>CM052210.1:8858678-9383400 GCA_028454225.1 Lasioglossum leucozonium | reverse complement strand
TGCCTCGGGAGGCATGTGTTGGTGCCGCAGTGGCCCGAAATCGGACGAAACAGTCGGGGTCTACGGTAGCCGAACCTTTTCAAGTGCTATGAGAGAGGTCTCAATAGGACCCAACCCATGGGACAACCGAAGTCGGACGATGGTCGGAGGAAAATCGCATCATTTTGTTCTTCGTCCGACGCGTTCTATAGTAGAATCCGACATCGGGCCACTGCGAGAACATCGGCCGAAGAAATCGGTCGTACCAGCCACCAAGTCAGTGCGCCGAAGTCGGACGTTGGACGAAGTCGGGTCCACTGTGATCACGGCCTTAGGCTGCGATCACAGTGGACCCGACTTCGTCCGACGACTGACATTTCAAATGTGTTGATAGGCCTGTCTGTGAGACCCTTCTGGTTTCGACCAAATCGGCGTACCGGCACCAACACATGCCTGGAAACACTCGTGCGTGTGCGCCGACGTCCGACATTTCAAATGTGTGGGTAGGCCTATCTATGAGACCCTTCTGGTTTCCGATATCGGGCCACTAGCACCAGCACATGCCTGGAAACGCTCGTGCGTGTGCGCCGAAGTCGGACGTCGGACGAAGTCGGGTCCACTGTGATCGCAGCCTCAGGAATGCGGGGCCTACTATCGCCATCGCTACGTCCAACCGATGACCAAGAAGAACAGACCCGACGAAGCTAGTAACATCCCGAAGAGGGCAGAGTACAGAAGAACCGGCACACGCGTATCCTTCAAAACGTCGATCCAAGACACGGATCAACGCTGCAGTTAGATTCTAATTGAAAGAAGACGACGAAGGGAGTCTCTCGGCAGCTTCATCCGATGGTGGAAGACGGAGCTGTTCTTGCGAGTCAAACGTCTGATCAAGGCTGCTGGCGCTTAGAACAGCATTTATACGACTTCAATAAGCAGGACTGCGCAACCTGCAGCGGTTGCAAGAGTCCGCAGCTTCTTGCTGACCCAGCTGTTCTCTTGCCAGGCGACAGAGAATGTTCGGATGCTGCCTTCTCGGTACCCTGAATCGCGCGACACTAACGAGGAGTAACTGTACACGTTAATGTTACTTTACCTCTCGCCTCTTCACCGTTACAATTCCGTGTTCTTTGATCTAGCGGCTAAGTTCATTCCTGCGGATGTACACTCTCGTTCACGAATGTCGAAGCTTCCCCAGCTTCTGCTATTGCACGATTTATATTGTCTACACAACTATCCCTCCCGGAGCCACTCGAAATCTTGTTTCTCGATACTTGTTCGCATTTCACGTCGAGTCCTAACGTCCGCGAACGGAAGTGCACGTCAGAATGTTTCTTATTCTTCGGCCTTGTCAGCGTGGCTTCATTCGTTCGGTGAAGTTACCTCTCTCTCACTTTTGTTTTCTTCGCTACACGTTCCACTGCTAACAAAGATTTCGTTCGACCGTAGCTCAACTTTCCCCGGACAGATCCGAGGAGCCGACGCGAACGTGTCTCGTGCAGGCGGATAGCTTCGAAAAATATATTACACATCATCGGGGGGCAGCCACGCGCTCGAACGGAACCCGCGGCGCTGCGCAACACGCGACGGATCCTCGCCAAGGCCCGCGCAGTAAGGATAAGGCCCCTGCACTAACAGATTGCTCTACGCCACAACAATACGATTGCGTTCCTATCGACGTTGACGCGCGCAACGTCCTCGCGTCTTAATAAATTTCGTTCGAGAGGGCAAATGACGAGACGAAAGGGGGTTCTTTGGGGGATAGGGTGATCGGACCTCGAAACTCCGCTGTCGAGCGGGGAACCGAATAAAAATTCTGGTCGACGTTCCCCTCGAATCGAGCCGCTCTTGCTCGAACACCGCTGGATCAAAAAAAAAAGAAAAAATACAAACGAGTAGAATTGAGTTGCGGGTACACGGCGCGCCGTAATCGAAGATCGATCCCCGTGGTGGCTGGCATTCTCCGTCTCGATCCACGGACCGAACACGTAGATCTCGAGACAGCCCGGATCCACGGGTCTCGGATTTTCGCGCGCGAAGTTTCCGGAGCCATATAGTTCTGATTCTACTCAATCTCTCCGGGAGAACGTTGCACAAAACTTCCGAGATCGTTGGGCACGATCCGTGTGGAAAAAGTGTCTACAATTTCGAAGGATATCTCGTAGTTCTCGAACAGCTATAAAAAATGTATTAAACACCGAATCAAGGAGCGACGATGTTCGAAACTCCTGGACCATAGCGATAGAGTCCCGCGCCATCCATTAAATCGCTACCAGGTCGCTCTGAACTCCGAGATGGCTACACGCCAGGACGTAACGGCGGCGCTCGAAGTTCCCGATCGCTTGAACTACCGCGCAAGCAAGCGAGACGCCGTATCGAAGCCGGACACCGAGCAATGTTCGCAAATTTGTTCCCGCGAACGACCGCCCGGGAAGCTGCTTCGTAGCAGAGGCGTATACCTCCCCGGAGCACGATCTCGCACGGTGTGTACCCGCAATAGAAAAGATCCTTGTCGATCAGCCGATCCCTCTGGCGCGGTTCCCTTTCGCCGGTTGGTTTACTTTTTTTTCCCCATTTTCTTCTCTTTAAACGCGAAACAAATTACACTGGCTAACACGATGAAACCTTGCTAAGACACACTACGAAGAGTCGACTGATCGAAGTATCTACGAGACAGAGACGTCCCGAACAATATTTTATACAATTCAATTGATCTCTGTTCGAGAGTGACGATACACGCCGAATAAATATGAGCTTGCTTATTAGGAGCAAAAAGAGAGGTTAATTATTCGTATAGCCTAGTCATATGTGTCACCGGATATGCTTCTGGGATTCGTTGGAAGAGGAGGAGGGTGGGGCGTATCCATTGACGATGATCGCGCGGTAGAAGGGCTGTGGTGGAGGGGGGATGATGATGATGTACGATGATTCTTCGGAGGGCCGAAGGTTCCGGGGAACCATCGCGGTTGGTTCGAAGCTCGACGGGCAGTGACGACATTCCGTTGACACTGCGACGAGAGACGAGAAGAAATGAATTATGCTCGCACCGACCACCGTTCCTCCACGCGGAACATCGAGGAACCAAAAGTTTTTGCTGGGGACTGTGCTCGGAACACGGGAGGGTTGGGGGCGGGGCTAATTTTGGTCACCCACGTTTTACCCGCGACGAAACTTCCCTTCCTGCGGGAGGACAAACCGTGTGCTCTCCACTCTCGCGTGCATCCGTCGGACAATCGATTCGACCCTATGATCGCTCAACCGTGGTCTCCTTCTAATTCACCTCCCGGAAAAGTTCGGACGTTGCTTCTCTCGCTGTCAGCGTGAATCGGCGAGCGTAGGGTGAAACCGTCGCGTCGCTAAGCATCCAGTTGGAAGCTGTGTCTGGTCTTTGGTCGGACTCCGAAGCTGTATTTCACGCGTTCAAGCGAATCGTTGGTTATTACCAGTTTAAGGGAGCGAGAGGGGTCGGCCCAGCAACCAGGATGATCAATTTCGGCTCTTCTCAATTTTGTGCGATTTTACGGTGGGTCGTCGGAGACGCTCGGTATCCACTGGAATCGAACACTTTTTAAACCCCCATCGAACGTTGCGTTTTCTTTGTGCTTGGTATCCGACGTGTTAACAGTGGAGTCAAACACTTTTTAAACCCCCGCTAACGTTTGATACCCCTCCCTTCGGATCGTAGGACGTACATTTCCACGTGAAATGTAGGATTTTATTAAAGAAACGTACCTTGTTAATTTAAGGAGTGGAATAGAACTATTGCAAAGTATTTTAAAAAATTTTTCCTCCTTTCGCCGTCGTCAGCTTTCACGTCATCGATCGACGAAGCATCCTTTCTAGGTCCAGATTTGTCAGGTCCTCCATGCAAAGATCGTATAGTCTCGCCGATACGATCACGACACTGCGGGAGAGCACACGTGGTGTCTGTCAACGCGAACGTGGACGCGCGCGGCAATCGGCTCCCTATACGACAGGTTCGGAAAACACGACCGCGTCCAGGCCCGCGGGAGCTTTTCCCTCGAGGGAGCTGCTCGACGATCGAGGAGGATTACACGCACGCGCACGATTCGTCGTATCCATTGATAAGAACGGAAATGAACAAGGAAAAAGAAAGGAAAATCTTCTGAAGTCTCCTCTAACGCGATTAAGTTCTATTTTTCTTCACCCTTTCTCTCCCTCTCTGGCACACAGTCTTTTCAGTTTTTTGTCTATTTGTTTCATTCATTTTCTCACGGTTCGTATTCTTTTTTTTTTTTCATCTCGTTCACTCTCGCTCTTTCTCTCCGATCACATTCATTCATTCTCTCTCTCTCTCGACACACACACACGCACGCAATTACACACACGCGCGCACACACTCGCGAACACCGATCTATCTCTCTCCCCGGTTTTTCTCCGCGATGTGCCTTAAAAATTGTCCTTAACTACTTACTAATAATCGATTCTAATCACAGCAATTATTTATTGTTGATATACACAATCATACAGCGTCTCCCGCTAATTAGATTAACTTACGTGTGTGAGTGTGTGTTTTCATTTTTTTTTTTATTTATTTCCCCCCCTCTTTTATCGAAACGTCGACAACTCTGGATTTCTGTCATCGTTTTTCTTTTTTCTGTTTTGTTCTCTGTCTGTTTCGTATTCATCCTCGTTTCATTTTTTCTTTTTCGGTGTTTTCACGTCTCTGTACAAGCAAAGGCTAGCTTCTCGAATGACGACGACGACGACAGTGACGTCGTTTCCGGTCCGCGAAGTCACACGTTTTACGTTTAACTTTTGTTTTCCTTGGTTTTCCTCGACTTTTATTAGTTTTTTTGTTGTTGTTGTTGTTGCAACATGGTTTTACAACGTGGTACGTCATTATCGTGCGATAATTAGAGAGCGGAGGGGCGAAGTGGTGGTAATTATTGGGGGCGGGGGGAGCGAGGGGGTTGCGAATGAAGAACGGGGACGCGAAGAGTTGACGATGACGAACTTGATGACGAAGACGAAGAGGACAACGAGAAGATCCTGCGGTTTTTGTTTTTTTTTTTTTTAATGAAGGGAGCGGGGAAGATCCTGCGGTTTTTCACCTCTTTCTCATTCATTTCCGCTCCGCTTCTTTCGTTCCGGCGAATTTTTTGTATTCTGGATGGGTGAGAAAAGAGAGAAATGCTTCGTAAAGAAACGGCAATGTAATCAAGCTTCTTTTGTTTCATACTTTTTCTTTTTTTTTTTAATCATCTTCTCTTCTATTTTCATCGTCGTCGCAACCATTTAAATTATATCATAAATAATATAACAGTACAAATAAGTTAGCACTTAAGTTAGCATACAAAAAGAAAAGAGAGAACAAACGAATCGTGTACCTAGCGATCTGTAAATAAAAAAAGAAAAGAAAGAACACTATATACTGTGGGGATTTCGAAATTCACCGTGAGCTCGCAATTTGGACAACATTGACCGTTGCGAATGGAGAGTGTTTTGGCACAGATTTGACACAGATATTGCTTCGGATTTTTGGGGAACCTGGGAAATCTTAGGAGGGAGAGAGAGCGAGAGAAAAGAGAGTAATTCGTGAAAATCGTAGAAAGGAGGGTGCAGTGAATGTTGCACAGTTTCGTGAAAATCTGCGACAAAAATAATCCCCACAATATATAGTTTCACGTATATTATGTGTATGTATATATATTTTTTTATATTTATATATATATGTATAGAAATAGAAACGCGAATATGTTTCTACGCACGTATAAATAATTATCCGCCGACGATTAATCAGCTCGCGAGATTAACAGACGTCGCCGTTCGTTTTTCGTCGAGATGGAAGCTCATCCGGGCAGACGATCGAACAACCGATTGAATTTGATCTCGAGCGAATCGGAAAGAATAAGAAAAAAAATTGAAAAAAGAAAAACGAAATACAAAGAGAAAACAAGATGGCGTTCAATCGACGATCGACGGAACGCGCAATAAATAGAAAATACGAAGAAAAAAAAAATAAACGAACACGAACACGTTTAGAAAATCGATGAAGGTCGAGACGAAATCAATAAATATGTACAACGAGAGATGATTATAGAATATTTACAAGATCGAATCGCGATAGATTGAGGCAATTTTGAGCGAACTTAACAAGACGATGCGCTTGATCACAGAAGCAACGATGAAATTGACGCGACGCCTTTCATATTGCACGCTTCGATATGTCATCGAGGGGAACGAGGGAAAATAAGAAAAACATTTCAGCGCCGCGCGACTTTCAAAGTCGATTGCTCTCAGAGCAAGAGGCGTTGCTTCGATTTCAAACGATTTCGAAGTGTCGGCGACCGCTCGCTGTTGTTCGGTCGAGACATCCCAACAGCTGCGCAGACAAACTCAGCGTTCGAAGAGAACAAGACCGGAAACGTCGTTTCGAACAATCAAGAAATTTCCAGCCTAACGGCGGGAGATCCGAGATAAAGATCGATGGCAAACCCCCGGCTCGGGGGTCACGATTCGAACGAATCACACACGCGTCACGAGGACAAAATGGCCACGGGGGAGGAACCGTTGCGAAACGAGCAGATGATTTAGAAGCGATTTATTAATTGTCTAATCTTACGATCGAGCCGCAGGACCTCTAATCCGCGTCTCCTACGAGCAGATCATCTCCTATGACTAGAAAACCATTGCCGTCGCTATAAATTCCTACGAGAAGAAAACGGTGAAACAGTGGCCAGGGTTAAGTATCGCGACGGCTAACTTCGCCGAGTCTGTCTGCCGGTCGTCCTTTCTGGCAGCGACGAGCTTTTGCCGCTGCTCGCTGGACATTTCGAGATCCCGTGCGAAAATGATTAAAAAAAAAAAAAAAAGAAAAATTGGTAAGACGCGCGCGAGTACTTACGCGGGTAAGTCACCTCACCCGGACCTTCCCGTGGGACCCAAAAAGTCCGGGATTTGAAAAGAAAACGAAAGGAGAAGGTCCAATTTCTTGACTACTACTCTCTCGAAATTATTTGAAGAACGCGACGGAACGAAGGGACACGCGAACCGCTCGAAGGTGTCGAACATCGATGGAAGCACGTGGAACACACAACACTCGTGTCTGGGCGAGAAGCGTCACACCTACGAACGTTTCGCGCGTCTTTGGCACAGATATTGGAAGCGATCATCCATCTGGACAGTCTTAGATTCGCCGTTTCCCTGGCGTTGCTCCTAACAGTCTCTAAGAAGGAAAGACGAGTCGAACGGAACCACGTTCCGAAACGATCGAGAACCTAGGACCGCCATCGAAGACTAAATTTGGCTCGCCGATGCTAGAAGACACTGAACTTACCCTGCAAACAATCAACCGAGAAAACGATCGGCTCGAATATATACAATCACCGTTCGCAAGCTGCTGGAGAGCACAGCGTTTCTAGTACGTGCACAGAGGAATAAAATTGTTCGCCGTTAGTACGCTAGAATTGTATAAAATCTTTGTTCGAAGGTGCAACCGTCGTGCGATCGAAATAGTTTTACCAAGAGGATGACAGATATCGAAACACGGAGAGTCGAAAAATATAAGAAGCTATGAAATCTATCGTTATTAGACACGTTAGAAATGTCATTATTGTTTCGAATAATTTTAATAGTCTCTACAGACAATGTGTTTGGCTGTTCTTACATTTATTTAATCGTTTCACTATTTTTATAAATATAACCTACCCACTTCCGTCGCGAGCACACGAAATCCACAGTTCGATCATTATTTATCTAATCATAGAAAAATGTTTTCGTACCTTAGCTTCGATAGAAAAATTAATTGTTCCTTATCCGTGTAATCGTCCAGCAGCTTGCAGAAGGCGCAAGATTTATACATTGGCTACGAAACAACATCTTACCAGGATGGGAATAAAAAAGCGGAGGAGGGTGTAGATGAATCAGGTTGATGAAGAAGACGCCTCCAAGCTGGGCTTGTTATCTAGCGAATTCTCTCCGCTAATTGTTTTTCTCCGTTATTTGAGTCTTATAATAAATAAATAAATATATATATTTATTTATTTATTATTTTATATCATTATTTTATATATTCCACGTAGTAATTTGCTTTGTTTCTTCCACGGAAGAACGTGTCCAGAGACGGCTCGACTGGCTTCGATCACGCGCGATCGTGTTCTCGCAATCCCCCGAAGATGATCCACGGGAACGTGCTTTTAGCCAGAGCCGAGACGACGCTGGTGCACGCGAATTTATTTCTTCTCTCTCTCTCTCTCTCTCTCCGTGGTTTCGCAAAAAAGCTCGGCCCCGGCTCGCGAGGACGCTCGGGGGAGAGCTTTTTTCGCGCGAGCCGTGATGCGGCGCGCTCCAACGGTTCACTTTTCAGAAAACGAAAACCCCCTTCTTCCCTTTCCACCGTCAATTTTGAAATCGAGTCTCGCATGCAAAAACTACGGAACTACGTAATTACCGCGCGCGGTTCATTGTCACTTTTCCCGCGGCGTTCCGCGCGAACGGGACCGTGTTTCTCGCTTTCTCTCACGCTTTCTCCTTCTCTCTCTCTCTCTCTCGTTTTCTCTCCGCGACCAACCTGATTCGCCGATGTGAATAGACCGTGTCTTTCACGTTTCACGGATTCCCCGATGAATGAACACCATCCCCGGGGACTGGGAAGCGTCGTTCTCGACTCGTGTCCGACTCCTGAAATTAACGCTTTGCAGTCGACGCCACCCGCGGCGCTCTTCAAACTCGCTTCTCGAGAGACCTTTTAGCGATAAATAATTAAAACCGCGACTCCAATTGCGAATCGCGCGCGTTCCCGTTTGTTGAAACACGATCGAATGTTCACGATACCAATGCGGAGGCTAAATTTCGGAAGCTGTTCCTCCGCTTCCGGTTTCTCGAGTCGAGATGGCCGCCAGACCTCTGATTCCTCGTCTATTGCTCGCAGAACCGAGGCGTTCTGATTTTTAAATATACAGGACGAACATTCAGGGTCCGCAGCACTCTTAACGTTTGAAAATGGCGCTTCTCTCCTTTTTATTTTTTTTTTTATTATAAACAATGATCAAGGACAGTGTAGAAAGTCCCTAAAATTTCAATTTTTACAGTAGAAAAATGTAACGAACCTTCGCGAAGCTAATAAAACAGATCCGAAGGCGTAAACCGAGTTACAATCGACAAAATCGTCTAAGAAAGAATACTATTAGAAAAAAGAAAAACAATCTGGTTTATAGAACCAGCAATCTCGCCTTAAATACCTTAAAGATTAACTAAGACAGCGAATAAAAATAATAATCTACTCTTTACAGTGCCTCAAATATGAAAGACGTTCAACAATGTAAAACCGGGAAGTTGCTTCCCTCAGAATTAACAACAAAATATAACAAGAGAAGCTCGGGAGCTTCTCGTATTTACAAATTACTTAGCCGTCGTTAAAATCGTTGATTTCAGGAACGACTACAGCCTGCAAAGCGGGTGTTTTTTCGACAGATCCGATTCGAACAGGCGCGGGACAGGTCCCGAGACGCTTCCCATGATCCGTTTCGGCGATCCAAGATGGCCGCCACGGTCCGCAAATTCGGCGGAACCCCGTACGATAGAAAAAACGCTAACAACCGGCCTAATATATATTATTCAGCGTCCTTGTTCACACATTCAAGATTAATTAATAATTATAATAATTCTCTCGTATTTCTCTCCCGTCTCGTTATCATTTTGTTTTTTTCTCGTTTTAAATATAAAAATGAAAACTAACGTATCTTTGGCTTGTTCCCTTTACCAATCGGCAGCAACCCCGGACGGGCTGCGGCGAGCATCGTTATTATTTGTTTATTTATTTATTTTTTTTTTGTTTGTTTGTTTGTATATGCTTGTTTGTTTAAATATCTTTTGTACAGGTTTTGTACACTCGAGTGTGGATCCGTGTACGCGCGTGCGTGCCTTCTTCGTCTCGAGTTTTTTTTTCTCGCGTGTTGAGCGCCTTTTTTCTCTCGCTCTCTCGAAGAGAAATATATAATAATAATAATCCCTTAACTCTGTCATCCTCTCCTGCGTTTCCTTTCGTCCCTCACACGTGTATATGTATTTACACCTCTCCCGTTTTCTCTGCGACGGGAGAGAGCGCGCGCACAATTTTCGTATTTCCTCCCTGCGGTGGTTGTGTGTCTGTTTCGCGTGTAGATTTGTATCTGTATCGTGTTCCTTAATACCTTCCTAATTTATAGATTACTCGAATCTGTTCTACCGACGCGACGACGTTTACGTCTTCGTCAAAATGTGTGTGTGTGTATGTGTGTACGTATAATATATATTTTTTCTCCGTCTTCGTTTTTCTTTACGTATACGAGCGTGTGTTTACGTGAGTGTGTTCTCATTTGTATGATGCGTGTATGTACCGTGTGTCTCCCTCTCCCACCGTTGTGTTCATATATATATATAATATATATATATGAAGGTATATATATTTATATATATATTTTTTTTCTTTTCTATAGAGATTTCTGTTGTTGTTGCTTTGTTTTGCAAGTGTGTCGATTAGCAAGCTGGATGAACACATTGCGTGGCCCAGCCCCAGATGCCACTGACAGCTTCGCGTGCGTCGTGACGCCCCGCGTCCTTTTTTTTCGACGACGACAACGACATACGTGTGTGTCACCACAATTAGTGGATCGGCGACTTAACGATGTGGTCCGGCGGGATGAAGTGGTACGTGGGTAGCGGCATTCCCGCCGTTTCGTGCGATATCCTGAAACAGAATTGGCCGAGACTGTCAGACTGGCTCGGCTCCATGCTTCGTAATACCCTAACTCCGCTGGCCGAGGGAGCCGACACGAAGACGCGACCCTGATCGCTCGTTTCAATCGTCGTTCGCATACTTCCCGCAAATCTGCTTCCTCGAACCGGTATCTACGCGTGCTATACCCCAAAACTACGCGAGCCTATCAAATACTGAAAAGGCCGAACTGCGGATCTTCGGAACGCGTACCGGCGACATTTTTATTAATTTTTTGATTTCCTAATTTAAACGTTTATAGAACACAGGATCAAAAATAAATTACCTCTGAAGAAAGAATTTCAAATATTTTCAAAAATCCTCTTCACCAAAGGGCTGATAATTTTAACAAGATGGAACTAATATTTACTATCTCAAATTTCCGCTGCTCGTTTCTCTGATAAATTTCGGATTTTATGCGTTCGTAACAAAAACGAGTGTGAAAATTAAAAGAATAAGCAGTTCGATAGATTTCGAGAATATAAAAAGAAGCTTTTTGACTGTGGGTTCCGGTTTTGTTGACAGCATTGCAGAAAATTCTTATTTTGCATAACGGTAGTCCGGTAGTAACTGTATAAAATCTGCAGTCTATCGATGACACAAAGCGGTGCAACGCAAAGAGGGCAGCTCCGCGACTAAATAGTGGTGGAAAAGCTTTTAACCGAAGTTTATCGCACGGACGTCGAACAAAATGCTGCACGGTTGTTTGCTGATGAGATCGAGTCGAGACTTTTAGAGCTGTGCAACTTCGTCACGCATGGTGGTCGTAGTTAATTAACCCCTGACGCGTACAAGTTTAAGCTTCTTATGCGAATGCGACGTTTTTAGCGATCAATGTTTCGCAGACCGTGTACGCTAGCAGTACTTAAACCACGCGGTATTCTGCCTCGGATGCGAGAGTCTAGATTTAGCCCCCTTTCATGATTCATCAAAGTCTTCTAATTGCTGGCTCCCCTTGTCACGGAGTTTATGTAATGCGGGAATTACTAGATTTACGTAACCGCTGTTCAATCTTGACTGTACATTCTGTGCTGATCGCGTGAAATTTATCGCTCTTGAATATTTAAGCTAATTTTAGGCCAGCTGCCGTTATCGTATCGTTTTTATCTTGATCAAACGACGGATGAGATTCGCGTGTTTCATGGAGGTAAATTTACACACAAGTGATTTTTATATTTTGAGAAAAATCTATATGTATAAAAATATCGTATATTGGAGTATCTTTTTATAAATTTGAAAATTGAAGCTTTACAACTACAGAACTTGATGTACCATTTTTACAGCTTCGAATCAAAGCTCTACTACCTGTTAAAACGTCTCTAAAAACATTGCAAAATTTTTTTCCTGAACGAATCCACAGTCGATTTGAAGATCGAAGCTTCCTCTTTACAACGAACCCTTAAAACTTGAGATGCGATTTTTTAAAATGGTTTCAAGTGCGTCTTATTTGATAAAACAAAAAACTCAGAACCTAACAATTGCACCTAATTGTCTCGATCTAAAAAAAAACATCAGCGTCGACAAGGCAACAATTTTACAATAAAAGTTCCTCTTCCTCCGGTGAAAGTAAAATCACGTTTCAAACAACCGTGCAGCTCTACAAACTCCGAATGGGTCAGTAATCCGCGTCGGTTAGCAAATTTCTTCCTAATCCGCGTGAACGTTCCGTGTATAACCGCTTTCGAGCCGAGCGAAAGTTAATGAAATGCGGACCGTGGCGTAGCAGCGAAAAGATCCCCGAAGATTTCCATATAGATAAGATAACCGTGGCGGAGGAGTCCAATTAAAATCCACAGTTCTCGAAACGAGCGACGTGTCGCGTTCTTCGCGTCTCTCGTAAAACACATGCGTCGGGGATCTACGGAAGGAGATCCTCGGTGTTCGTCATTCACCACCGACCTCGGCTCGTGCTGAAAAATCTTCCGAGAATTTATATCGGACGTGAATCCTTCGCCGTGCGAACCTCGCGAAATGAAACGTGCAGAAGATTTCGTCGCGCGAGCCGATCGTCAGTGGGCAACGGGCTGTTATTCACGGTGGTATCGTTTTTCCAGAGGGGTTCACTTAGATGACTGGTCCTTTTTTTTTCTTTTTTTTATCAAAACAATAGTTGACCGCGAGATCTAGGCGTAACTCTCTCTCTCTTTCTCTCGTTTCTTGAAAATGACAAAACAAACGGCTAAACAAACGTGAAATATGAGAGAATCGTTATTAAAACGGTGATCGACGGTATAATTGAAACGTGAAAGACAAAAAAAAATATGAAATTTTGACAACAGCCAACGGTATATCGTAAAAAAAAAAATTTGGGAAAAGTGTCGATTAACGGGACTACAAAGGAGCGGATGGTGCTTACCAAAGACGGTCAGGAGCCTGGGTCAAGTTGGTTGGATGGATACATCTTCTCACTCTCTCTCTCCCTTTCTCTACATCTTTTCTGTTAGAGTCTCTCTCCACTCTTGCCGTACGATTTATACATGCACGTATGCACACGCGACGGTACACGTATGCACGGTTGCTATAATTATAGGATTCTAACGATGCACAACGGTACATGTCGAGATCGATCCGTCGATCGATCGGTCGGTCGATCGATCGCAACCCGAGCACGCGGAGATGAATGTTCCCTGTTTGTACTCACTAAAAAGAATTTTTATCTCTCCGACATCGTTCGCCATTTCAGCTTCTCAGTCGGAGAAATTTTTGTCTTCGTCGAGCGTGTTTTCTTTTTTCGACTGGAAATTTATTAGCGAGTACTGACCCGGAATCGCAAAATCGACGAAATCGTTAATTAAGAAGCTCGAACGAACAGTTCCCAAGGTATTTCTCAGTGAGTACACGCTCGTTTTCATCTTTCGATACACGCTCGGCATGCGAGAGCTGGGCCACAGACCTGATCGATCGGAAACGTGAACGCTGTGGACAGGATTTAAGTATTGGCCTCTGGGATCGTGACAATTTGTCACTGCCATTGTCCAGGCTGCCTGCGAACTGCCGGTGCAGTCGAAAAATGGAGCAAATCTACGTAGAAAAAGTATTAAAGAGTGTACAGTGTCACGTCTTTTTGTCTCGTGAAGTTTAATCTTTGGGAAAATCGATATTAAAACCTTGTGGATATTTTCTTTATCCAGATTCGCGTTTACAATAAGTGGAAAATATTGAACACAATTTTCTGAATCGAAAAAATTCGAATAAATTTCTTTAGTTTTTTTTATTGGTATGCAGATTTATCCCTTTTTCATTTCTATTGTGCTTTCTGCTTCCATCAGTTCGGAGACAGCCTTTGTTTTAGCGATTTAATGCGTCAACGTGCACACAGTAATAAATTGTAATTAATACCGTACAATACACATGGTTTATTTAACGAATAACATGTGTGGTCCGCGACTGGATTAATAATTTAGAGATTATTATCAAGTTTCATATTATCGTATCGATTATTTAGCCTGCGAAGTTTGATTCGCGGAAATATGCACACGTAACGCTGGATGTGTGCAACGGTGAATCAGTATTATAGTATTTAGCGATGCTATTAATTTAACTGTGTGATTGCGCTGTGTTACGTATACTCTTCTATCGTGTATTTCTAATAATCATTAATGTTCGAGACAGCTCCGATCGTTCGCAGAAATTGCAAAACGCGCACCAATTAAGTGACGAGCGACACATCTAAAAATAGTTGTTGCAACTGTATATTGATTCGCGTGAACACAATGACAAGAAAATCGCGAACGAAAGAAAGGGGAAAAGAGGTTCCAGCATTGTCACATCCGTCGAATCTCTCGACTCGCGTGTTTATCGATCAGGCCTGCACCCACGGCCGCGTTCCGCTTTCGTTTGGTCATGATTTTCCAGAAAAGAGAAATAAAGGAGGTAGCAACAATAAAATGCAGCACGCCAGAAACGTGGTCGCGCAAGGTACTACAGAATTAGTCCCTCCGGGGACTGCGGATCGATATATTCGTATAAATAAACGCGCGTGCCGGCTGAATGTGCAATCTAGGAAACGGCTCGGTAAAGACGCTGGCGAGAACTGTTTGAAGAGGCAAAATATATTTTTTTTCGATCTCGTAAAAATCGCGAAAATTCGTGTTCGATCGTGAAAAAAGAACAAAATTAATGAAATATGGCGTGGCCGAGTGCGTTGCGGGACCCCGTTCGAAGGAATGGCGCCGACACGTGTGTGTGGTGATTTATTATCTTCATCGTTTTACCTCGGATCAATGTGTAATTAGTTTTCTTTGCATCAGATTCGCATGTCGTATTTGTATTAAACACCCCTAGCTTTATTCAACAAGGTGATACAAGGGTAGCTAATGTCTGTGAAGCACACAAGCTCTGGCGACATCGTTTATAGAGACCAATATACAGTTTGAAAACTAACGTACCTACGGTAAAATCCTGGTGTGTATACTCTATATACTCGCTTTCTCTCCCTCTTTCATAATTTTCGTAAACTTGATCGTGAAAAAACAAAATAATCATCCCGTTTCTGACTCTCGCGTCACGATAAAAGAGCGTGAGCTACTAAATTACCTCCGTCTCTCTCTCTCTCTCTCTCTGCTTCTTGCTTAATATGTCTCCCGATTTCGACGCACGCGCGCACGAAAAAATAAACGAATAGCTCCTTATTGTCTCGACGAACCGAACGGAAAGATCAACGTACGAAATGGGGCGAGACAACGGATCGGCGTGTATAATAGAATGAAGAACGCAATGAAAACGTAGATACAATTTATGCATTAATTACGAGAACGTGGATCGCGGTCGCGCTCGGCTCTCAGTCGATATTTGTCGAACAGATATCGCCTCGCGTCTCATGGGATCGCTCGCGATCGCGATCCACGCCTGATCGATCAGTATACGACGCAACGCACGATCGCGATCGCAGTCCGCTAGATGCAACGTTTTACTTCCTCGCTACGAACTAGAAATTGAGCACACAAACATCGATCTGGTAGACGTGGTATCTCGTTCGAACGCGAACGGACGATCGGTCTTTGTTCGTTTCCCGTGGTCTTTTCTTCTCTTCTCGTCTCTGCTCGCCTAAGAGCTATCATCGTTCTTTCTATTTCATCTGCTGATCTCTCTCTCTCTCTCTTGGCCGTTTCTCTCCTCTTCGGTGCTCGTCGATCAAGAAGAAAAGACGCGTGTTCGACGCACGAATACAATTTTGCTTACGGGTCTCCTCGAGGGAAGTCTGTATTTGTTCCTCTTGTATGTATGTGTGTTGTGTTCGTGTGTGTGTGAGTGTCTGTATCCGTATGTGTACGTGTGTAAAAGGTATATACGTATCTAAAAACGTCTCGTTTTAACCGCTAATTTTATCTGAACTGGATTCACTTTTATACTTTCTTCTCTCTAGATCCCGGTACAACACATGTATACACATCGGCGTTACAATCGACCGTATTCTCTCTCTCTCTCTCTTTCTCCACGTGAATGATTACGTTTTCCATTGTCTGCTTGTATATAATTATTAATATCGTTACAATAAAATGACCACTATCGTAAATTGATTGATTACCTCGTATATTCGAATATAATATATTTATATTCACTGACGACATTCGATGAACCACTACCTCACGTTCGAGGTACGAATAAGCTCTCTGATTATTATTCCCTTTCTCGCACACTTTCTCACTATCTCTCTCTCTCTCTCTCTCGCTCGCGTTCTCACCATTTGAAACGGAAGGAAGTCTGTCGTCGTTTCTTTTTCCCGAGCCACGTTACATGATTACACACGCATTCTTTTCGGTTCACTTGTTCTCTGTCTCACTCGCTCGCGCACGCCTCTCACACACTCGCGAACCCCCTAAAGCTCATTCAATCATTTTCTCTATCGCGCGTGCACGCGGCAAGACATAATCGAGAATAGTGAAAATAAAAATATAAATTCTTTCGCTCCGTCTCTTTCGTTCTCTCGACACACGCACGCCCACGTACACAGAGACAGACAGACACGCACACCCTGAAATTTTGTCTCGTTCGATTGAAACTGGTTCGATTCTTTTCTTTCATTTTTTTCCATCTTTTTCTCGCGACATAATTGCACCTCTCTTCTTTCACTTTCTCTCGCTCTCAATTCAAGTGGTCAGCTCTATATATATATATGTATATATCTACTAGAAAAAATTACATCGGAATCCTCTAATACGCTAGTAAGAAAAGGTTGTTCTGCATCAAACATTAATCAATCGGTAATTCATCATCGCGATTACGTTACATATATTTATATATATATAAAAGGCTGCTCTGCGACGTTGCACAAGCAGTCGCGCCCCCCGAGTCGCCATTTTGGTACCGCGATGTACTCTTTTTTCCATTTCCTTAAGGCGGTATCGTACGATACTATAATAGTCTCGAAAAATAATAATAATAACAAAAAAAACAAAATAAACAAAAAAATTCTACCAAACGAAACATAACAGACTTGACGAAAGAAATCCCGCAACCATGATGTCGCTATTGAAGAAACGCGGATACATGTATGATGGACTCGGAGGACGTGTCGCGCTAGTGTCAAGGGTCCGAAGACTTAGCGTCGGATCTCGACGATCTCCGTTCACAGGGTTCGCGTACGCTAATCTTTAGAGACTCTAATCGCCTTGGGAATGGAAGCTCGACCACGTGGATCCGGAATATTTCAGCAGCAGTCACTTTTAGAAACTACGCTTTAGCCTAAACGTTACAGCATCCCGGGCAAAAGGAAAATCGTCTTGAGAAAAAGTCACTGCTAGAAATCCGGAGAGGTCCCTAGACAAAATGCGTTTAGGGTTGCTCCTATCGAGATAAAAACTACCGTTAGGCGCGCGCACTAATCGATTCGTGGCCGATTAATCAGCAATTTCATTTCAAGCGGAAATTGCTGTTTTTGTTAATAGTCAACGAATCGATTCGCGCATCTAGTGTTAAACTATTTGGATGAACTCCATAGGTTCGAATGCTAAGGTCTGATGCTAATCACGTTGACGGGACGATGCGTTTTATTGCAAACGACGTGCTTCTGAATTAGTGACAATTTAAGTGTCGATGAAGTGACTTTTGTTCGTTAGACTAGGAAACGTTAGAATAAGAAAATAAATATGGCCTTAATAGGATACAAGAGTCGAACAGAAATTTCCTTCTTGCTGTAATGATTCGAAAAAGTTGAAATTTCTATGTCGATAGACTATAATTCATCAATTCTACCGTTTTGAACTTCATTTGTATCTTTTTTTTCATAAATGTACAAAATTAGCAGTCCAGCAACCACTATGATTCGTCAAAAAACGGTATATTAACGTCCGCATATTCGTGAACTCTCGCAATCCTACGTTAACATGTTCGTTCCTCCACACGCCCGCAGATCAGCGTAATAATGATAATCCGAAAAAAACTACAACGATCAAACGGATAAGCAACTTTAAAAATAAATGTCTACTACAAAAATGGGTAAGTTTATCGAAAAAAAAATCAAAAAACACGACGAACATGTCAAGTACGATCAGAGCAAAGTCATTCATCTATTCAAGCTTCACATATTCCAGATCCACGGTCCATCCATTCCAAGGTCCACCCTCCTCAAGGTCCACCGACCTCCTCTACACCCTGTATATCAGAGAAATGCAAACTCGGAGGAACCGTCTAAGTTCTGAACAGTCAAAGAGAAAAGAAAGACACGCAGGGTAGATTCATATCCAAAAAATTCGCTGATCTAACCACGGTCCTGGTGTCTTACGTCCTACGAATACGAATAAGAATAGGAAGGGGATTTTAATAGCTCGAAGAAGTAGAAGTAAGAAGGTAGACTAAGCCTATCGTCGATTTGCAAAAAGGTCGTGGTCCGATCCTTAGCCAAGTCTTAAATCCGGACTATATATCGCGCTACCCTGGCGTCCGTACGCGCGTTTCTCCGATGGCAAAAATTTCGTGTTCGGTGTGGTGGTGTGTATGGTCGAGTGGTGGTGGTGGTTGTTGTTGTTGTTGTTGTTCTTGTAGTTGTAGGTGATGAGTAGTAGTATTGGTGGAGGTGGTGGTAGTAGTAGTAATGCGTGTAGTGTTCGATAGTGTGTCAATGATCTCCCTGTCTTGTCTCTCCGTGGTTGGTCGTCCATTGGCTCAGTACGGGTTGTACTTGGTGCGCTCGGATTTGAATTTGCCGCTGTCGGTCGGTCCAGGTGCGCTCGGGCTACGTAACCTCGGCGTGAACTTGTGCGACCGGTGCACGCCGGTCGTCTGGACCGGAAGTGCGGATGCAGCCGCGCCAGCAGCACCACCTAGCAATTCCGTGAGTCCGCCGAGGGCGGTCAGGCTAGATAGGGCGTTGAGGGCGCCTGGCTTGCTTAGCAGCTGAGCCAAGGGAATGGCGCTGGCCAAGGGAGAGGCAGTGGTAGTGGTGGTAGAGGGAGAAGCACTGGCCCCGGATGCCCCGGGAGTGGTACCGCTGCCAGGGGTTTGGGTATTTTGGGCCTCTAGGTTAGCTTTCTGCAGTTCAACACTGGGGAAAAGACACAAAATGTAAAAAGGTGAGGGTGGGAACGTTCCTCTGATACGGTTTTGTAATTTGTTTTTTGTTTTTTTTTTCGTGTGTTCTCTCTATAACTGTGTTTCTACGGCTGTAGGCTTGCGAGTGCGTAAGGTGTGCAACGGGCTGGTATTGTGGAACACCTAGGCTTCGAACTTCACGCATCGACTGCCACGCGACGTTTGTATGAACTATCAGGGATCAATGCATAAGTTACATGAAAATTGATTTCTCTTGAAAATTTTAATGGGCTTTCAATACGGTGCAAGCGATATTAAATTCATCCGGCGTTTCTTCCATTACGTGTTTCCTCTGCGAAACGGGCAGTCAACGCGATCACAGAATTCGCGAGATTGTGAACAAACGAACACGTGATTCTCACACTGATACCATGAGTTGGGTGTAATATTGTTCGGATATCTGTTTGAAATTATAACGAAGCAACTGAAGGATGCGAAGATTGTGTACTGTTTGGAAAATGGCACCTGATATGGAACACCTTGATAATTGTATGAAGTTGTACGACGTTGCAGACGACGCCACAAACTGTTGGAGATTTCGATATTGTTATCAACTATTTTCTAGAAGGAAGCTTAATGTTTTCTTTGAAACAGGATCATGTAACGAAGGGCGTGCTCGATAAAAACTTGTTTCACAATGAGAATAGCAATTTCAGCTACGAGGCTGGCGTTCGTTCGCTAAGTGTTAACACAACGATTAGTAAGTATCGATTCGAAAAGTTAGGGCTGGCTCATCGAGATTATTAACGATGTTCCATATCACGTTTCGTTCCACATCACCTCCGTCGACTCTACGCCCGGACAAGCGTCCAGCGAACGTGTATGAACGTACGTGTAACTGTTTCTGTGTGTGTGTGTGTCTGTTCTGTGCACAAAAGTGTACTTTTCTTTCGATAAATGAAAATAAAAAAGAAAACAGTGAGAAAGAGATGACAGACAGAAATAAAAAAAGATATATATATATATATATATATATATAGTAACAGAGGTGAAGAGATAGTCAGATGGTAGAATGAAGAGAGAAGTGAGACGTAAAAGAGAAGAATAAGAAGGAACAAAAAGAAAGAAGAAAGAAAGTAAGAAAAGAAAGAACAAACACGATATGAAAATGAAACGGCAGCTAGAAGAAGAAGAAGAGTTATCAGATTAACAGACAGCGCCGAGTCGGACAGAGAACGGAAAGAAAAATCAAGTCGATAGGCGTTTAAGAGGCATCAGAGAGTTATGGTACAGGTGCTCTATGGAGCGTGAGACTCTCAAGTACACCGGCTACGTGGTGGTTCGTGGCGGGGGGGATAGTTTTCAGCGTCGAAACGCGGATATGCCAGCTCCTAGAAGACAGGGTTGGCCGACGAATCACCTGCTGAGAACGTTAAACCGTGTTCCCGTGTTCCGTGACATGTAATCCAGCAAATTCCATTAGGTCAATTTTCTCGGCTTCGCGAACGGGAACGCGGCGCAACGATCGAGCGCGACGCTCGCAGAGCTATTCGTCAAGGTCTTCCGAGGTTTTTCCGGGGGGGTGTTCGAGGCTGGCTAATTTGCGTTTCGACGCTGAGGACGCGCTGCAAGGATGCGCCAGGCAAATGGACACGGTGCCAACGGAACAACTACGGAAACATAAGCCGTCTAAACGTGTGTCAAGGGTTTCTCAGAGTCTGGTGCAGTCCATTTTCCCTGGCGCGGCAGAGCCATAGTCCGTTGCGTGACACGCGATCGACTAGGATGACGATCGAGGCTCTATCTATCTATCTCTTTCTCTCTGCGGATGGCTCTCAAGCCGATGTTAGCATCGCTGTCTAAGCGATACTTTGGTTCTTGGCGATTCGTTTCACGGAACGCACTATGGCTCTGCGGAGTCACTGAAAAGCGGAAATCAAACTAAAATGGGGCGCAGGACCGACACTCTGCCAGGAGATTGATAGAGGAAGAGAGAGAGAGAGAGAGAGAGAGAGAGAGAGAAATGGGATAGAGAGAGAGAATGCTGATTTGGCGAATTTCGCGCTACCACGGTCGATAATTGGCTGTGGCGGACATGGCAGAGTGCGGATCCTGGCCGTGAGGAATGCTGGGTATGTAATAATCGTGGCTACCAAGTTATGAGCGGGTACAGAAGTAACGGGGGGATTGATGAATATTCGGTCGCTATTAAATGCAGTAGTAAATTATGAGTGACAATCTGGAATAAAATATAATGGATTATAATTATAACGTGGGGTGGGCAGGGAGAAAAAGTGTTCTCTTTTTTTTTTCTTTTCTGTTCGGCTAGATTCTCGGTTTGGAATCGCGCAATCGTCGGGGAGATCGGGTTCAGGTGAATTTTCTTTTTTCTTTTCTACAAAGGGGTGGATTCTCTCGGAAGTTTCGATTACTTTTTTTTTGTTTTTTTTTTTTTTGGACGCGGTCGTTCATCTCGAATCTCGTCGACGACTACGTTAGTACTCGTACTTTAACATTCAAGTGTCGCCGTTTTCTTTGTTCTTTTTTTTTTTAAGTAATTAAGTGAACGAGGGGAGGAGAGAAGGGTGATTAGTAGTCCCAATGCCACGTTTTTTTTTTTTTTTTTAAGGAGACAAAACAAGATGTACGCCTGCATCCGTGGACATTCACTAGTCGGACACAGTAATGAACAACAGCGGGGAGGTAGTATGCGAGAGAAAACAAATCGGGAGAACGTATTGATGCGTTGCTGTGGTGAGACCTTTGGCGAAGGGGTGGTTTCGCGTGGATGAATGACTGTGACCAGCCCGAATCACTCCTAACGATGAGTTCCTAATTTTTCAAGCAAATTTACTCTAGCCCCAAGATCCCGTCCCTGAAATTTCAACCGAATGTACTCTAGTTTAGTCACAATGTTACTTTTCTAATTTAAAAATGAACGTGCTCTAGTTTAGTCACAAGATTTCTTCTCCAGTTTCAAAGAGATTTACTCTAGTTTAATCACAAGATTCTTACGTAACTTCTTGCTATACAAATTTCCTTTATGACTACAACGATCTTCTATCAAAACACTCGGTTCGCGGAAACTGTAGGAGTCAGTCGGCCTGGCCGGGGCGAACGGGGTAATTTTGCCACGGGCTCGAGTGTAAACGCATTCGGCAAATAATGATCCAAACGTGCAGTCGAAATCAACAGAGGTAATATAGTCGAGGAAACAAAATATATTCAGCGCTAAAAAGCGGTGGAGGGTTGTTGCGAGAGCCTTCGCCAAAGGGGGGTGGGGTTAGATATACGTATATATATATATTATATATATATTATATATAAAAATATATATAAATATATCCTATCGACAAACACCAAAAACTAAACGAAGAAAAAAATCATAAATATACATATATCTATATATATAAATAAATAAATATATATATATACATATATTAAAAAAAAAGAGAAACAGAAAATCCGTAATCGAAAAGGAGGAGAGTAGAATCGATTTGTTATGCGCGGGACTCTGCTCTGGGATTCTTGTAAAAAATATCGGCGTTGCCACAGGTATAATAATCGGTTCTCGACTGCGCGTGTCGTTTTCTGTCGTATCGTTTTTGATATTCTCTTTTTTTGTTGAAAAAAATTGTATTGCTTGAGAGGACAGCCAGCGACAATGGGAAACAGATGTTGAGCGGAGATGTGTCTGCAGGATACTCGGGGTACTGGGCCTGGAAAGCAGGACCTGGAAATAAAGGATTAAGAATATCCTCCTCCCGTCCTCTTCCATCGTGGGCGGTTCGCGCGACGTTGGATGTCTTCCCGGCGACTCCCGGCTGTTGAAGACGGTGGACGGTCGGGTCGGTCGGTCGTTGTCCCTCCGTGCGCTGGCCGACGTCTTCCGAAAATTGCTATCAACCTTATCACTACGATATAGATGTATATCTCACCTGTGTGTACGCTATAGAGAGACCGAGGTGGCGTTACGATCGTCGCATGCACGAGAACGTGACACGCACACGGGGAGGCGAAACTCCGCGCGTGAGATTACGTTCTCCCTCTCCGTTTTCACCGGTACCGCCATCTCTCTCGACCGATACTTCGAGAAGTATCATTCTCCCAGCGAACGCGCCGGTCGACGACGAACCGATTCACCGACAACGCTTCTTTACAACCAATCGTACTTCGTGTTCACGGCGCAACGTGCTCTTTCACCTCGAGTGGAAGGACGGCGAACAGCGCGTCGTTGACCGGCGCGTCCCGCGGGCAGGTATAGTAACAATAACAAACATGATGAGAGGTGTCGCGGATGACGGCAATTCGACTATTCCCCATTAGTCTCACTGATCACCTTCAAAGACACCAAGGCTAAGAAAGGTCCAATTACGGGAGAAACGAGTAACACAAAAACAGAGACGAAAAAGTGGGTTTTCTTTTCTGGGTCACGGGGGGTGGGGGATTTTTTGTCCGTCACGGGTCATTCCTGAGACGTGTTTTGCATACATCGTCTACACCGGCGACGTACACAACCCGAAGACACACAGTACGGCGTGATCGCCGATGATGAGGAAGAAAGAAATCAGAAAGTTTTATTTTTCAGAGAGGGGGGTAGAGGTCTGGGGCGGGTCGGGGTGGGGGCAGGTGTTCAAGGGGACACATGTATCGCGATCTACCGTAAAACGTAGCCGGGACGAGTTCGACTTTGTTTCGATTGGGGGCTCGAAGAAGCGTCTGTTTCCGCTTTGATCGAACGAACGGTACACACGCGTAAATATACAATGTATAATATCTTGTCGAATATTATATATGTATATTCGTGCGTCGAACCGTTCTGCTCGAAGGTGTGATATAACAGATCTCTCCGGGGGTCCAGTGTTCCTCTGAATGGACCCTCCGTGTCCCCAATCTCTCGGTAACCATTGGCATTTACAGTGTGTGCTCTCTGGGTACCGCCGGTACTCACCTCATATTGATGAGATATTGTGCCAATGCCACGGCGTCCGGATTTCCGGTAATGGTGATCGTACGATCCGTGGCTCCGCCCTCCCTCTCCTCGCAGTTACTGATTCTGATCATCGCGCCGGAAATCTGACGGATCTCGGCGATCTTGCTGCCGCCCTTCCCGATGATACAACCGATCAACTCGTTTGGCACAGTCAGCTCGTGTGTCTGATTGTTCGCCGCTGGCTGTTGCCTGTTTGTGTTGCTGGTGCGTAGCTGGCTGCCGGCTAGCGCTGCTAGTGCTGCAAACAAACCATTAAAACCGGTTTCTCTTTTAGTTTTGAATTCATTGTTTCGCGCATCGTTACGAACATGTCCGTTCGTAAACACAGGTGCATAAAGATTTTCACAGACGTTAGTATAGATCAGGTGATCTTTTTTTTTAAATTCTACGCTGAATTGCTCGTACAAAAAATAGAAAAATTGTTTAAATTCTTGAGAATTTTTTGCGACAGATTTTATGGATAGACTAAATAATTAAAAATATTAGCTGCGTACAAGAATAATAGCGGTTTTGAAACACCAAACTTTTTTTGGTAACTTTCAATAATTTTCCACGATACTCGAAGTTGCGCTTGATAGTTTCAATATTTTTATGCCTCGAACGTAATTCTTGCGATCGCCATTATTACTGCACAGAGCTAATAAAATGAAGTATGGTCGTGTCCTCACCTGCAGGATTAAGCCCGCCAGTGTTGGCAGGTGTGGCCAGGCCTCCGAGGCCGAGAGCCGCGAGCCCAGCCAATGGATTGCTACCGAGCTTTCCCATCTGTAACAACGACGAAGATATCCATCGCTCAACAAAAAAAACAACCACATGTGCCGGCTCTCTGAACAAATTCGGTAAAGTGCTTCAGGGGGTATATGAAGACACCGATAAAAGTATATACGTACATATATTATGTATATAACATATGTCTAAAAAGGGTAGTATATATGGTATATTAATCTGCCTGCTTCCTCGCGCGTCTCACATTCCGAGGATCGTTGATTACAGGAAACAGAAGAATCATCGAACAAGTTTGTCAAACGAAACTGAACACGAACAACGAAAATTGATACAGAAGAATAATACCAAAAAAAGAAGAAGAAACAAGAACAAAAACGAAGTGAAACCAAGTCGAAGTGGTCAAGAAATTTCCAAAACAAAAAATGTCTGTTCGTTCCTTCGTCGAATCTTCCATCGAGCGTCTCGGGGAAATGCGATTAGGCGACATATCCGAGAGACAGTCCCGACTTCCTGGGACCGATCCGGAACGTGTCCGCGATTCTCGACGAGCCTCGCGACCGCATCTTTCAAATTTCGCGCGTTCGCACGCTCTCGCGTTGGACGTTGCTCTCTCGGCCGTCAGCGAATTCGATAACCAATGGAAACGAAATGATATGGGAACGATAAACCGAAACCGTGCAGACTGGGGCATAAACGACGACCGATATGCTGGAATCCGAGCGTGTCTCCGCGCTGATTCGATATTTCCTGCCGGTCAATTCCGCCAATCAGACACCGACCACTCGTTCCGGGAAGACTGTGTCCGCACCTCTCGTGCGAACCAGTTCCGAACAGGTCGGATCGATTCTCGGCCCGGCGAATGCTTCGGGGAACGGAAACTGGGATCGGCGTGGGGAGAGGGGAACGAAGAGAGGAGGGCGATGCGAGAATTTATCGAGTCCTCCAGTTTCTCGTGGCACGAAATTAGGCGGCCGGCTACGATCCGGCGATCTATGCCCACGATATTAACAGCACGTAATTGCGAGCGGCTGTACAGAGCGAGTCAAAATCGGTTACCGATACCCACGGAGATATGGTGGTATCGGCTTATGGGGGACGGTGGATGGTGGACATGCATACATTTGGTCAATATTTTATCGTGAAATTGGAAAATAAAAGTATTACAACGCGGAGAATACCAAATCGACGGCCATAAAGAATGTACTAAAAATTTTTAGGAGAAAAGTCTGTAATGGAAAATTGCTTGTTATTTGACAGAACTATCGGATATGCTAAGAGTATTGATTTTTCTTTTATAATTAATGCAGTAATTAGAAAGTGTTGATTTTTAGACGTTTTGATTGAATATAACGATTATGATTTTGTGAACGCTTATAATTATTATTTGCAACACAAAAACTCATCCAATGATTTTTTTCATTTTGGTCACATCAGAGCCTGTTTAAATATATTAATAATTATGACTATTCTCTATTTTGACTATTTATTTTAAACAAGTTTATAATGCACGATTAAAAATTGACCATCTATGCACTATTTGCTATTCAAGATGATCTATATTCTATGCTTCACAATTGTTCTCTAAAATTCAGGAACATCCTGAAACTCTTTAGACCTGGAAAATCTTCCACTTAAAATGCAACTAATTTTTATGATCTCGACTCGTCTACATCCTCAATAAAATATGAAAAAAAATCAGCAATTCCACTGAAAATTCTGGAATTCAGAAGGTCGAGCATCCCTTAAGCTTAAAAAACCTTCACTACTAACTAAATAAAACTAATTTCATTTCAGGACAACAGTATAAAAATCAACAGGTAATCAATTAAATCCCAACCAATTAATTACTAATTCGCGACAAAACCAGCTTAAGAATTGGCGTCTCCGGTGTTTTCCAAAATGAGAAATAGATTTTCCAGGCGTGTGAATAGTTTCCATAATCCAACTGAACTCCGCGAGACCGACAAAACGAAGCTAGACTGCAGATCGGCGATGAAAGAAGCAACGTTCTTCTCTACGTCTAGAGTACAGAGGAGCTCGTCGGGAAACGAGTCGCTCGACACGACGTGTACGGCGAAATGTACAGCTCTGTATTCAGGAGATCGCTTCGCGTTGTTGGGGACCGGAACGTTAATAAACTGGACAGAGATAAAATCCTCGTGACCGAGGGGGATGCGATTGGAACAACTTGTCCGAAAAGCTGAAAAATCTCTTCTGGGAGTGAAACCGAACCTATTAGGGATGCTTTGGGTGAAAAGTGGAACGACCTCGGGGGTTGGGGGGGTAGAAAGATAGAGATAGACAGAGAAAGAGTGAGAGATACAGAGAGAGAAACAAGGTGGAGAAGAAAAACCGTGACAGCATGCATCTACGTAATCTTCTCTCGAAACTGAAGAACACGTTTCACAATGGTTCGGTTTCGTTGGGGCTGAATGCCACTTAATTGAAACGATCCGGACCCGATTGTCTTCTTTTTCGAAACGGCGCAGGTGGTTTTTAGTTTTCGACGGTGGTGATCAGTCTATCTCGTGTTACGAACCGCTTCGGAAATTTTTACTCGTTATCCTCGTGGCCGAATTAAACGAGCTGGAAACCGTAGACTTTTTGCATATTAATCGTGATCCCGGATCGGCGGAGTTGCTCGGATTGGTCGACGAGCTTTATGCATGACTTCGGAATTATGCACCTTTTGATTGGCCGGATTTTTTTATACCTTTTCTCGTCCCGAATCGAAGTCGGATTAAAGAATTTTTAGTGAATGTTGCGTCGTCTTTATCGAGATTAGGATATTTTGCAATTGGAGAAACGAGCAAATCAGATGTATTTGAGAACACTATTTTCCGAATTATTAAATGAATTTTTCAAATGCAGTCTAGTAGCAATTAATTAGAAGAAATTAAAATCATCGAACAATTAGTTTTAGTTTTGACAGATTTTTCTGCCAGGATCAGGGAAACTTTCCCAGGTGCAAATATTCTCGGACATTATTTTAATTATTTTGAAAACATTAACTGACGTGCATAATTGTTTCCCTCGACAAAATGATTTCGCTGTTGCTGAAATGTGCACTGCTTTTACGGTACTTCTGCTTTCGATCCGCAGGTTCATTGCAAAAATGGACTTGCCCCGTTAATCAAACTCACCGGCAAAAACTGTCAAACACAGATCAAATAAATATTTGCCGAATGTTCGTTAAAAGGTCCAATTAAAATATATCCCCGGACCTTTCCGAGCGGAAATTTTTGGAAATAGAAATAAACAAGCGCGCCGCATTTACGTAGCGAAATCACGCGAATTTTCCGGGCGAACTCCGTCGACCATCCGAAAAATAAGCGGCGATTAATTCGTAATTATAAACGGCAACAGAGCGACGCAACGAACCAATGTAAAACGTTAATTACTGCAAAATATCTTCGGTCAGAATTGCGACGGTGAAACGGGAGCTGCGATGGCTAATTACTACGATCGCAAAACTCGAAAAATGGCGTGTCCATGATGAATGACGTCTCGGGACGAGCTATAAATGAGACATGGAACGAGAAAAACCAAAAAGGATTAAAAAAAAAAAAGAAAGAAAAACAATATTATAGTTAAACAAATTCGAACATGAAGAATGCATTCTCTCTTGCTCCTTGCTGTGAGGAGGATCGAAATGGCGGGGTAGAGATCTAGGATTTCTTTCTCTTCGTGTTATGTATTAACTGTGTCCTAGAAAACATGAAATCCGAAAAAAGTATCATTTTCATCTACTCGCAGTATCGTCTAGACTAGCCTGTGTGCTCGCGGTATAGTTACACAGTACGTATGCTATGCGTCCTTGAACGTTGCAAACGCCATCCTACAGTCGGATCAAAATTTGTCAGATAGCTTAAAGATTTTCCAAATCCGCGACGGTCTACTGAATTTACATTTTTCTCTGGCAATAATTTCTATTTTTCAATCAAGTTAGATGTAACGTAAATTCATTCGGCAAGTGGTGGAGGGGATAGTTCCTCAACGATCTCGAACGTACAGCTTCTTTTTGATCCGACTATAGACACATTAATCTAACGAGAGAATTAGTGGCGATAAACAAAATTGATGACACTACTTCTAAGTAATGGTGGGGATCTATATCCTCGTTTTAGCTGGTTAATTTAGATCTGACTATAGTCGTACGGTGTTTGATGCAAGGATACTCTCTATAACCTTGACGAGCATGGTAATTTAGATCCGACTATAGTCATGGTTCCACACAAAAACGTGTGCAGGTCTGGCCCGCAGCCTCGAGCAGACTGTACAGCCGCAGTCGTAGCGGCAGCGTTACACGTTCGTGAACACCATTTTCACGTGGAACGAGATATCTCGCGCGGCGTTTGCTGTGGTCGCAGAGAACGAAATTAAAAAAAAAAAGACAAAAAAAAAAAGAACAAACAAACAAACAAATTATACATGATGTTGAACGGTAACGTTTCTAGCCTGCTTAAGATGGTGGAAACGTGATGTCAGGGCAGCCCACCCTCGCGCGAACATTCTTGATTATTCTGATAGCTAAAGAGAGTGCTGGAAAGCCATGCTGTTCTAAGAGAGGAATGGCAAGAGGGACGATGGACAACTCAAGGACGAAGGCGATGAAACGAACGAAAACCAAGAAGTGATAGAAAGATCGACAGAAATTAGAGAAAGAAGTAATATAGCGCGTTTCCGTGTCCGTCGGCTCGATATCGATCTACGTTTTTCTTTTTTTTATTTCAAATATCGAGTCGACGTTTAGGCGAACGCGCCCGTACAAGGCACCGGCCCCCGAAAGAAGATCAAGGAAGAGAATAGTGAGATACATATGAGAGAGCGTGTAGAATAGAAGAGACGATAGAGAAAGGAGGAAGAGGAAGAGAGTTTCTTGCGAAGCCGTCAAAAGCGAAAGCGTGTACATACGTATAAGAACTCATTTTCGATCATTTCAGCGGTGTTTGTCTCGCTTCACTTTCGGCTCGGATCTCTCTGCCGATCGATCGTGGATCGTGGTGTGCGATCGATCTACCAAGCCGAAGCGATCTTGCTCTCTGCGGATAGTTACCTTTGCCTCGGTTCACGGCGACGCACGTCGGACCGCAGGCTATACATCTCGTTCGCTAGGTGTCGATAGCATTAAATCGCGAAAGCTGTGTTGAAAACATCGCTCGGCGGACTCGGTTCGGTTCGTGCGAAAAACACACGGACTCGTGGGAGATCGGTGAAACTAGAGATCATTGCGTGATTCGGGCTCCGTCAGCGTGCTCAGTGATTACGTTCCGAACGAAGCTCTTTTCTCGACTCCGGTGGCTACGAGCGACGGAGGCTGGTGACCGGAAGGGACGCTATTTTGTGTATCCTCGAGATCCGAATTCCGAGGATTCGTTCGCGAGAAATGTTCTTTCGGGCTCGGATGCCGGTGAGTATCGAAAAATTAGTGAAAAATATTTTTGTTTAAAACAAAAAAAGAACAAAAAATTATTTTATCATCTATGCTTTTTTTTATGTAACCAGTAGCCTGATGTATCTTGATACGATCACATAGAAATACTTTCTCCATGAAACTGAATATCTTTATGCACGAACGACTAAAAAATGAGAATTAAATTCGAGTATAATTTTTTTTAAATTGTCCGATACATTTTAGGAATCCCTTCCAGCCCATCCTCGACCATCAAACAGCGGCTATTTACCACAAAATCTTTTTGCAAAACGACCAACACGCCTGTCAATAGCAAATCGAAGCCGTACACAAACTTCTAGCAGATCGTTTCGCGGAAATGAATCGAAAATTCAGCAAAAGCGCGATATCCCTGAAGAGACACGCGAAACATTGAAAGTGGAGGAGGGGTGGAGGATGAAAGTGTGTTGCAGCCCGAGAAAGAGAATAGTCGAGGGACTTCCGGTCAGATCCCGTTCGCGTAGGAGAACAAGCGAAGAAGTATAAATCGTGTTCTGTAAGCGGAGATACAGAGAGGTGTTGTGTCAAGCGAAGAGAAAGAGCGAGACAATTAGAAACTTAGAGAAACTGATCAAACTGAATAATCACAGGATAGGAGACAATGGTGGACAGAGTATAATAGAGAAATAGAGAAAAAGAGAGAGAGAGCGCAATGTGGTAGTATATAAATAATATACCTATGTAAATCTACCTTTTTCTCGTGCCACGCATGCATACTGGTCTTTGTTTTGTTGTACTTCTCGCTTATAGTTTCGTAGTTTATGTCGACCATCCCATCCCATCCCCATCAGCTAATGTCTCCCCATAGCGACATATCCCGCAAGTGGAGGGGTGAAAAGAAAGAGCAACAAGAACCGAATAGAAAACGAAAGGAGTAAAAAGTGAACAGAAACGAATAAAACGAAAGACGGAAAGAAAATGGTGAAAGAGAGAGAGAGAGAGAGAGAGAGAGAGAGAGAGAGAGAGAGAGAGAGAATTCGCCGAGCCGCGGAGAACAAGTGAAAATGCAAATGAGCCGTGTGCGTGCGCGGTGAGACGTGGCGGCCATCTTTCTCGTCTACGCATCGCTCTGTGTGTGTCATCATATTATTTTTTTTTTGGTTTGTTATCTCTTTTCTGCGGCGCTTCTCTCGGCACCGTCGGCCCGGGAAAAGCAAAATCGTGGAAGTCGGGCTCCGTGTCAGTCGTAGCTCGTCGAAAAGCGCAGAGAAGCGGAAGCCAGGACGGAAGAAACGCGCAGATACGCCACCCTGATTGATTCTCCGGACCCTGATGACTTCCGGTGAACCGGAAGATAGGCCCTCGGCGCGCGCGATTTTTCGGAAACCCGATCGATAGATACCGATTAAAGCCATTCAAGAAGTTTCGCAACTTTTAAATAGAAACTGTCTACCTCTCACTAAAATATTTGAAGCAATATTGCGTCTACAGCGAAGAGGGAGGTCTGTAGGTTGCGTCGGTGAAATTGGAAAACAATCCAACGACATATTTGATTGGACAAAATCTTTTGGAAAATATTTAATTAATTATTAAATAATATATCACGTTGGAGTACTTTCTAATTTCATTGAATTTTGAGACCGCGAGATTTTCTACTTCTCATAGATTATAGATATACATACGAATTAAATAATCTGGTTTGCAAATACCTGTTAAAATTCGCGTTTTGTTTTGCAACTATTGCGTCAAGAAATAATTGACTGATGGAACTCTGGCGACACGAAAATTGCAATGGCCACGCACGTATCGAAAGGTCAGATGTTTCGATTTCGAATGACAAATGGATCGAGTACACGATTATTCGACTAGATTTCTCCGGAATTGTTAAATGCAGTGTATTGTCCATAAATCATGGGAATTCGCGTCGCGTTCAAGTTAGATGGTAAATACTGTTTTATCGACAGATGAGAATCAGACGTTTCCAACGAGATAGCGAGAATCCTTCGGGATGATCAATGAATAATGACTCGAAGGAATATTATTCGTTCGACACGGATGAGTTTATGACGATGTTGACGCAAGACTTCATTTATTGTTCGTCAGATACCGGGAATAGACCGCCATGAACTTTGGATTAGAGACGACTGATAGTGTCGATCCTAGTTATCTGTTTAGGATTGTTTATTTAATATATGAACGCTCTTCATTGATTCGGATTTTTCTAAGACACCGATAACGCTTAGTATTTTTATGCCAACCGATTATACTCGCCGACTCTGTTTCGATAAAAGATGCTACGGCAGAGTTCCATCGACTATTATCTCGATCAATTAACACGCCAAACGGAAAATCGAAAAATTACTGAATAAAACAACTCGACCGAAATAATTCAACATTTCCCGACCGCAATTTAAAAAATTCTGACGCAAGTTTGGACGCGTTTGCGTTTATTTGAACGCGATGCGCAAATCGGAACGCACTTATTTAATAATTCGGTCTGTCAACAAGCGTAGGAACGATATAGAAAGAGGGAGAGAGCGCGCACGCGCCCGCGCATACTGTTTGTGTTTCGTCCACGCACAAAAAGAGTTCCTAATTAGCAAACGTCGCCGGTAAAGCCGGTAATTATGTTTGCCGGCCGATGTTCGCGCCGGTAGATAGAAAATGCAGAATCAATTGCTTCGGCAAACGAACCTGTCCCTCTTCCCCGCAAACGAAAAAGTCTCGAACTCGCGACCCGTTCAAACAACGTGTCGCCAGCTCTCCTCTCTCTCTCTTTCTCTTTGCCGCTTTGTGCAATTAAAATGTTCGGTTCGACGATCAATCGATAATCCGACCGATCGAAACTCGCGAGATATTTCCTTTTTCCGAACGATGCCCTCCACCGATCAGGATTGTCGCAGTCGAGGGAAAATTGTTCCTTTGCCACGGTTTTTACGGTCTCGGAATTCTAATTTCACATTTTTCATGCCGTTCCAACGTTATTTTTACTTTATGCTGCTTCTGCTTTTTTTTCTTTAGATCAAAGTGGTTGGTTATTGTTAACATATGCTCTTTAAATTTCTTTTTTCAATTCAAGGCTTCAGATTGAAACATAGCATTATGTATAGAAATTAATTCCTCGTTCATTTATTAGCAATCAGGATATATTCGATTCTTCAAAATAATCTCCGCCATTTTGTATAAATATACTATAGGTAACGAGTCCCGGAACAGATGCGATACAGATACAGTTGTGGCATTAATGAAAAGAAATTTACTCGTGGGAGGAGCGAACTAATTTGTGAAGATTATTGTAGATGCAAAAAAAAGGTTTCGAGAGATTGTTAACAAATTCGACTACTTCAATCTTGACCGTGAGATTCGGAGGGCTTGCGCCAAGTTGCTGAACCCTGATAATAAAGTATTACTTAGTCTTCACAGTAAATCTTTAAAGTAATTTACAGTTTGTGTTCAAAGACTTGCACTTTTCCAATAAAGTGTTCGATGGTCAATTATCATATTCGGTCGCTCCGTAAGCAGTCAAGAAACACAGAAAAACTACTGGCAGAGAATCACTCGTGGGATGATAGAGAAAAACCCAATTTACATTGTCTCAAAAATTGATGTATGCGATATTCATCTCTGAAACACCTTGTAGGACATCGCCTACCATGATGGTTCGCGTCTGTGAAAGCGAACGGAAAAAACCAACCCAGCTGAAACCGGTCCCGAAACACGGACTGCGAAATCAGCTAAAATACAGGGTTCAGCAAATTGTCGGCGGCCGGCATCGATTTCTTAGCTCCCTAACGCTGTCTTTCCACGCGAGAGTAACCTTACGCCTATGTCAACTCGCACTCCATCGAGTCTCGCTCTCGAAAGTTAGAGTGCAGCAACGTCGACCGAGTCTGTCCTTACCGAGGGTTGCACTGTCAAGAGCGAAATCCTCAAGTCGACACGTAGCATTATACCCTCGCCGCGTACGCGCACATTTCGTGCGCGCGTGTGTGTATGTGTTGAACAAACAAAACGCGTGAGAGAGAGAGAGAAACAAAAGCTCGCGAGTACCCCTAGCAGGGTAGCTAGACGCTGGAACATCCCCTATTTGCTGACCAACAACCAGGCGTGTTTGCTTTGAAAGATCGCAAAATTATCAGGGTGGCGTTTCATCGCATCTGCCGGGCAGCGATGGGATCCGAGCCGCTCCGCACGTGTCCCGAACCAGTCGGAGAGAACCTCCAGTTCCGGACAGGACCGGAAACGGTTCGGGGCGTCTTGCGGTAGGTTCTGGAGCTCTCCAGGACCCTCGAAAGTCTCGAGCGTCTCGAAACCGCTCTATAAAGGAGCCGCGTTTTCTGTTTGCCGAACGGGAATAAGCTCGAGACACTCGAGATTTCGAAAGTATTCGAGATCCTCGAGTCTCGAAGAGTATAAAGCGACTCCCCGTGGATCCTCGGAGTTCGGGAGTTAGCCTGGATCCCAAAGCTGGTCTGCCGGTCGATCGGCTCGGCAGAAATCGGCTGATGTACCATTTTCTCGAGTGGCTTTTCATATTTTGGAAAGACGCGACCGCTGGAAGATCCGTTCGCTCCAACAATTATTAGCCGTGGACGAAGAATCCATCGTGCGACCCGTGAGAGTAAGCGTTCATGCTAAAGCAGGCTCGATCATCCGGGTGCAAGACTTCGGGTGAAGTTCTATCCCCGTTTCGGGTGCTGTGTGTTCTCGTTCTTCACAACGATCGTAAACCCGATCAAACCAGGGGGGAGGGGGCGTTCGCGAAAGAAATAGAAAACACGACGCCTAGAAAACCTTGTTTCGCAAGGTTCGCCCCATCGAAAGAACGAAAACGCGATTGCCTCTCGGTCCTCGTTGGTGTCTGGCTTGTGGTGGTTTGACTGTCGTGTGTGGACTGGTTTAGTCGTCGAATACGATTTTCGTGAAGAGTATAAATCACGGTCAATTTCGATCGACGGAACGCGCGATCGGCCGATTCTTTTGAAACCAAAAAAAAATGAAAACTATGTTCGATCGCGTTCGCGGCGTGTCCCGATGGAGATCAAGGTTTTCGCAGCGGAGCAGGTCGACGGAGGAAAACGCTGCGTGCGGTGAAACCGACCGCAATTGAAGTCGCTGACTCGAGTCGTTAAACTTCAACCGTGATAAACAGGTTTCAATCGGCCACTTGACGTTTCATTATGCCGGCGATTTGCATAATACTCCGGTGATTTCAATCTCGACGCGGTAAATAGCGCGATGGACGTGTTTCGAGCGTGGACTCCCGGAAAAGAATGATCCATCGGTGATTATGACGGTCGTAAACTTTGGAACGCATTGGTAAGCTAATTAAACGAATGAAAATGACTAAGAAAAACAAAAAAAAAATTTCCCTGTGTCTCGTATATCAAACAATTGACACAAAAAATGCTTATTTCTGATATTTTATTGAAATACTACGACGTTCAAGTTATTGTTTATTCGATTGGATAAAAAAAGAAAAATACAACGCCGCCGAAGACGATCTTTGAGACACGATCGATGTTTCATTAACTTCGTAGCGAGCCCGGACGGATTATACACGGAAAAACATTACCAAAATGAATATTTATTGTTCGGCAGAACTTCGTCAGGACTCGTCCCGCCTCGAACAATAAATATTCAGTCCAATCTAACTACGAACAACACGTGAATATTCAGCGGGCGATCCCATTCATTTGTAATATTCTCAAGTTATAGAAGTGACTTAATGAATGAATTTCCAGCTCCATGAAAATTTCCCCCCCGCATAGTTTCCCCGAAACCATTAGAATATTCAAGTACCCTACTTCGATTTATGCCGGGGCGATTTGCAATTCAATTAGCCGATTCGAAGCCGCGGTAATCAAATTGTAAATACAATTTCGAATGGTTCCTTCGCGAGGCTGCTGGCCGAAGTTAAAATGAAACATCTCGGTTGAAAAACGAGTCCGTCGGAAAAAGGTTCGACCTCGGATGAAAATAATTGCCGGTCGTAAAAGAGGAGTCCACGAGACGAACACACGAGCCATGGCGAACTTCGCGAACGTGTCTCGAAACGGGTGGTGCTGGCACGAGACGATTCAATGTGCAAAAATAAGTCAGAAAAAGTCGAACAATAGTTTTTTTGAAGCTTCGTTTTCGGAAAAATTGGAGGTTCCTATTGGTTCCCCCACTATCAACTATTTCGTATTGCCCTTGTATAGGGCCTTCTATTTATCCTAATCCCCCCACCGGCTACACTCCACAGGAGTGTGGTGGGGGGATCCAGGAGTAGAGAGATCTGTGGCTCGCGATCCGTCAGTTGCTCAGGCCTGCTCTATTCAACGTCGAATTTCGTTATAATGAAAATTATAGATAATCTGAATAAATTCAATGCTATAAACTCTAAAACGTAATTTATTCAGATTCTGTACAAGTTTTATTACGACAAATTCTTCGGTCACTCTCGAATAGGAATTCGGCTGACTGATCAATTCTCACGACTTTCGAACTAAACTTTACCGAGAACGAAGCGCGTCAATGAAACGAATGTTATTCTTCTTTTTCTACTTATTTCTGTACGAGTCACTTCGTGCTCGCTTGCCGCGACATCCTGCGCAAAACGAAGTCGCAGAGGCGGGGAGTGGAAATACGTGGATCAATTCTTGCCGGTGTTATCCAGTCGCGCTTATCGCGCGTTCCGTACTCGATCGTGTATATTTCATGTCGCATGCAACGAATTAATCTGTGCACCGTGAAGAACGGCAAGCGGTTTTCCAGGCAATCAACCCACTACCAATCGCAAGCACAAGAAAGGTAGAGACGTAACACCGAGACCTCAGCTGGTAGGGGAGAGTACATCAGAAGCGTTTTTGGTGAACGTTCGAACGAAAAAGAAACGAAACCAGAGAATAAAAGTGGGAGACGGGGAAACGAAACAAACCAGAGACGGCCGATACACGTAAACAGACACGTGCGGATCACATAAAAAGCAAAGCGCATTACCAAACAGGCGGGACTTCCTGGGAAATCTAGGAAATTCTTTCTTTTTTACCACGTTTTTTTTTTCTACGAACAACTGTCAACCCTTGTTCACTATTCCGGGCATTTGTTTCTAAAATCGGATTTCGATTGTTGTAATTTTAATTACATAAAAAAACAATGAAGTTTCATGTCCGGCAATCGTTATTCGTTTTTGTGCAATTAGTTTCATGTATGAAATTGCCCGCTATTTGCAGACGAACGTGAGCAGCTTGTGTGCTTAACAGCGTGTAAATTGAATTTTGATTTCGGCTCAATTTCATTCGATGAATATCCGCGTGGTAATTATTATCCCCTTGCTGCGCGTTATCAAGACGCGGAGACTTTAAATCGAATTTGATAGCCATGAATATTCCTTGGACCATACTCGAGAAAATTCAATTTTCATTTATGAATATTAAACTGCCCGGTGAACATGCACTTACGATACACGTATCGTGCACTTGCTGCAACGTATGATTTTAAAAAATATAACTGTTTTTAAACACAACAGGGTTATATGTTTCGAGTCAATTATTTTTATTATTGTGTGGCAACTGGCATAGAAAAATTTAATTTTTTTTCGTTGCAGCAGACTGCATGTTCACGAAATTGTTTGTTATTGCATTACAGTGTATGCAGTATTTTTTTTAAAACAATTTTTTGCTCACATTCTACAGCAGGCTACTGTACCATCAGCGTCCAAGGCAGAAAATAATTATCGAGACATCGATAACCGCTAATTATTATTATCGTTATTTCTCGGATGGTGAACAAGGGTCGAACATAATTGATTTCAGAAGATTCCTGTGGGACAGATTGAAGAGCAATTCCCGGGAAGTCGCGCGATCGGGAGACGTCGACGGGCCACGCGCAGCCCCGAGGAGCTTCTCCTTCGGGAAACCCACGAGAGTATTTTTCCCGTAGTTTTTTTCTTTTTTTTTACCGGGGTAACGTCGTCTTCCGAGGAAGACCGTTCGCTCGAAACCTTGTTTCCCCGGATGATTTACTCGAGGCTCCGCGCGAGGACGTCGAGCGGAAAGCCAAGGTGTTTAGGGTGCCGATGCATGTACATGGACCAAGGTGGTTGTGGGCTCGTAAAAGGGTTTTCCAGGACGGGGACCAGGTGGCCTATATAACGGTGGAGCATTCCGGTACACGGGGGCAAACATTCTACGCGACGACGCTGCGGCATTTGGTGAAAATTGGATATTCGACGCCGGACGTTTCCGAGATAACCAGCCGAACCGCGAAATATTGAAACCGTTCGGTATTCGCGGTTGCGTGCAGACCGTGCCGACATATAAGTGAGCTGTAAACAGGATCGCGCGTTCCCATGGAAAATCTTTCCCGTGTATATGGAACGTAAACTTCCGCTCGTTTCCGAAATGTCGGGCGAATTATACCGAACACTTCAGTTGTAACCGAGAAATCGACGAACTTTGAACTTGTGCAACTTTTTTGTGAAAATTCTTGCAACAGTCTGTGTACTCATTTCAAAGAGCGAATACTTTCCTCCTTCGTGTCTTTCATGCGATCATTTCAGTGGGGCAAGTTAAAAAGATGTTCGCAACATTTTAGCGTGCTTTTACTTTTTTCTAAAATTAATTTTTCATCGCTAAAACGGTACTTGCCGCTTCATCTTAAAAATAATTAGATTTAATATGTTAAAAATGTACCAGACAATGCTTAAAATATAGAAGCGAACAATTAATTTTGATCGAGAATGTATAATAGTTTCACGTTAGTTGAACAGTGTCTCCGCGAACAATTCGGAAGCCAAAATTCCTTCCGGCTCTCTCGACTATCGCGGATCCGTTAAAAGACGAATTTACTAATCACCAAAGAGGTTGCGAAACTTCATCGGAGAGTAACAACTTCTCTCCAAGAATTTTTTCCCCGACGTCAAGCAGCAGGGTTGTTTTAGGCGAACACCTGCAACAACTTCCGCCGTGTTACGCGGGCACGTTCCGAAGAAAATAGCCTGTTTTACGAGTTATAATGGAAGGTATAAACCAAAGTAAAAACGCTTTCGTAAACGCGCCCGTTAAAAACGCGCACTCAATGGGATAATCATTTATCTGGTCGTAGCGAGGTTAGTATACAGCGAGAGACCGTCGCGAGGTACGAACGCCGTGTTCAACATAAATATTGTGTACCTTACTGTTTCGTCTTTGAACTATTTTCGAACTGCAAAAGAACCGAGATCGCGTTTCGGAGGTCAAGGAATGCTCTGCGGGTCTGCCGTATTGTAAATTGTAACACGTTCGAACGTCTATTGTGTTTGCTGCCGCGTTCATTTTCACGAGCTAGAAAATGGCGGGCAAGTAAACGAGAATATCTGGCACGAAACGATTCCCGAATTACCAAGACACTGTTCGCATAATTCTCGAGAAGCTATCATCATCCAAAACACATTCATGGAAAAAATGTTCATCACCCGGTGATCAAGAACCTTGGACACGTCCCGATCGCGCAATCAAAGATGAATCACCGGTTCCAAAAACCAGTGCCCCACCGAATGCAATCTTCCTGTAGTCGCGCATCCAAACAAAAGCGTCCAGACTTCCACCAATTACCGCGATCGTCGGGGGTGTGGTATGCAATCTGACTCGAATAGAGCACGGATAGAGCGTGTGTGTAGTAGAGCGGCGTCGGTGAATCTGGTGGTGTTTCATCCGGTGTCGACGTGTACAGAAGGTGTCGGTGTGTGCGGGAGTTACGGGGTTCGGTTATGATGGTATAGAGCAGAGTAATAGGTCCGCTCGTGTGGAGTGTGCATGTGTGTACACGTTGGAGATCGTTTTTTGGGGCGGTGGGGCGGGTGGGGGGCTCGGGGGTTGGTGTACCGGTTTTCTGGGGTACGGAGGGTTTCGGTCTGGTGGTAAGTATCTCGTTTGGGGGTAGTTCGGGAGAGGGTGGATCACGAAAAACAAAAGACTTACGGCGTCTGCCACGAGGTGTGCGGGCGGGAGGGCTGCCTGCAAGTGTCCACTCTTCAGCAGGGGGTCGGCGAGGCCTGCCACGCTGGCGTGTAAGGGGCTCGGGTGGAGAGGAAGATGTGGGGTCGTAAGGTGGGCCGTGGATAGGAGCGGTTGCCCGTGAGAAGCGGCAAAGGCCGAGGAAGAGGGGTGGGCCGCGAAGGGCGAAGTCGTCAAAGTTTGGGTGTTCAGCGAGGGCGGGGTGGGCCCGGCAGCGGGCGCGGACAATGGCAATACTGTACTTACGTCCGAGTGAGCGGGCACCGCGTAATTACCCTGGATGGTGTAGGCTTGCCCACCAGCCAGGATCACTGGCCCACTAACTTGGGGTTTGGGGCGATAAGGGATCGTGGCACCTTTGGGAGGGGACTGAAACAGAAAGAAACAGACCGCACGGGTGCGGGTTACGCTGGTCGTGGATTGTATCGTTCGTTGACCCATCGGTACACAGGTCAAAGAAAATTGCTTGAGAATTTGTCTCTTCGACTGTGCACCGAGGGTTAACTATACGGTATTGTTTAATAACCTTCTTTTGGAGTTGTCACTCTGGTCAATGGTACTATTTTTTTTTCAAATTCGTACGCGTGATTTTGGAAAGTTACATTCTTGAATAGCACTTCAATCCTTTCGCAACTTTTGCAGCAGGAATCGTTCATTGCTACTGAAGAAGCAGCATTCTTCTTGACGAAAACTAGGACAAAGTTGAAATTTCCCCGATGGCACTTGGAAGCTTTCATTTCGCAAGTTTATGACAAATGTTTTTGCTCATTAACTACAATAGCAGTACTTTTCTCTCCTTGCTATTCTTCGACTACATTATATCTTTCGTATCAGTTTGATGGGCAATGTCGTCAGTTGGTACGGCCGCGCTATCGCAAATCCGCGAGGACAAGCTATATAGCTTTCCATTGATGGCATACAATAAGGACACAAGTTGAATAATCAATGGGAAGTCGTAATCTAGCTATGAACCCGATGTCAAGAGTCCACGAGTTCGGAAATCGTAATCCTTCAGCCACTTCTCTGTTCGCGAATAGAAACTTCCCGTCCATATTGGAACAAAGACGATTTTTATGGTCTCCAACCTTATAATCGTCTTACTTCTTGCTGCATTGTGCTCGATACGAAATGTTGAATAAGACATTTATAGAATAAACGTCTTACCAAGACTAGTTAAAGCAATTCAACTTTCTTGAAGAACGTCGGAAGAATAAAAAGATATTTACGTGTTTCTTAAACGCAGACGTGGCTTTAGGATACTAATCTTAGACTCGAATCCCGTTTAGGCAATCCACCAGCCACTGTTTCCGCAAGGAATTGCCACGATTAGACAATTAAATACGGAATTGTTCCCAACGGAATAGGGCGTTTTATTGTTAACGCGATAACGCGCGACAACTACAGAGATATCTGTATCAACGCAGCGAAAATGTTTAATGAATCATTTACTGATCTGCAGATGCACGTACCAGCTGACGGGACATTTTGCTTCAATGCCTGATTGTTCGAATGGTTTTCCACTCGATGACTCGAGTAAATACTTTAACAATAATTAACAGCTAAAGCACATCAACTTGTATCGATGTAAGTGACCCAGGACCTTTGGATGAACAACCATTTTAATCAGTGCTTGTAAGTACTTGTAATTTCTTCTGATAGAAAGATTAGAGCTTGAGAACCAGGTGACAAAATGGTGGACCAGTGTGACGTCTCCAAGATGCTGTCCGCTGCTAGCCAGAGCTACGTACCTCTAGCATAACACAGCATATGTGGTATATGCATTGCGTGATGGCCTCGCTGGTACCGGAAATGGTAACCGCACGTTCCGTCGAATTGGGCAGCATCTCAGAGGCAACTTGAATCGAAGCACCGGTCACTTCGCGAATTTCCTTGATCTTCGATCCACCTTTACCGATGAGGGAACCGCACTGCGACGCAGGCACGATGAGCCTGAGAGTGATTGGCGGCCTGGTCGCGCCACCGCTACCCTGGTTGTCGTGGAACTGCGAGCACCATTCCTCGAATTTCTTGCATATTAACGTGAACGCTTTGAAGATCGCGTTCGTCGGCCCGGTGACCGTCACTATACGCTCCTGGCATGTTCCGTCCGAGATGTTGATCTTCGCCCCGGACTGCAACACGAACAAATCATCGCGTTAACGAACCCCGCTCCAGAAACTCTCCCCAGATTTCGATGAAATTCTTCTTCTTAACCCGTTCGATTTTTAAAATAGGAATCGCAAGATTTGTTTTCACCGAATACGACACAATAAGAGGAAGAAAAGAATGTCGAAATGCTACTATCTACAGAAAGAAACGTGCATCATAAACCGGGAACTCAAGAATAGAGAATCGATATTCAATGAAAATTGAAGAGATTCCCGAACTCCTTCAGCCATTTACGACGCGCCATAAAAATAAAACGAGAGCCAAGTAACTATTGATCAACTAAAGAGTTTTCGTACGCCAGAAATTGTTTCAAAGCGAGCGTTAGCTTCGTTAACGCTTCAGCTATCGAAAACTCGTTAACCCCTTCAGCTGTCACTGAAACGTGCCAAAAAGGATCGCGCCGATGTTCAAGAAAATTTGTTAAAAATTACCGTCTCTCGTTTCATATTTTTCTTTCCTCGATAAACGAACGCCGGACCTACCATCGATGATCAAACGACCAATTTCATATTAATCATCTCCTACGAGCTTGCGCGCTTAAATAGCCTTGTCATTTCTCAAAGGCTGCTTTCAGTGCTCGATAGGTCCAGCGTCGAACATGAAAGGGAATGATCTCTCGAACGTCAGGAGAAAGTAAATTAAGTCATCGACGCAACTCACCTCTTCGCGGAACCTCTTAACGATCTCTCCTTTTTTCCCAATGATACTCCCGACCTCCTGCAACAGACAACGCAACGTTACAACGTTTTACGACAGCGTAACGTAACGGATAACCATAAACTCTCGAGCACACGCTTGATTATACGTATGAGCGTTTACTTCCTTGTGCTCGAGTGTCTCGCGACGCTGCACCAGCGATCGGAAATATTCAATGTACAACATAAAAGCTTCGTTGAAAAATACAATCAATCTATTAATAGTTCAACTTAAAAAATAAAAAAAAATAGGTTCTCCACTCATTTTTTCTAATATTTTTAATTAACCTATATCGACGATTGTAAAGATGCTTCAACAAATTTATTTCTTTGGGTGCATATTGTTGAAAGGATGGCTGAAAAATTTTTATTAATCCAGCACGCAATTCCAAAATTTTTATGAATCCAGCGAACGCCGATGAAAATGTTTAGCATTGACACAATTTGTTAGAAAATTGCACAGAGAGAACTGACTTCTGCGTTTAATGTAACTGACGAGCGGTCCCATCGGAGTATCTTTTTACTGAATTAACGGATCGACTGCGGTCGTACGATAAATCACGACCGATCGGTTAATGGAGACTTGTTCGGAAGCTGCGAGACGCGAGATCCGCGCTTCGATTTCATAGACCCGAAGCGCGTGCGGCCACTCCCGGCGACCGCGCTTTCAACCGCCAATAGTACAAATACGCTAAACGTTCATTGCCCCGTGATACGCGTGCTCTTGACACTCGGTAATCACTCGTTAGCACCCAATTATACGGACAATATGCGCGGGAGCCTCTCGTCCGATCGGTTTCGTCCCGGTTTATCGATGAGCGATCGTCGATCACGAGTGATCCCCGTGACGCGTCCCAGCCGCCGCTCGTCTTGTCGTCTATCGTTTTTTATGCCCACCCGGAGTGCTGTACACGGAACCTAGTTCACATTCATGGTTGCGTGGTAGGCGAGGCAGTTTTAAACGCACGGGAAAATCTCGATGTGTCTCGGATAAAATGCGGGACCAGCTAGAAGTCCAAAGTGCGACACTGCTGGAAGGACGCATCCAAATGATCCACACCAATCAACAAAAATTGGAGAAGAAATCCTGACAATTATGAGACCGAATTTTGGTCCAAGTGACGGCTCGCGTCTAGGCACTGTGGAACTGCAGCATCCCTTATTTTTTATTGACATTATCGTTAACATTTAATATAATGAGTCCTTTCTTCTTTAATTCTTACGTGTAAATATCATCGGAATTATATCATATTTGGTATCATTAGAAAAATGCCACGAATATATTGGTGAAAGTTCCATAAAAAAATAATAAAAAATAAAGAAGTTTTGTCATTGGATTAGTAGTGGTTTCCTGGTCTCACACCGATATACCCGATCCGGTATCAGGTTATTCTCGAGCTTCGGTGTCGTGTTCTACGTTCGGCAAAACTCAAAGAATAGTATCCCTTTACGATAACTGTCTTTGGTCAGACCCGTGGTATAGACAGTTATGGATGAATTACTGTACTTGTACAATATATGATCCTTAAGCTTAATGTCCGTAGCCATTCCCCTTTTATACAATTTTAAAACGAAGGCTAAATATTTTCTGGAGCAGCTAATTTTAGCCACGAGACGCCACTGTGCAACTCAGTAATTTTCCCATAGATTCTTTTTCACCCGAAAGTGCTCAACGCGCTCGAAGATATGTTGCACACGTCCAACAACGCAAAGGAAAAATGTCACATCATTCAAGACCTACTTCCTCGCTCAGTTCTTCATCAGAACAAACCGACCAAAATCCCATTAAACTTTTTGCCACCGTGTATCAAGCCCGCCTCGTCAACCTCTGTTACCAGGTTTGCTTACTTTTCCCTCACTGTGTACATTAATGATACACTAATGATCCCTTCTTCACGATCACATCTCGCAGAGCGTGAACGTAAACAGCCATAAACACGGGGCGTAACACGATACCATTTTTATCTGGCAGTACAAACACCGTCCAACTTTATACGTCCACGCGATCGCACGCTGCTGGTGTGTCCGCCGTGATTGACGTCGGAGATACTTCATAAGCGACCGCCGTATCGCGCGGAATCCGGCTAATTACGGGCGTTAGGCTTGACAAAAGCTGCGGAACAATGAGACAGCATCGCCGAGAAGGAATCGGTGAGTAGCGGATCTTAAAGGCCGATTCATACTATCCGCACAGAGACACGGAATGGGTCCAATATTTATTCATTTCGTTAAGTTTCAACAGTGTGTCACGAAAGTGTTCGAACTGCCTGTGTAAAACGGTTTAAATTTTCCAAAATCGGACCGAAAGACCTGACTTTCTCCGAGCTATTGGAAGAATTGACGCGAACGACGCGCAAAAGGCACTTTTTAAAGATTACTAGGAATTACGCTTTTTCATTTGCGAAAATTAAAAAATTTTGTAAAGTTATGTTAGCTCTACACATGCTGCAAATTGAACAAAAGAGTTTTGGAAAAATTTTTCGATAAAAATATTGTGCTGTTTCGAACAGTCTCGCGAGCCATTGCCAAACGCATTAAAGAATGTCCGATCGGCGAGCGGAACCGTTCCGTGTCTGGATAGAATAAATCGACCTTAATGCGTTAATTTTCCTGAGGCCTGGTACAATGAGAGACTGCTAATTCGAACGGGAGCAAGCACGAAGCTGCAGCACAGATCGTCTCTTTGTAGAGAAGAGAACGAGAGAGAGAGAGAGAGAGAGAGAGAGAGAGAGAGAGAGAGAGAGAGAGAACCGCAACGATGGGGACACGAGAGTGCCTATAATTAGTTGCGTGTTCTCGTAGCCTGTGTCCAGCCAGATCCCGTGTCTTCCTTGACACGGTCTGACCCCACGATAATGTCACCGCTTAGGCTTCTGGGCGAGCAGGTATGCGAGCATCAGCCTCCCTCTAAACTTAGATATGGCGGCTGTGCAGCACTTCGGGATGCCCGTCGCTTCGGGATGCCAGGCGTCGTCTCGTTCCTCCGGGCAGACGACGATGCCACGAACGCTCCACGTATCGTGCTAAATTCTTGATTTCCCGAACCGACAAGGATCGAGGACCCCCTGTGGCCGGACCAGTTCACGTGGCTAAATTCGACGGTTCGGGTTTATTGAACGCGCCACCCGAGTTACGTGACCGTCGTGATTCGAACACGGTGAAAATACAGCGTGTTTCACGGTGGGCTGGAAACCAGTTCTTTTTTCTCCTGGGCAAAATTATTTCAGCGTTATTTCAAGGCTCGCGCGGCTATAGCGGGTCTCGTCGAATTCATTTCGATATCAGCCGAGATATTGACATTTTAAAAATCGAGGTAACCTTGATTTTTTAGAAAATGAAAATTTCTATACATCGAAATTTTTTAAACAAGCGAATACTGATCAACTTTTGTTGGACACATTTCTTTGTCAGATTGTTAGGTGAAAATTCATGGTAACAGTGTTAAGTGGCCGCGAGAGTGACATTTTGTTGTCGAAATTGAAAGTTTTGCAGCATAAAAAACTGCGGATTTATGCAAGATAAAAATTATGGAAACTGTGTAAGAAACAGAAATTCGATAAACATGCAATTGCGTTTTTAATAATTTTTTTATATTCTACCGGACCATTTTTTTGTTGTAAATTCATAAAATCCGCAGTCTGTAACACTTGTAACAGTTTAGAATCACTGGTTGGATTCAAGGTTTCTCGGGCACTGTAGAAACTCCGCGAGGATTTAAATTCCGGCCAGAACGGGGAAGTAATAAATAAAATTTCGCGCGAGTTTCACGGCGGAAAGTTTAATAAAACGTCGAAAGAAATGTTCCGGGGCAAGTTGAAGCACTTGCCACGCAATTCCGGGGCTTAATCGAGTCGCAGGCATTCCGCGGGACAAGGGAAATCGTTAACGCTACGTAGAGCCTGCCGTCAGATCGGTAAATATGAAAGTTTCGCGGGTGGCAGTGGCTTCGCGTCGTTGCGAATACCGATTTTCCGCACGGTAATTGCGTTCGGGTTCCCAATGTCGCAGTTAATTAAAACTGTTTAACGAGGACAACGCCGACGAACTAATTACTCTAAATCCTGTATAAACGACTAATTCTACTTGAGCCCACCGGGGCGATCAAACGAGCTGCGCGGCTCGTCTTTCGAAAATGTGTCCCCCCCCCCCCTCGCCGTTTGTCGCGTTTAATCCGAGTGCTCCGAGCGAACGAAACGACCGTTTAAGTACGCAAAGAAAGAACGGAAAAACTTTCGTCCGGCTCCCGACCGGAATACAGGACGTTTCATTAGCGACGAGAAGAAATACTTCGTCACGAAACACGATCATCCTACGTGGAAGCCATTAAAAACAATTTCGTTCGTCCGAAAAACACAGCCGACAATTTGTAGCCGTTGTGCAGTAACTCTGTGTAATTTATTTGATCGAATAAAATACCCATTTATTATAATTTATTCCAATTATGTAGAGGTTGTCCGACTATAAATATCAGTCGAACAAGTTTGCTAATTTTTAGCTACCGCTGGACGGCAAACGTGATTTATCTAATCTCTTATTTCGCGTTGTTAGCAGCCTGATATACATACTGTGCTTCAATATAATACAATCTCAGTGATAGTTGTTTAATGAATATTATACACTTTCGAAATTATAAGAGAAGCATACATAGCATAACAATGGATAACAAAAGCGAAAGGAAGAAGCTGACAGTGGAATCAGACCGCCTGTGGTCAGACACTGCGTCCCCCGAGGCACCGGAGCGCTCGCTTTTGTTTCATTGTGACACTTTTTCCAATAAAACAAAACTATACAAATCAAGAGAGGCCTCTAGACGTGCCTCCCTTTGTGCATCACCAGCTATGTTCGCGAAATAAATTATAAATCTTGTCTATACAACAAAGCTCCTTTTCGTCGTGCCCTCTTATCCTTCCTCTAGACTCTTTTCGCTCGATCGAATCACAACGATTCTCGAGTACAAATGATCAATCATAAATCCGTCCGACACTCTTTTCGAATAGCTCTCCGAGCTACCTCGACGGGAAAAACGCGAAATCATCACACAGAGCCTTTACCATCCGACGATCGTCGATTTTACGAGTGGCAAACCACGCATGTATTTATTCTCAAGTGCACAAAGCGTAAGAGCTACTCTAGATAGTTGCTCTCGCATGAGCCCGCAACGTAACGCTTATCAACCGTGAAGAAGTTTTACGCAGAGTTTAATAGCTCGCTTTCTGAGATCGATCGGGACCTTATCGCCGCTGCTACCAAGTGGATTTCCAAGAATCGCAGCCTGCTTCCTTCATCCTTGTTTCGCGATGACGTTACTAATTAGAATCCTCGATGCTGAGAGGAAAGTCATCAAACTGCCAACGGGATCGCTCTTCTTTCTCCAAACCCTTCATTTTACGAACTCTCTACGTTCCGAGTGCGAAGTCACGAAGTTACAAACGCCCTGAAGAAAACATCCCCGTAAATTCGTGAGGTCATCTTCGATATCTTCTCTTCACGTATCAAGAGAATAGAGAAACTTGCTCTAAATCTTGAACTATTATTTTTGTTTTTATCTAATCACAGTCAACTGCGCTCGCGATGAGTCACGCACAACTGGATCGTCAAAATTAGAATTATATTTGGAACCGAACGAATTTATGTTACCACCCGATAGCACCGGCGCCGTTCGTCCGCTCGGCCCACCCCTAGTCCCATCTTCAGCCATCTGAAACTTTTTTGTTCGTTTCTCGCTTCGTTTACCGTCTAATTTTGCATCAACCTAAAACGTTCCAAGCCGCCACCAGGGTCCAAAGGACACCAAACGTTTTCCATCTCCAGCCACTCGCCACCGACTGGAATTCGAGCTAGAGAAATATAGCGGGGAGCCGAGCATGCTGAAGAAGCCCACCCCACGAAACCAGTTCCAAGAAGTGGATAACTGAATAGGAAGCCGCAGAGAGAAAGAGAGAAAAGTTAGCAGGTCAAAAATCGGCGCAGCCGAGCGTACGCCGGTGCATACTCAACTCTTGGACAACGCTGTCCGAAAGGCTGATCCGCCTTGTCCAGATATAGAAGGCTCGGATTTAGCCGGAGAGTTTCCGCGCGGCAGATCGCACTGGCGTTCGCGTATCAACGACATCGTGAGAGAGAGAGAGAGAGAGAGAGAGAGCGAGAGCGAGAGAGAGAGAGAGAACTATCCAGAAGGTCCCTTTGTTCCTGTTCGTGTTCCCCGTTCGAAATAAACGACGGGGGATCTCGCGAAGGCGCCAAGCCCTGTAAATCATCGCGAGCCCTCCCCTTGGCCGGCCGAACTGGACAACCGCGTCACCGTCGACGAATCTCCTTGGAAGCAAATATAGCTGGAACAAGAAGACACCGACGAGACGGGAGGGAAACCGAGTCCCTGGCCGGGGGCCAATTAGAGAGGTCACTACCGTTGCGAGCGGAGCGGCTACCTACCAGCGCCTATCGAGCCCTTTTCCGAGGGTCAGTCAAATATAAACCTTTTTCCCGAAATTTTGCATCTCTATGTTCCGCCAAAGTATGCGCATTTCTGGTACCGAATTGACAATTTTTGAATCCCAGTTCTGGAGGAGCAAGGTCGAGTCCTCGTGATCCTCTGGAACAGTGTCCTTCTACATTAAATGTTCGAGTAGTTCGAACAAATGCTAAACACGACGAGTTTGGACAGCGAAGAGGACGTTCGTGAGTAGTCTAATCCTTTCTTCTTGCGATCGCGAAGCTACTTCTTCTGCTACGCAAACGAGCGACATATCGCGTGGACCCGGAATTTTCGTACGTGTCCTGCTCCACTTAACCGACCCTTCTCTATCTCTCCGGAGCGAAAGACGACCCCTCGCCGATAACCTAAGCAAAAATTGCATCGGCTCTGAATTATTAGACGAACAGACGTGCGCGATCCGCGAAGACGACCGATTGGCCACCGGCCATGGCTCCGCTCCAGCCTCTCCTCGCTGGAATCCGACACAAGTCCTGAAAGGGGCCCTGTCCAAAAAGGAGGATGTTGCAAACGGTGTCTTTTCACCGGTGTTGTAGACCTCTCGTCTCTCTCTCTTTCTCTCTCTCTCTGGATATCTCTTCCACATGGATCGAGCCGTTTACAAAAGCGTCTCTAGCCGCGAGATAGCGCGCGTGAAAAAGACGGGAAACATCGAAACGACGGGACGTCGTCGCGCAGAGATAAGACGACTGTTGGATCCCAGCCAGATATTTATGTCGATGCTGCACGCCGCTGCCGCGGTACGACCCTGACATTGTGGCAATCGGGAAAAAATCCTGGCGGCACGGACACTGGTCCTTCTATGCAGTAATTGCTCGGACGCGATTCTGTTCGAATTTTCGATTCTTGGCTGTCGAGCTGTTCCAGGCCCATTGTTATTGAACTCGTTTTCGCGGCGGAGAACGTCTTTGGTGCTCTCGGGGTGGCTTGTAGTCGCTTTTTAGCTCCCCCAGGTAACCAGTCGACTGCGTTCGTCGTGTATACACGTCAATTCAAATCTGTATTGCAGTGCGATAACCTTTTCAAGGATGAATTTTTAATTTTTTATCAAATAAAAATGTAATCCTTCCTCGTTTTTCGTAAAATTTACGATACGATCATTTACCCTGCGTTCGACGTGTATACTCGTCGTTGCTTTATATTAATTCCGCACTCTGATATTTAAAACTAAATTTGAAGCGTCCCGAGTACCGCAATTCTTTTTCGTTTTCTAGTCCGGTTCGCGACGGTATCGGGGGCTATGACGTAACTGTGTTAGTTACGTCTATTTGAAAATGAGTAAACTCGACTTTACTGGAAAACACTGATTTAATATATATTTTAACAAAGATAAAAAAATGCGTATAAAGAGCGTTCGCTTAAAAAGTGTTTCGTGTTGTTTTGAACTGTTCGTCCTGGTTCTGTCACGTATTACGTCGGTTCTGGTCTTGTCCTGATTGGTCGTTGGTATGGGAATAGTTTTGTCTGAATTCTGATTGGTCTTGTGTTTTCGTCTGTCAAAGTTGCGTGAAAATCTATCGTAATTTATTTAACGCCAGATTGCCTTGTCTAAGATTCTTAAGCCTAAACTCAAGTGGTGTCCGGTAACACCCGAACAGTGCTAGGACCGTCGCCGTCGAGTGGCTGTCCCTATACTCACGTTCGGTCTTGTTTATGACCAAACAAAATTTATACAGAAAATTTGCAACTTGCATAAAGCCACAAACTTTAATTAATTACCTTTATGATATTCTTGTAGAGCAAACGATATACGATATCTTGAACATCTTATTTAAGCTCCCGCGATCGTTGTCCCCACATTTTCGTCGGGATCGATCGGAGGAAAGTCGATGAGGCGGGAATATTTTTATGCTCTCGTTAAAACGGCGCAGTTCTTGCGCTAACTGTGACGAAAACGTAGCCGCCGCTACGTTTTTCGCCAAATCCTCGACCGGCGGCGGCTGCGGCTGTGTTGCGCAACGTGTTCCCGCGATCGATTAAGATACCTACTTGGTCTTTTTAGACCGGGTTCTAGCTAACCGCGTAATTACTTCATTCTTAGCCAGTCGAATTACCGGGGGACTGGTCGTGCCGAACAGTTTGCTATCCGGTCACGTGGAAACTCGTGTTCCAGCGGATCGAAACAGCAGCCGTTCGTTCTGTGTCGTTTTCGACGTTGATCCTATTAGCATTTCCAGGAGCCGAGGAGTTGCAGAAATCGATCCGTCATTATCAATTACGTGAACGCCGCGCGCGATATACAACCGTCGAACGCGCAGTTGAAATAACGGGCAAGAATGTAATGTTGAACTACCCGCAGAAAAATGATCCTAAATTCATGGTAATTTAAGGGCTCTTTTGAAAGACCACGCGTTCTGCCAACATCCGCATTCCTGGGCTCGGACAAAAGTTCCGAATCGCGCGGAAAGAAAAATGTCGAGGGAGGTAGAAAAGAGGGGAGAAGTGTAGTTATTCGTGACGTCTGTGTGCCATTGAAAGGATAATGGAATCATGATAATTCGCGTTGGACCAAACCATTGGCTGGTGTCCCTGGCCACCGTCCAGACAGTCCTACGAGCTCACCGTGCATATTCTCCCCGCAGACATAATGCTTCTTCGGCCAAAAACGCGGCCAGACGTATTTATTTCACCCGAAAGACTCTGTCCCGTGTATCCGTTCGCTCGTTAGCCTTCCGAACGGACAATTTTGCAACACCCGACCCTCTACGTCACTGTTCCCCGGAGCAGCGGATCGGCGGGGCTCACTTTATTCGCTAAGGTGGACATTTACCGTCGCATTCGGGCGACGCTCATTTCTTCACTGTAATTTAAACCTTTAACACTCGAATGGCGATTCGGAGTCGCCACTAAAAATTGCTGTACCATTATTAAAAATATTGTTTACATTATTAAATAAGTTATATGTTGACATCTAATCAATTACTAAACATTTAAGTATTTTATATGGGATTATTCTAGGTTGGAAGAAATGTTTAATTTTGGTCAAACGACCGGTTTTATATTTTTGATTTTATAAATATTGAAATTATAATCTTGCTTAAATGGAAATTGAGTCGATAAATTTTTTTATCCGACCACATATTCTGATAAAAATTGCACATTTCTATAAGCTAAAACATTTTAATCGCTTTTAGTGCTCGATAGGTTTAGCGTTAATATGTGGAAAATAATGCGATGACAAATAAATTAATTTCATGACGGTTTTGTATTTCGTCTATTCGGTTTTGTCAGAGGACACGCAGTCTACGGATTATACGATGCATTAATCAATAATGCCACAACTGCATGCTATGTCAGAGCAATTGTAGCATTATTCGACAATTCTAAATGGGTTAGTCGAGTTTTGGGAATACAATTGAATTATATGTTTAATGTTGCAGACAGAGCTGAAAACAAATTCTTCCGACTACAAAATATAAAGAAATGGGGGTTAATGAAGATTTAACTCGCACAAAATAAATCCTAGGCAACATGAATGGGGTAGAAACTTTTACAACGAGCACAGTTTGCAAACAAGTTTACCGTTCGAGGAACTATGGTCAGCCAGATCGTTAGGCGCGATCGATGAGGATTGAAACAAAGTTGACCACGAAATTTCCGATGCTCGTTGCCAGAGATTAATTGGAGAACAATCGACACCGATCGCTTTAGTTAACGCGCCGCGACGCGGAAGCGTTTCATGTTTATCCTCGAGGATTAACAGGATGTAACCCGACAAGCAAGAAAACACGATCTCGCGAAGCTGCGTGATTCGAATTCTAATGCGGGGATGAAATTCCCAAATTGCGGGTTCGGGGACGATGTCGACGATAAACAATCCTACCGTGGAAATGATGTTTTTTGTTCGAGCGAACGGTCAAAATATTTTCCGATCAGCGAATCTAAAAAACAATCATCCCTCGCAAATTAATCGAAAACTACGCGTGTAATAATACATCGAACATAAATAAAAACTCATCGAGAAAACACGTTTCCCTTTAAAAGCGACAAACCCCATAACATCAGCGACACCCCTCTATCAGCTGCATTTTGCAAGAGCATTCGGCTGCAGGCCAGCTCCACGTGGCAGTACGCGTTCCGTCGCGCAAAACCACCCCATCTGCGTCCGAGGCGACTACGTCGACGATGACGATCGTCGTCGTCGTCGTATTACGGGTGCCGAAACTACAACGCGAAGAAAACAAAAAATCCCGCACCCTGCGCGCGTGGCTGCATCGAGAGACGAAAAAAAAAACGCGGCGCGCCACCCCATGTGGCACGGTGGCTGGAGGAAGGAGAAAGGAAGCTGGAGGGGTGGTGGTAGACGGGGTAGAATGATGGCGGAAGAGGGAAGCCCCATCGACGACGTCGTCGTCGTCGTCGTCGCCATCGGGGCATAAAAACGTGGGTGTAACGAGATTTGTCATGGAAGTACTTCCCGCGCGAGAAGACCACCGGAGGAAGCCGCGACTGGGAGATGAAGAGGGGTTGCAAGAGGGAGATAGAGGCGAGAGAAAGAGAGAGAGCAAGAAAGAGAGTGGCGTCGAGGGAGAAAGCACGAAGAAAGGGAGAAAGGGGCCATGCGACGAGGGAAACCCTTCAAGGGTGGCTCGCCGCCGATAGGATAAAGGGCGTCTCGGATGAGCCGTCCCTGGGAAGAGCCCTGTGTGCACCGGAGCATCATTCAGATATGCAGAAACGTGCAATAATTTTCGTGCTGCACTTCAGCACGAACCAGTATCGGTGTGCGCATCGGCCGTGTGCGCGTTCTCTCACAAGCGAGCGGATGCAAGTGGAGACGAGCGGAGACGAGCGGATCGCGAGCCGGGTACAATGGGAACGTAGTCGAAATAATAGTTGAAATTCTTCTCTATGAAATAGGATTTTAATAATAATCTAAAGGGAATATTGCTATTTTTCTTTGCACAACTATTTCATCGGGCACTGCGAACGAGGCAGCGCGTTGTTCCTGACGGGCATTTGATTCTTCGGGTTTGGGGGAGGGGAGTGTGCGCGCTTCTAAGGATTCAATGCAAACAGAAATTTGAAAGGGATCTATTGGGTCGGCGGGAATGCGATGCCGGTTTCGTGGATCCGCCAGTGAATCGATTCACCCCCGCTCCCCCCTCTCAGAGGGCATTGTTTTGTTTAAACAATGAGGTAATGTAATAGGATCGACGACCGCGCGGGATGTTATGCAATCTGCCGAAACAATAACTGCATAGTAAATTGATTTAATTGTGCGAACTCGAAATCGGCTACTTTCGCGGAGGATGATAGTGCAAACGAATTGGTGTGTTGACGAGGGTTCGCTGTTGATTGTTCCTGATTAATTAGTAATTATTGTGGGCGTAGATTGACGGACTTTCGGACTGTACACGTTGTATTAATAATGATTGTATACGTAATATTAGTTTTATTTGCATTGGAACGTTTGCAATCTTGCAAAATATACAAGATGTCTCAAAATTCCTTCAACATTCGGAAATGGGCGGTTTCTGAGGTGATTCGAAGCGACATTTTCCTCTTGCAAGATGTCCGCCGGGGCTTCGTTTAGAAGTTATTAATCAAAAACTACGGACCAATCAGAGAGCAACTATAGTCAATGGATTCCGGCCCGACGACCGCTGTAGCCGCGCTTTGATTGGTCCGTAGTTTCTCGTTAATAACTCCAAAACGAAACCCCGGCGGACATTTGAATGTATTAAGTGTTATCCACCTTTAAAAGTCAGAACAAATTTTTGCAGTTCGAGATTTATTTGCTTCGTTCGCGACACGGAAAACCGTCTCGCTGAATCTCTTTTCGTGAAATATTAAAACCCTGGTTTGTATAATTTTGTGACCCAGAATACGTCGCTTAATGGTATAAAAATATTCCCCTCTTGAATATGCGCAGCCCAATTTTGACCTTGTTTTTAAATTTTAAATTCGCGTTCGTTCACCACTCGGAGCAAAAAAAAGAAACACATTTCAAACGTGCACAACAGCACTATACCATTTGCGTCGATATGAAAAATTAATCCGCAGCATTCTCCATCGCTGTACTAATACCGAAATGGCTCTCGTATGAAATATTTAATATAAAGCACTACACTTTTACATACGTTTGATAGAGCAGCTTTCGTTTCCTCCGATACAGATAAATGTGTAGAACACTGTGTTTTCGCTGCCATTAAAGATCGTATCGTACAATTTTTCCACTATAAAACAACTCCGATACAGATTTTTCCATTCGGCCGCTTGAACCCAGTCGAACTTCCGATTTGAATTCCGCAAAAATCCAAATTCGCAGCAACAATCATCATCATCATCGTACAGTTCGTAACTTTTCCACAGATATAAAAATATGTTTCGCTGTAAATCGCGCCAAATTCCCAGGGATTAGCCTTTTGAACGCCGTATCTCCACATTAAAAGTTGCCGGAGGGAAGGAGAGTTGTGGCGAAATTCTCGCGGAACCATACTTTCCTCTCAGTCTTAGGATTTCGCGGAGTTTCGCCCAAGATTTTCAAACTTGCGAGAGCGTATTCGTCCTCGGGAGTCTGCTCGCAGCTGGCCGCGAAGCTTCTGGAACCGCGACAATGCATTCGCGAAAAGATCGCGAGCGGGGCCGCGTGTCGCGCGCGGCTCGTTCGACGCCCGCGTGGGTACGATTAATTGCTAAGACGTCGGACATTAATTACCCGTGCTAAGAGCACGCGTTCGCCAGCGCGACAATTAATTACGGATCTAGGCGAGGCTCGGCCGGCCAGTCGCGTCTCAAGACGCACCGATGACCGAACCAGCGAACTTCGACACGGTAATGGATCGTAATGGATCGCGAGATCGGCAGAATGCTCGGAAAGCAGGACCGCCATGTTCCCGGGCGATTGCCAAAAGTCCGCAACGACTCTTTAGAGGATCAAGAGTTTAATTGAGAATTGATTAAACGGAATTAATTTAGAAGCTTTTATTATCTTCGATATCTTCTTTTCGTTTGTTAAAGATGAAATCGTTGACAAGTAGTAATTTTATTTGATTTATTCTCTGCTTGCTAAAATTGTTGAAGAACGTATGGCTATTTGGCGCTCGTCAATTGCAATCGATGGAGATACAAAAATTCCAGGCGTTTGTCCTTTTATGAATAAAATTTTATAAACGGTAGGCGTGTATTTTTTTTTTAAATAATCATTTGAAACAGCACGTTTTCGACACGGAAGCAATTTATAGATTCTTCCGAGCACGAAACTGCGCAAGGAACGAAACCTATTCATAGTTAGAACTCCAAATACACGCTGTATAGTGTTGGTAGAGCGAGTTGAGCTATAGCTCGGTATGATTAATTGGTCGCAATTAGACTCTGTATTTTACACGTACGTGTAGCACACACTCGCTGCCGCGAGAAATGGGGCAAAAAGTATAGGCTGTGTTGATGAAATTTTGCATTCATTTTTCATGTAATAAAGTGGCCGGTTCTCGGAACAGTGGAAATCGGCGAAAATGAGAATGTTGCGAGACCATATGCAGTCTAAAACCAGTATATTGACTGTTAATTGTTACGAAAAACAAATCAATTGCGGACAGTCCATTACATCGAAGTACAAGAAAAAAATGTTTCATTGATTCGTATTATTAAAAATACATACGATCGTCTTCTTTTGTAAATAAAATTGATAACCATGCAAATAAAATTCGTCGATAGAAATCAGTTAGGAAGGGGAGCTGCTATTGTATTACGAGAGCACTAAGCAGGAGCAAATCCTTGTGTAATTTACTCCCGGGGCGATCATCGGTGCGGCGAAAGCGCGCGCGAGGCGATAAAGCTTTCGTCGGCGTCGGTTCTTTTTCTCGAAACCCGTGAACATCGCTTCGCTCGCGTATCCATGACCCGAGTCAATAATAAAACGGTTAGTCGCCGTGCCAAGAAGAAGATGCGCTCTCTCGCTCGTCGTTCACCATTTTATTTTATTCTCGACAGCGGTTCGCTCTTCCCCCTCTGGCTCTTGCGGAGCTTTCTTATTTTCGCGACCGGAATAGAAGCATCGCCAATATAGCGTGATCAAAAAGAACCATCCTTGCTACCTTGCATCAGACAAAATTCCATGCCTTTTGCTGGATACTTCTCTACACGCGTCTGCCGATTCTCGTCGAGCCACGAATATTTAAATGCACCCACAAAATGACAAAAAACCAGCCCAAATCCAAAAAGTTTCTATCAATCAGCCCTTTCCTTCGCGACACCGGCGAAGGAAATATATATTCGTATACTCTCGTATAGCGCGATTAATCCATAAAGTGTTACAAGAAACTCCGAATCACTAAAAATCGAATCGAATTAAAGTTAAACTTCATCTTACACCGGCGAGTTCGGTTTCTTTCTGATCGCACCACGCATCGAAATCACCGGTAGCCTATCCTCGATATTTGCTCCTGAAGCACAGGCTCTCTCTCTCTCGCCACTTAACTCGCAAATATTATCCGCGAGAACAACCACGAAAAAGAGAAAGATAGAACGATAGGGGGAGGGCGGCGAGGGGGATGAAAGGACACGCATTCTCATCCGGCCGGGTGGTTTTATTGCGAGCAAAACCTCGGGCACGACAATGAAAAGCAAAGAACAAACCGTATAAAGCGGTTCGTTCGGGAGCGCGCGCGCGCTCGCCCCCGGAGAGCCGCAATTTTGCGTTTTGTTCCGCGTTTTGAGCCGGCCTTTCATCAAACGGGATCCGGCGAGGGGGCAGGTTTGCCTTCCGGGTGGAGGAGAGTTCTCAGACTGCGTGAAAACGCGAACAAGACACAATATGAGGAACGGGGACACGCAGCATGTCTCGGGTACGCGATACTCTTCGCGATACGAGGTCGCATATCTAGGGGACCCGCACACAGTTGGATAAAATGTTTATTCCTCGATTTTTGCACTAAGCCTACACTAAAAACGATAAAAATGTTTTATATACATTTTGTGCAATTTTTAATACAATATGTGCTTGGATAAAGAAATTTATCGAATCAATCTCCGTGCAAGCAACTTCATATTTTCAATAATTGGAAAATGAAAAATGTTAAACCGGTCGTATGTCCGGCATTGGTGGGTATAGTGTTAATACTTTGCAGGAAATACAGGAAAATAACTTCAAGATTCAAGAACAAACACCGCAATTTTAACTAATAATTGTAACAGTAAAATTGATGTTAATCTTCTTCGTTGCACGTTCATCGTAGAGGTCTATTGCGTTCTCGTGAAGAGCACTCTCTTAATTTGCATGAGGTAGTACATGACCACTTTGCTATTTCTAGCGTCAGACATTGTATTAACAAACCTACCGCTATAAACGTGGTCATTACCTCGTAAACTGCTATAAAAGTGTCGGAGTTCGCAGCTATACACATTATGGAATCTATGTTGTATTTCCTCCGTTCAATGAGGGTGGCTTCGAGGCACCTAAGCCTGGGATTATAGTGCTTTCAGAGACATAAGTGAGGTTGTAGCTTGATGGAGAACTACGGCGAGGGGCGCGAAGACAGCAATTGGTAGAGCAGTTCGAAAGCGTTAGGATTATTCAGTAGACACCCCATTGTGTCTCGTACGAGCTTATTTTATATTTCGGATGTTGCGTAGGCTTGCAAAACTGCAAATTCTCTCAATAAATTCGTAATAAACTAAAATTGCCCGCATCGATTGCAAGGGAGCCGGGTAGACAGTTATTTCTTCTTCGCAGTCTATTTACATTACACGGTGGTTAAAAAATAAGAAACTCAGTCTAACTGACATTATAAAAAAATACTGGTCAAAATTAGGTTTCGGATGGAGGTTCGTTATTGGTCCAACACGCTTCCTTTAAAACACCGCATTACGAGCACAATAGGTCGAGTTAAAGTGCGGAACAGAAATATCTGACAATTTTGTGCCTACAATTTCCGTGGAGCATGAGCGGGTGACAAAAACGAATTTGTCGAAAGAGTGTGTAAATCTTCGCTTTCATTTCACGGTTCTGAGACACCGGAGAGACTCATCGGGCCGTAAAACTCGAGACGGAAAATCAGGGAAAACATGTCTTTCGCGAATGTTCAGCCCTAAATCAGGGGCCCGTTTCGTTTCGCGATTGTTCGAGAAGTACGTAACTAAGAGCGTCGCTCGTGGACAAATGACGTCGCGACGAAAGGGAGCACGAAGTAAAAGCGTAAATATGGTACGATGATGGTTGGGAAGTGTTGCGGCCTGAGTGGCAGGTGGATAGACAAACGACTACGCTCGAATTTACAGCGACGATATACACTTGGCGACGGTAGCCAAAGAAGACACTGCCCTCCACTTCGACAATCGTGATTTTTATTTTGGATTTCCCGTTCGCCGGTGGAAGCCCGGTATTTTCGTCTTGGATTACCGGCCGAGAATAACCGCGTGTTAGCGGCTTCTTTGAATTCGGTAATTGATGGCTGCTGTGTATCAACGCGTCCTGCAATCGATAACATCGCCTCGTCTCGTGTCACGGTTCGACGAGGACCCGAGGAAATGGGAGGGACCGAGAAATAGACACGTCTGTCGTGCGAAGTGCAATTCTTGTTTGATCTCAGCTAAACGACGGAGTATCAATCAGCCGGCTCGCGAAATTTATACAAGCCTCGTGACACACGGAAATACAAACGCTCCCGTACAAGATCGAAAGATTCTGTGGCGTTAAGGGAAAACGCCGCGTGCCGCAATTTCCACAGATTCGAGTACATGCATTCGATGAGCTTTAGTGTACAGTTAATATTTACCACGGAAAAAAGTTATGGCAACAAATTCGAAAGGCTCAAAAAAATTAAATTAAATTGGTTTGAAAACTTTAAATTAAATTAGTGTCAAGACTTTAAACGTTCTTCCTTGCAGCCACAGAATTGTTCGAGAAGCCTGTACGTGTGTTCGACAGATTTTAATGTTGACTCTGAATGATTTTAATTTGAGAAACACTGAACGTACGCATATGTGTCAATGTCTCTGTTAATCAGTTCTTTGAGCGCACGAGTTACAGTCAATTCATGATTATTCAGACTATAAAAACTTATTCAATAAAATTATTTCTTTGAAAGTTTTAGGGTACACGATCTGCTTTAGGAGTTTCACTATGGATCAATTTATTGTCTACTTGCTCGCAAAGTACGCCAATACCGTCGCTTTGAGTGTCCGATTTACGTTGAATCGGTACTTTTAACTATTCTCGGAGCGTGTACAAAATTCCACCGGAAATAATATTATCAGAGTGGCCGAAACTCTTCGATGCGTGCTAGAATGATAAATCAGCATTTCCCTGCAACGTTGTGCAATAGCCAGTTCCTGATTTATATTTGCAATTTGTCTTCGATGTTAAATGGAATTGCGTTGGCTGGTTAACCACATGCGCCATGTATCCTTACATAATTGTTGGACAATTGAAACGGTTTATAAGTACTCGCAAAACCGCTAATTGTACTGCACTCTCATTGTGCGAATGAATTAACATAGCACACCAGAGACATCGTAAAATACTGACGCTACATTATGAGCGACAAAGCTGGCAATTACCTTCGTTGCGGTTACAGAACTGGTAAAAGTTCAAATTGATCTTCAATTTATTTATCACTACTGAAAGTATTTAATTCGCTGATAGAGTTAATTCGTTGATAAAAATATATAAAAAAAAAATAATCCAAAATTGTCGCCATTTAATATATTTGTGACGACTGAAAGTATTTAATTCACTGATAAATTTAATTCCTTCATAAAATATATAGAAAATAATAGACTCACTTTAATTTATTTGTCACAACTAAAAGTATTTAATTCCCCGAGATAAGATTATTTCATTGATAAAGATATAGTATAAAAAATTATCCAAAATTGTCACTATTCAATTTATTTGTCAAGACTGAAAGTATTTAATTCATTGATAAAAATATATAAAAAATAATTCGCTGCAAGATGGGTCACTGAAATTTCTAATAATGCCAACAACAAGCAAATAGTTCGATTCACTTTCCACGTCAGCTCAATAACTTGGCATTTGTCTCAAAGTCCAATAATAACCGTGTCTCAAAAATTTTGGTAAAGCTGGTGAAACTCGAGCGCGAATTCGCCTTTTCTAAAAATAAATTGCGTTGCAAGCTGTCAAAATTACTGCCACTGTCGCGTTCGAGATGTCAGATATCCCGGTGTTACACGCGTGTAACGCGGCGCATCACAAGAAACAGGAACTCCTACACGAAAATACTTTACTCGAATGTGACATAAGCGCGTCAACGAGAGACGTTAGTGGACGGCATCTCCAAACCCTCGCTGGGCGACGATTGAATTACTCGAGACCCGAGAATCAACTATTTACTTTGTAACAACATCGCGAAAGTCCGTCGACCTAATCAAAACAATAAGCGAATTTAACCAGGCACGCTATACGCTGTTAACTATAGTCGGGGCCTCGCTCCATTACCAAATTGGCACGAGCTTCTCGATTTTTACCTTCGTACGGCTCCCAGAAATAATTATATGAAAAATTTTCCCTGATTTTCACCCAATTTACACTATTGTATGCTTGTAGAATTTAACAGATATTATTTCTCACAAAAGTTTCCTCTTACAGGATCAGAAAAAGTGTTGCAACTTCCTGGTTGATTTTTATTCGAGCGAGATAATAATTAAAAAGTAAACACAAGGCTTCAGTTAAATTTTTCCGAACAAGCTTTTCTTCAAGTCTCGCTTTTAACACAGTGGCGTGAACTTTCTCAATCATCCGACAGTAAGACATTAAAAGGTGATTTTATCCATTCGTCGAAGATCAAGACGGATGACCCGAAATCTTCGAAGTTTCGCCACGTTAGGTACCAAAGGGTTGCGGATAAACGCGCCGCACAAGTTTCGAAAATGAACAGGTGGTTCTCGACGGGATAGTCGAGAGCGAGCGAGCCATGGAATCGGGCGTTAATCAATAAACAGAACTGGCAAACCTCTTACCTTGCCCTGCATAATCAGGCGGATGGTTAGGGTGACCGAAGGGTCGTCGTTCAAGACCGGCTTGGAATCCATACCGTCCATAACGAAGTCACGAGTTCTGTGATTACGGTAAGGAGTTTTCTTCTCGAGATTTGCGGAGGGAAAGGGTGTGGAGGAGGATAAGGAGGACAGGGGAGAGGTTAGGCGAGTGACTTTGGCTGGAGGGGTCTCGGGGGACGTGCTTCTCAAACGCTCCCAGGTATGCTCAGTCCTTGCACTGCAATCAAAATGTTTACTCCGTTATTAAATCATCGCCGGGATCAGCTTGCACAAACATCAAAAATATTTTCTTGCGATCTTAACCCCTTCTGCAATTCTCGGGTAAACGTTTCTTGTTTCTTTTTTTCTTGAATTTTTTTCCAAATTAACCCGATGGAAAAATCTTGCTTTTGAACCGGTCCTTCAACGCGGATGTACAAAGATGCCACCGACTCGGCATACTTAATATTTATAATAAATGGAAATCGACTTTGTTCATAAAAATATAGCAGTCAATACACTGTCACTGATTTAAATTGACTCAATTAATGCAGAAGGGTTAAAATCGTACACGAAAAATGTTCTCCGTGGAACTATAAGAAAAATCATGCTTAACCTAATTTTTAATTGACATTTAGAGTGAACCACTCTTGAAAAATTTGATAGTTCGAGCCACGCGGAAGTTCATGCTCTTCGTCGTTCAATACGGATCATTCGATCCCATTCCAGTGGCCAGATATTCATCAGACATTTCGAATAATTGCCGACAGCCCAATGACAAAGGAGGCCCACGTCACCTTCCACGGGGCTCAATAAACTATACTCTCCTAAGAATCACGCGAGTTGCAAACGAACCAAGTATCGCGAGCGCCAACAATGCTGCCTTAGGAGCATACTACGGTCGTTAGTATGATGCACGGAATTCCGGGAACCGTCAGAAGCGTGATACACGCGAGCTCGCCTAATATCTATAGTCGCCGCGGTATGCATTATACTATCGACGTCGAGCGATTGTAAAGAAAATTCCGTTTCGGATCGATCGGTATTTTCAATGCGCACGTGTAACGGTCTTTGTTGGCGTTCTAACGAACCGCTTCCTCATTACAGGCCCCGAGTGCAGATGCCGCTTAAATAGGACTTTCTACCACAAACAAACCGTGCCGAGAATTAACCGAAGGAGCTACGAAAAGTCCGCTAAACGAAGTCTTTATGCGCACACATTAGGGACGTAGAACCCGGTATAATTAGATAATTTTCGAAACTATAACACTAGAAGAAACCATTGAAGCATTTTCAATACCCGGAATTTTATTAACTAGTTTCTGAAACCTTAACCTTTCTTTGAAAATGTCTAGATTCTAGAAGAAATATTAATGCCGATAATTGCCGTGTTTCTCAGAAATTTTATTAATCAAAGCCTTGATCTAAGAAAACGGAAACCGTAGGTAGTGTAATCAACCACCCTCGACCGGTCGGCCGGCGCGAGTCCTGTCCGGACCTGTCCTGGCGACCGGAGCGCTATAGTGGGGGTAGCCGATTCTACGTCATCGACTCTTGGAACGCTCGTTGCACAGGCCTGGTTTTATTGACGGTATGCAGTTTATTTTTAAAAAAATTACGGAGCCACTGTATTGTATTCTGCTGAATTGACAGTCATTGCTGCTCAATTTATTTATTGAATCGCTTAAATATTTAATATATTAATTCTCGGAATTATAACGTTACGTCCTTGTAATCTGATTACTTAATTTCAGGAAGCGAGCGAATGAATTAGGTCAACTATGTTGTACCATCATCTTGCGAAGTAGTTTCGCAACTGCATTGATCGCGAGGAGAGCAACTACGCCAGAGATTGAAACCGCCAATCGAGTCACGCTATTGAAAATATAAAAATGTATGGGTGGAATCAATTATTTAAATAACTTCCAGGAAGAAAATCAATGGTACCGTGGTTATTTAAGCTGAAAATATGCAGCTTGATCCTTCGGAAAAATCAACTGAATACCAATTGCTCCGACAAACAAATGAAAGTGTGAAGTTCAACGACAGGCGAATTTATGTGGCGTGATAAATATTTCCAATAGCGTGCTTCGAACAATAACGAATTAATACACGTATTAACTCGATAGACACGCGCGTTTCTTCTTTTTTTTTTTTATGAAATTGCGAACTACGCGACAATCTGAAATCATTTCTCGAACAATAAATAATTAATATACTGGGACGAAACGTCAGGCTGCGGAACGTGAAACGAAATAACGGATAACTATTAATGGTTATTAAGGTAATAGGGCAAGGGCACGAACAGTGTCGCATTAGTAGGCTTCGGACGACTCGTTTGTCGCAGAATTAAGACATTACGAGGTGCACACGCGAATCTTCCCGAGCCTAAAGCGCAGGTAAACGGATTCGGGGTGACGAAATGTTCGTCGTTCGAGGGAAACGGAGATGTATAATGCCTCCGACTATGGCTTCGCTTGTTCAGTTTTCAGGTCAGGCGATAAATACCTAAAAGTGCAGCCAAACTGTCCCGGAGGGGGGCACTAGGCTTGCTCGACGTTGCTTATTTTACTTTCATGCACCGAATGTAATTATTCCGGCTCCTTTAAGGTTCACAGTCCAGCTCGGATCGTTCGCCTCTTTCTGGAGTCCGACAGATCTTTTTCGGAAATAACGAAATAATTATCGAATTTTTATCTGTTTCGACCGCGAAATCGTTATCTCGCTATCGGTAGTTATCGTTGCTCAGATAGGGCACGAAAAATGTTTTATTTGAACGTTTAAACTTGATCGAACAATAAAACAAGTTTTGAAAGAATCAATAATATTCGCTAATATTTGTCCACTCGAGTTGCTTTTTCTATAGTGACGTTTATCGACGCGATTGTTGAGGTAACTGAACAACAGCTGGATAAGATCGTGCTATCGAGTTAAAAATTGAATAATTGTTACAGTATTTTAAATAGTCTCTAATCTTTTCATTAGAATCTCAATTTTTATCCTCGGCATAATTACCAATTATTATTATTGAGCGTCACTATAGTGAACAAGTATTCAGCGTATCGTAAATCTTATTTTAAAGGGACTATTCGGTACAATTATTCACGGGATCGCGTGCTCGCGAGCACTTATTCTGTCAAGCAACACGAATTCGCTACACAACGTTTTGATAAACATGAGCTCATATACATAAAAATGTAGGCGTGATTATGCAGAAAGTAATGGTCGCGTCGATAACAGAGAGCAAGCGACCCTTTTTAGTTCGCGGAGCACGTAACGCGGGACATTCAAAGAACGAAGTTGTTTATTTAGCCGAAGTTGAAGCGTCGCGGGGAACGTCGATGCACTATCTTTCAAACGTTAACCTATTTTTTACGGTTCGATATTTTTCATTCAGTCTGGCGATTCGCGCGAAACCGCGTTCTACGAAATCGCCTGCGATCTCCATTGTTTTTGCATGTGTTTCCATTAAAACAACTTCGGCGATTCAATTCCCCGCTGTCCAAAGCTTTCGCCCGAGTAAATCCCCCTAAATTCCCTGTTGTCGGAGGAACCAAGACGCTAAGCACGAGGCTGCCGACTGCCATCTTTCACGAGATTCTGAATTCCCTATTCGCTTCGCTAGAAGTGACGTACTTAGCAATTCCTGTGAAGGCTCTTGCAAGTTTGTGTCTGGTTTTTTGATCATTTCCCTATTTAATTTAATTTTAAAATAGATTGACTGCAAATCTTTTTCTGCGGACAAAAAATTGTCTATTTCAATTACAACGAACAGGAATTAAACAAAAATTGATTTCCCGTCTTTTGCCCCATGATTTATTTCAGTGATTAGAAATTCATTCATAATTTCCTATAGAAAAAACAAAATTGCGGTCTATTGCATGCTAACTGATTAAAACAATGTAACGACACAGATATTTAACAGATTGCGTTCGAAATCATGTATCTTATAAACACGATGCTATCTTTAACGGAATAATGCGAAGAATGTTCCTCGTGTACGTAACAACTCGATCAGCACGCGTTGCTACAAAAGAGTTCGGGTTTTAGAAAGTGCATCATGAATATTGCTTTACAAGTTTGCTCTAGAATAAAAGGAAACTTAATCATTTTGATTTATGGGGCTAGCCTTGACTGCGCGCAGATGCGTTTGCTTCCGCGATCGTAACGAGGTTTCTACTCCGGGTGAGTTGACGCTGAAGAACTAAAAGTGACTATTAAAAAAAAAAAAGAACAAGACTATTTATTCGACTGTATAAGAGATAACAAGATCGCGTTTATTCGACTGTAAAAATAACAAGACTGTACAACCGATTGATAACGTTTCGACGTACGCGCGATTCGATCATTTTCCCTCGGGGTATAAAATTTGAAAATTTCGTTGCTCCTTTCTACGGGGACATTTATCTCCCGAACGAGCCACGCGCTTCGCAAACGGTATCTCCCATTTCAGGCGGATTGCTGGAAGGGGTGCCCTCGTCGGTTGCTACGCCCCTTTCTCAATGGCCCCCTCTCGTGCCCACGCCGCTAAAAGTGCACCGGACAGGTTTCTTGCTCTGTCCGTCGCATCGCTCGTTCTCTCTCGACTTGCACGTCTGGCTGCGTGTCGCACACGTAGCGACAGACACTTTGTTTCAACAAAGACACCGGTCGCATGCTCTGCATACCGCATTATCAGACAGAGGCGTTATCTCGGTCGGATTTTTCCTGCATCGAACCGAGCCGTGAGCCGTAGCCGGTATACATATCGATCCCGACGACGACGACGGTATCTGCATTTTTAACGGTCGCTGGATTTTCGCGCAATAATGCACCGAACGTTACGTTCCGCGATATCCAATTCGTAGAAACATTCGGGCCGCGCGGAGAGACAGTATCGGGTACGGAAAAAAATTCTCGACTAAACGAGAATCGTAATTTTTTTTCGAAAAATTAACCAACCACAGCCGGCCCCGCGACCTCTTTCAATCGCGTTCCACCTATTTTGCGCGCAGCGATGAAAACGATGAAACGTCGAAAAATCCCGGGAATTATTCGGCGTAATAAGTTACTTCGGATCATAACGGTACGCGCAGTACTGTAATAGTTTAATGGAACGATGAATCTGGCGCACTGAATTTAATTTGCTCCGAGCACATACAGGGTCGGTAACGCAATTGGGATCGACTATCTATCTCTTTCCCGTTTCGAGAGGAAAGAGACACCAAAGCGGAAGTTGAATAGTGCAAAAGAACGGCCTATTTTTTTCTCAAACACCATATTCTTCTCTATTCGTTCATTTTTTAAAAATGAATATTACGGGAAAATATGATCTCGAATATTAATTGTTCATTGAATAAAGCATGTTCCATGTGGCCCTCTGTGTGCAAGGTGAGGCACCTAAATGGGAACAACTAATAATGTCCGTTATTCGCAATCGCAGAAAAAGACCCCTTAAAACCTGTCCTACTTTTTGAAACACACCGCTATTCAGAATAAATCATTCGCCGGTCATTCCTTTTTTAATAACCGTATTTATAGAGTATTGATCGATGCTTCCAATCGAAATGTAGAATTTCTATTTGCCATAAAAAAAAGGTACTGCACCTCTCGTTGGTCTTAAATCGCTTTTAATCTTACTACTGTTTTAAATTGTACATTTTTTGCTATAAATGCATAAAATCCACGGTCTACTGACAACCGAGATGTTCAATCAGTTCGAACTCGATTTTACAGAAAAATAGTAAAATTTATAAAGTTGGATACTCGGCTGATTGAGGTTGCTCGTACCACGACTTTTCAACGAGGAGCTGTTCTAACATAAATAACGGAAATATTTAACCATTGTCCCTATTCACGCTACCCTACTCTACGCGACCACAGACGTTGGATAAATCAAATTTTAAAGAACTGTAAATCGCAACGATTGGAGGAAGCATTGGGTTCCGGTTGTGTGTCTCGCGGACTCCCTGCGGATGAACCGCGACCGCAAATCTCGACGAACCGTTGGAGAAGTCATCGCGTCATTTCGAAACGTAGCAAAAAAAAGTATAGTCGCGTGTTTGCAGAAAAAAATCTCCGAAAACCGAGGAATATTTAAATAAAATCGCGACACGAGTATCGCGCGTGGTTTTTTTTCCGTCGCGCAGAGGAGGCAGAAAATTCGCGGGACGTCGCCAGATGGCGCTGGCGCGTTTGCACACAATAAGCGCGGGCAACGTGGATCGGATCCATGTATTGTTCGCTGGTATGTACATAACCGCGAATATTGACGCGCGGGAACGCACGAGAGACGTAGAGCGGCGGCCCGATTGTTATCGTTCGTCAATAAAACTGCATCTGCATTCGATCGACGGCCGCGAGAGAGACACACGCAGAAATGAAAATCGCCGTTTGAAACCACGTTCGTCCGGCAATGTCGCACGCCTTTCTTAACCCTTTTAGTGCCGGAGGCGATATATCGGCCCGCGCCTTGTAGTGCTTTACTATTCTATCTCAAAATAAATTTATAATACGTTATAAATGGTCTAATTACGAAAGAATTAAAAAAAATAGTTTTTCGTTTTAACTCTTTGTGAATGACGACTTTTTCCTATCGCTTGGACATAACGAAATCTAACATAAACACCATGTACGCTTACCATGTACCTTCGAGTTATTTTTGTTATGTAATATTATTTATCTTGTTAGAAAATATATTGGAAACGCAAAGTACATATATACTTTGTAATAAATGGTCTATATAAAATTATGATGAAAAGATGACTTTTTGCAAATACGTTTTGTAAGAAAGAACTCAACTTTTACTTTCTTTATGATCTTTTATACCTTTGTTATTTATATAATTTTCAATGGATATAGAAAAACTAGTGTCATTGTTTTGTTCTCTATTTCGTCCTTAATAGACTGCTTTTTGAATCGTGTAAATATTGTTTCTTGTTTTTATGAGCATTTTCCCAAACCCTAGTAAAACCGTGAAATTCGGCCGGTTATTCTCGCATAGGCACCTCTTTTTCGCCTGGCACTGAAAGGGTTAAATGGGACATCGTAGCGCGCCCGGTCGCGGATCGTTAATTTCGTCGGGAGATCGGCATAATCCGAGACAATGCCGGCTGATAAATATACTGTCACGGTTCACCGGGGCAACCTTTCGAACACGGGGGCCCCAGTAACGTAAACACAACAACTTTCATCGGTCGTGTTGTCCGCGGGTGCGCCGAGTCGCTAATTACCCGGAGCACCGCCGCGTCGTCGTAGCCGCGCGCGGAATATCTGAATTTCAAATTGTAAAAGCTCTGTTAACGCGAGTGCGCACGCACTATATTTAGCCTTGCCCTGTCTTTCTAATCGACCATGCGCGTCTGTACCGGCGACTGTGACCGTTTCGCTCCGCTGCTGTCCCCGCAATGCAATTGCACCGTGGAATTTAGTGCAATCCGCGTTCCGTTATACCTGCGCGTGCAGACGCCGACTTAACGACGCCAACGGTCGAATCGTTTTAAACCGTTCGAGATCCTCTCTGTCCTATCCTCCCCTCCCCTCCTAGCCATCGCCCCACGGGCCGTCGCGCGCTGCAAAATCATGCGCCTTTTTTTTCGGTGCTGGTAACGCGCGACGCGGGTCGTTGCACCAGACATTGCGTAATGTTAACGGACGACCCCGACCAATTCGAGCAATCACGACCCGTCGGTAATCCGCGCGATCCGGTGCGCGAATCTACTCGTCGAATATCGTGGTCTGGAACACCGGGTGGAGGGAGAGGCTCGTGATCGAGGAAAAACTAAAGGACAACGCTGCCGCTGTCGGTGGTAAAACGGTATACGCTCTCGTGTAAAATTTCCTCTTTCACCGACACGCGCACAGCTCGTTCCCACCGCGAGAACGTACGCGCGCACACGTGTAAGTACACGTCGTGTCTCTTTATGTAACGCAGAAACCCGGCTTTTCCATAAACGCAAACGTTCGACGAGTTTCACGGCGCGATAGTTATTCCGCATGTATACGCGCGCGCCGCCACACAGGGCTGCGAAGTTTCAGTAAAAGTTTGAAAGAAAATATATATATCGATTCCGTCGATTTTGTATAAATCAAAAATTCGCTGGACTTAATTGAAAACTACTTACAGCATCTGAATATCATATTTCTATCGAAGTAAATGTATTAACTGTTCCGCGTTTCGTACTAGAGTGGGGAAAACCGTGAATTTTTAAAAGTACTGAAATTCCATTAATTTCGAGTCGACAATTTTGATCGGCTAACTCGGCAGGTCTGCTCTATTCACGCGACTATCAAATCCGGAGACCGTACGACGACGAGGTAAATGGAAATGGTCGGTCGCGAGAGGTAAACAATTTGACCGTGTTCGAACGCCGACAAGGGACGCACGTTGCAGAAACGTACACCGCCGGAAGAACACGATTAAAGGCGAGCGTGCATGTACAGGCTACATTGTAAACGCCGTCGCCACGCCGTTGGTAAGATCGTTCGATTTCGGGCTGAAAAGCGTGCGGCGAAAAGCGGCATTGTTTCGGAGACGGCAGCACGCGGGAGGGACGGTGGGGAGGAAAAGGTACGCAAATACAAAAGTCGACGACCAGAAGCGGTACAGTCTCGGGAGAAAACTAATCGCTAGAAACGCGTCCGTCTCTGTCGCACGTTCAACGGGGCCAGTCGTTCTCTCTTTCTCTCGCTCGTTCGATGTATAGGTGTACATATATATATATATATATAGCGCACTAGTACATCTCTTCTTCTCTCCCTCTATCGTTAATATCCGCGGTAGGAGGGGAAAAGAACCGATCGTTCGATTTGCCAGCATCAGCTTTCCTATCTTCCTTCGTTGCTGGTCGTTTGTATTCCGTGTCCGTTTGAATTACGCAGCCGAACGTATAAAACATATTATATACCGTGGAAACGCGAGAGACGGGATGTAACGAAGAGGCGACACGCGGCAACGAAAACACTGGTTCACTTGCCACTGTACCGACCGCGGGGACCGATAAGATAGTCCCGAGCAGTATGCGTTATTATTACGAAGACGTGTGGAGCAAGTACGCGTATACGGATTCGGTCGTATCCGCACGTTGCGAATAATACCGGCAGAAACGACGAGAGAGCCCGCTGGCAGGTAGGCGTCGTTCGCGAATTCATTTCGAAGAGATCGACATTGACGCGGCGTCACACCACGCTGCAAACCGTGTCTCCCTCCCGGCACCGTGTGTGCATACGTACATATTTTTCCCCAATGCGCACACCTTGCACACGGGAACGCAACACTCGCGATCCAACCTCGGGAACGACGATCAGAGGTGCACGGTAGCTGGTTGGCGCGCGTTCGAACACATAATCGTTGGTAGAATTCGGCGAAATTGAACGAACGGTAATAACGCCGGCGCGGCGCGGCGTGTGCGCCTATAGCGGCGCACCATCGTTGTTCCCGTCCGTCGCGAGGCGTCCCGAAGGGACGAGACGTTCGTATTTTAATGGGGCGCGGCCGTACGAGTATATTCTTAATTACCTAAATGCACTCCTTAATCATCGGGGATCGATCTGGCTCGCTTCATCGACGCACACTACACTCGATCCACGGAAACGGGGGGAAAGGAAGAAAAACACTACACTCTACGCGACACTGGAAAACTGCACCACCTCGGCGGAACGCGAACGAGTCTAGCTCGTTCTCTCTTACGTCCGGTCTCGCTCTATTCCGTCGATGCGCGGCGCTGTGCGCGCCGCTGATGCGTGTACGCCGCGCGAACCTGCCGCCCTCTCGCGGCACCTCGCGACATCTCTGTTCACCGGCGCACGCCATTGGCCAGCCAATGGCGGACATGCTTTGCCGCTCTGCCGACGAACGCGCGCCAACTTCGAACGCTCTGTTCGACCACCCCGTAACCCAATTCGCGTTCTACGGATTGGGAACGAACGAAATCGATCGACGTCGATCTCGTGCTGCGAACTAACGATTAATCGACGATTCTTGCTAATTTTGTTTGTAAGAAAAATTTCTTTCTTGTTAAATCACGAAACTGAATATTGAAAATTGAATATTGTTAGCGCGTTACTGTACCGTTGAATGTTGTCTTGCTCGTCAGCTGAGCTCAATTTCAATGTATGTTTGTGGTGTGTGTCGATCTTTCTCTGTATGGTCCTCTGTCGAGTCAATACAGTTCTCACCGACCAAATAAACGGATCTTTCTATGATCGGTGCGTTTTCTTTGGTTCTGTTCACTAAAAGACTAACATTAATTCTATCTCCCTTTCACTATCGGGCTTCGAGATTAAACCGAACAAATATCTTTGATACGAGTATATTCAATAATCGAATATTCTGAGACGAGCGAATATACCTAAGCAGGTGAAAGTTTTGGAGAATTCAAATAGGCGAAAGTCCCAAAATGAATAATAATTGCAGTTCTCACGAAACGTGCCTCAGCTTTCAATTCTCTGCATTTCCGCGCCGCAAATAAACGATGTTTAAAAACAGCTTTGCGAAGGTACATCGATAAAAAAAAATTCGCTTCCCTAGATCGAACGCAGCGTGTCGTACGACGCGCATAAATAAAATTATCAGAACCTTTCGATCTGGTTTCGCACCGTGCGACGCGGCGTCGATCACGAGCGAATAGGTTGAACGGAAAACAGTATTCATCAGATTATGACGTAGAATGATAATGACGCGGATGATTGCAGTTGCCGTGTATTAGGTAATATTCCTCGCCCTGCACGATTTACGGCGAAAAACAAATCAAGTTACGGTGCGTGCCCGTCCGTTTGTTCGATATAATATCCGTTCGTACAAATAAACATTCGAATATGCAAATGCTCATTTCGCACGCGACGGTATTTGCGGACAAACCGTTGTAACGACGCCGGGCACGATATCGAAAATTGATTCTCTATTGCGTTAATTTCAGACGGACGCTTGTCGAACAACAACAACAATAACGGCAACAACGTAATCCAGGGTACCACGTTCTGGGAATCAACGTCTACGATATAATCGTCGCGGTGCCTCGATGATGATCATTTGTAAATCGCATCTGGAGTAATCACCGGCAATCGGTCGGGCCCGGTTAAAACCGTTTCGTCGAATTACGAGCAGCCACTAATCATACCGGAAACGGCCGAGTGTAACGTTGGTGACTGATTTTCCGATTTAAACTGGTCGTGTTTCCCTACCCCGATCCGGGCCATAGTCATTCAACTTTCCTCTGTCAGGCGAAGGACAAGCCGGCTGAAACGAACCCAGTCCCGTGTAAAAGTGAACGTTGCCGTGTCAAACTTGATAATAAAAGGTAGAACGAGCAGCTAAACAAAAGGCACCCGTTTCTGGATGAATGAGTATGCTTGTAACTAACGGACGAGCATTCTGCACGCCACCGAGAGAGAAAGAGAGAGAGAGAGAGAGAGAGATCCAGGCCCGATAATTACCATTTTAATGAAACTTGATTTTATTGTGCTTCTAAATGTAGGCGGCACGTTCTACCAGAGGGCCGGCAATGTTTTCGGGCGTTGTTAAAACACGGCACGATTTATTGTTCGCGCGAATTTATACCGAAACCGGTTGATTAGCGAATTAATGCAAACAAATGCTGTAATTGAATCGCATTCTCGAGTCTCGTACGGCTGAAGTTTACATACGCAGATTAATTGAATTTAAATTTGATGCGTCCGATACTTTGCTAACAACGTTTATTTACTCTTCTATATTGTTTCTAGCAGCGGTATAAAACATGTAAATCGTTTGTATTTAAAGCGAACAGTATTTTTTCTATGCTTTTCACTGTAATAACTTCTGTAAGTTTGTACTCCAATAACTGCCGGCTGTCCGGTTTAACAATCCCCTACGATTTTTCTCTATTATCTCATTTATCGGGTAAAAAGACCGGAATAAGTGTGCATGGTACATTAACGTCTCCAGCCGCCATATTGGAATCGCTAGCTCTCGCAACCACTTCAGTTGGAAAATTGATATTTTACGATACTATTCGTGTTATAACGAAAAGGTCGTACTATTTATAGGTGCAAGTAGATAAAAAATTCAAAGTAGTATACCATGCACATAGAATCACCATTTTGTCTAACAACGTGCGGACGTATGCAGGTCCTGCGACGAATTTTACCTGGTCGTCGAACAACGATAAAGTCGAAGCTTCTCTCTCCCGTTTGAAGCAGAGTGACGCGCATCTTGCGTAGCAGCAACACCGCACATAATTTCAGGCGTGCGGCGCAGCTGTTCGCCGTCAACGCTCGTTCGCATAAACAGGCGGGTTTGAAGCGATGCGTACGAAAAGGCAGGTATTAAATGCGCGATTAATTAAATGTTACACGTCGTCCTTGTGACCGGCGCGCTCCCACGGACCCGTTGCCCATTTGGTTCATTACCGTGCTCCCGCGCTCCCGGAGATGTTGTTTGTGGAACATCCTTAAATGTAGCCGCGACTTCCCCTTACGACGCTTCCCGGAAAAGGCCATTATGACGACAATGGCTTGCCATGGGTAATAGCGCGACCAGGAATTTAATTATCATTTTAGGCGGTGCGGAAAGCAATTATCGGAAATTCAGTTTGCAATGGCCAATGGAACCTCGATCCAGACTAACGTGGACCCACCGCTACTTCTGTACACCTGCGAAAGACCGAGCTCATTAGGAAGCACTTTTCTCGACGATTATGCTGCACTCTAAGTGGTGCACTTTGGGCACGCGTACACACCCGTGCACGCCGCGGCCGACACGACAACGGTTCGATAAATATGAAATTGGGAACGGTGATTGTAAATAATATTTCCGCCGTTCTACGTCGATCACTCTGCGCATCGTTTGTCCGGGAATTGAAATCAATTTCCGACATACCGCTCTGGTTGTACACTCGACATTCTCGAAAGATTCCAAGCTAATTTTCTAGGTATAACAGAGTAAATTTCATCATATAATGATATCAACAACTTCTATTTGGCATAAAGATCCGCAGTTCGGTGTTTCAGATTTAAGAGAATTTAACCACAGTTTTCCTCGCGTTTGTTAGCTCCGGATGATAATTAATCACAGGTGGAATAAATAATCAACAAAAACCACTTCACAGATGCTTGAATACCAATGACCACTCGACCATCCAAGCGGTTGTATGTTGACAAGGCTGCGCATACATTTCTAATGCGCGCCTATCGAGGTCTAAGATCATTTGAATGTCGTTGCAACGCTAGTCATTGAATTCGTCTTTGTTCTATCTGCAAGACAGATGAGAAACGTTTATGTCGGTAAAATCAGTGGCCCTATGTAAAAAGCTGTTATTCAACGGTTTCTCTCTCTCTCTCTCTCTCTCTCTCTCTCTCTCTCTCTCTCTCTCGCGAAAAGAAACGACTCAGCAATTCATATTATGCGCGATAAAGTAATCATTCATTGGCGGCAGCTTCATTTCGCAGGCGCATTCCTTGATAATAATGACGGGCGCAATAATTCATTTACATCGCCAGACGATGCATTCAGGTTAAGGGTGCATTCAACGTTCTTCGGTAATTTCAAACCGTTGAATGCGAACGGAACGTCGATTTAACGAGAGGATCTAAAATACCTGGTTATACGATCCTGAAAATATCAATTTCTCCCGTGAAAAGCTAGAAATTCGGTGTTCCTTTGTGGGAAAAGAATTCCTCGAGACGGACGGGAGCAATTCCACGGGATCGCGATGCAGCGGAGGAGTTTCTGAAAAATTTCGGAACATTCCGACGACAGAAGGGATTACTTTTTAAACGTGAAACGAGTTTATCCTAGCGAAACGTTGTTGCAAATCGCGATTTTCATCGGAAACTTTAAGCAGACTTTTGAGTCTACATTTAAAAAAAAATTATTTTTATACGCTATTTTAACCGCGAATTTGATAGAGATTAAATTAACGAACTATTTTATATTTTCCAGTACAAAATTGGACTTTTAATACAATCTAAGGGGTTTCTGATCAATATTGTTGGGTTTATCTCTTGTGCAGTGGTGGCTCGCGTATAGGCACTGTGGAACTGCAGCACCCTCTTGATATTATCGATAACATTTAATATAATTAATCATTTCTTTAATTCTTCCTTTATACTTGTATAATATATAATCCTTAAGCTTAATGCCAATAGCCATCTTCCTTTACAAAATTTTAATACAGGGTGAAAATTTTCTGTAAGCAGCACCCCCACTTATTTCAGCGACGAGCCGCTACTGCTCTCGTGTCAGTGATAGATAATGGGAAAAGTAAACAGGTCAGGAGGATTATTTTATCGAGGGTAACCGAAAACAACTTTTGGTAGTGTCAATTTGATCAAAGGGACAAGTTAAATTGGGATATACATGGTACAAGTATATTCTGGCGAAACGAAATTAATTTTTCTGGAATGCGCGAACATATTTGATAAGAGCATTCGAATGGAAAGTGATTCGGCAAAGTACCTCCAGGGCATAAAGGATTAAGGTCTCGGGAAACCGTGGGAGAATGAAGCAGCGATATAAATCCCGCTCGAACAGAAATATTTAATGTCCTTCATCCTAGCGACAGGTTTTTCGAGGGATCTCGCACATGGACGGGAAATACAAGCGGTATTCGATGTGTATTCCCGATGGCTTCGGTGACGAACAGTTTTCCGTGCGATGGAGAACATCCCGGGAATTGTGTCACAGACGAGAGCATAGATATCCCGCGTTCTAACCACTCAGAAAATATTATACGTTTCCTCGATCTACCATATTGCGATTGCCGCGCGCGTTCCGTATCCTGCTGCTTCGATTTCAACAGGCCAATGTGTGTTATTCGAAACGGTACAACTGTCCGCAATTTTTCAGAGTGCACTGCCACGGCAAATACATACCGGAGGACCGTCTTTGAACTTCGTCATCTCGGCGTATTACTGTTCCCGGTTCACAATTTCCTGCTCCTAAGCTCCTTGCCGATCCTACCGGCTGATAATATCGAGCCGTAATGGCGTCGTCCGACTTACAAATGCGACGTTACAACGGCTTCCCAATGGAAATTCACACGCTTTATACACACATACAATGTATACTAATCAGATTGCAATGTTAGTTCCGAACTCTGGTTAAACCTTACGCCGATGACCAAAAGTTTCTCAGCGATATTCAACGACGTAGCACTTTACAGTTTCGATGCATCGAATATAAATTAACGCGACCGAGCGAGAAATATAAGAATCTATAATAATTTTGCCATTAGCCAAGAGAAATATTGAAAAGTATGAAAACAAATGAAAATTATCACGAAAGTTTCGCTGAAATTGTGCGTTAGAATAATTTTTCGACGAAAACACTTATTTATGTAAATTCTGTACGCATGTCGGCGACTATTTCTTTACATTATTAGCAGAAATACAGTGGCGTTGGAACGACCCATTTTTCCATGAAATATGCCTCCTCCGGATTGCTATTGTTTTCCAGAAAACCAGCATCCGAGAGAGAACGCTCACGGGTTTTCGTAGATCTACTTTAAACCTCAGCCAACTCTGACCGCGCGCGATGGTATGTTGAAAGAATGCTAATCCGCGGGTTTAAACTTGATTCAGACCTCGGCAGCAAGCCGCAAAATTATTGTCTACTATTTCATCCCTTTCGCTTCTCCGCGCGACGCGCAGCAACGGACAAATATCTGGAAGCTCGGCCGCTGCCTGGCCGAATGCTGCGGCGTTGAAATATTATAAAATGATACTGAATTATTCATACGTTATTATACAATATCTTGGGATAGTATCAAACTGATTACATTTTGAGATCTACTAACAGATGCATTAAAAACGCAACTACCCTGAAATTTCGTTGGTTCGGATAACAGAGGTTCTGCAAATTTCAATCAGAGCATCGATATCATTGCGGAAAAAATATTTACGCGGAGTTATTAATTTATTCATAGGCTCTGGAAGGTGTGGCAGGGAAAATTTTTGCGCAACCATCGAGTACGTCTCTGGGACATAGATCGAGACAGTGTTTTAAAACATTGAATTTTCGCCCAGGTTTTTAGCGGGATTCGGCAAGAAAGCATTGCGGCGCGACGCGCAGCTCGGCTTCCGAGTGAGTCAGGATCGCGTCTCAGAAGTCAGAAATGGAGGTCGACCTCGGTCGTTTCTTGTTCGACGCAGCGCCGCCTCCATTTCCTTCCCGAACGCAGCGTCTCGGGATCGAGCCACGCAAACAAATGCGGAACGGTGCGCGGCGCGATTCGACGTCCGATGAAAACCACCACACAGGCGAAAAGCCAACCCCTATGGAAACGGAGGGGCGTGCTGGCTGGCTGGCTGGGTGTTCTCAGCCGAGAAATCCGCCGGTGAACGTTAAGGTTGACGGAAATGAGAGCGACGCGACGTCTACGACCGCGACAAGATTTTGACCCGGATAGAAGCCAGTCACGGGAATCCCCGTGGCTCGATATGCCGGGGGAAAAAATGGATGGATAGGGAGGGGCGGGGGGGACGATATGGGGATAAGCCGTACAGTTATTGGAGCTCTACGAGCGGTTATTGAAATGACTCTTTGCCCCCGACCGTCTACCACCCACCGGACGCGTGAATATGCTGCCATTCGAGCAAACGGGTGCGTATTTCTTGGTGTCGGGAAATGGCTGTATGCTCGCCCCGGGAAAACCTACCCTCGATCCCGGAATGATCTCCGCGGGATCCGAAGCACCGATTTTTTTTTTTTAATTATAAGCTCTTCAGACCCTTAAATGGGTCCATTTCGCTTTACAATTGGTGTCACATTGTTACAAAAATAAAAAATTTTATCCTCTTTACAAATACAAAAAACAGTTTAAACATAAATCAACTGGACAGCTTACAGTCCTTGAAAGAGGCATGGATATAATCGCATGCCTTGACATTAGGTTCCGCAATAAACATTTCAACACTCTGGGGCAGTTGGTATCCCATTTTACATAGAGATTCCATGAGTTTGCGTCTTTGCACATCGTACAGATCACATTGCCAGGTGATGTGATTCAGAGATTCTTCACTTTCGTTGCATTTGCACGTACCGTCGGAAATTATGTTAACGCGCGCCAGCGAGGCGGCTAGGTGATAGTGGTCTGCTCGCATCCTATTGACGGTAGAAATAAAGCACCTCTTAAGTTTTTTATGGTAAAACCAGGGTAGCGAACTGTCGCGGAAAAAGTTTACAAAATAATTTTTGCGGTATTAATATAATTTCAGTGGTATTCACTTTGGCCTGTTTCCTATCTTGTTCATATAAATCGGTGAATGGAACTTTCGGAATACTGAGGGAGGTCGAAGAAGTAGCCAGTTTGGCTGCACTATCCGCATCCTCGTTGCCCTGAATACCAGAGTGATATGGAACCCGGTATAATTTTACGTAACAACCACCGATTTTATTCGAAAGAAAATCGTTCGCCCGGTACCGGTGGCGTGGTTACGTTCGTTCTGACTGAATTAGCGTTTCCGCCGGTCGAACGAAGTTTGCGTCAGTGATAATTTAGATTTCGACCGAACGATTCCCACGGGATGAAACTTAGGCGATTATACCACCCCCCGGGGGATGTGTTCTCCCGAGAGAAATTTTAGGCGAAACTTTTGTTCGACAATTTTTCGCCACTCCTGTAATCTTCGTTTCCTAATTAGCGAGATTTCCCGCGGAAACGTTACCTCTTTTCATACTCGCGCATCCCCGTTAATCCGCACTTTGCAGCGCGGCGGGATTAGTAACTCTCAAATGATAGTTAATTCCTCAAAACAACTTTACGGAGGGCCGATTCCATTTATTTCCGCGGATGTTATTTCGCAGCGGCGCGGCGCGACGGCGGCAAGTAAAACAGTGTCGAACAGGCAACAATGTTTGTCGATGTACCGCTAACTGCTTCGTACATCGTCCTCTCGGTTCTAAACTGTTTGTGAAGGTTGTCGCGGCTGCGAGTTAATCGTCTCGGTAATGAATCCGAGACTTTGATATTCATTGAGTGTTGTCGCGAATAACGGTGACAACTTTTTAATCGTATATGCGCCGAAATCGATAGACAGTTAATATTTCATGTAAATTTACTGCTGTTCAATTATTTTATGCAAATTGATTTTCATGGGCTACGTACTTTCCCTTCGGTCGAGTGTCAAGAACGAGTCAAAGACCCCGTGGCCCGACATAGTGCCTCCAAATACTTTGGGAACAGGGGGTAGACTCGTTTCTCCAGGGTTGCAAGGGATGCGCGTTCTCATTTCTCGATGATACAAAAACGGGGGTGTTCAGTAGTTAAAAACGCATCAACCAATTAAAACACATACCAAAGAACAAAACGGGTAGCGACCTCGCAATAATGTTAAGTGCAATGTAATCAAGTCTGTTTAAAGCACATTAGCTGTAAGATTCTAGATATTACACAACATAAGCGTTTATATTTTACACATTTTTGTATAACTTTAAAGATTGTAATTGTTGGTCACGAAATAAAAAATGTTGTCATTAAAAAAAAAAAACCGGTTCTCGTACGATCACCGAAGTTAAACAGCGTGGGCGTGGGCAGCGGTTGGATGGGTGACCGCTCGGTAAAAAGCCGGGAAGTGGCCCTCTGGGTGTTTTTCACGTGTTGTTGGCAAAATAGGTGGTTCGGAACCCACCTTAATAAAAAGTAGGTCCCGCTGAAATTGGAAATTAGGCGATAGTGTGAAGAGTGGTAAAGGGAGAGAAGTTGGTAAAATGGATTTGAAACCCTGAGGGGACCAAATATCATTACATACAGTAGTTAAAAACGCTAGATAAAAGATCCATCTAGGTTACGATCGCCCTCTCGAAAGTCCTATTTTTTTCGTTTACGTGGCATAAATTGCATTATTCGGATGCATTTGCACTATTTGGAGCTATTCTCATAGCTACATGCTACTACGCCTCGTAAGCGAAAAAAATAAGACTTTTGAGGACGACCGTGGCTTAGATCGATCTTTTATCTAGCGTTTTCGACTACTGAAAAATCTTTGGTATTATCGAGGAACGATTTTCCCATCGCATCCCGGAATCTTGCACTTCTGGAAACGAGTTTACCGCCTTAAAATCGCAGCCAGACATGGGGAATTCGCATGTGAAACGGGGTTCGACGGGTGAACGTCGTCGGTGGAGAAACGATGGTCACTGTTTTGTTTCAATTCGCTCGACTAATTGCGAGCGTTTCGGTATCAACGAGACGAGGGTAAGGGCGCGGAATATAGAAAAGCCCCGGTGTGGCCCGGGGCCTGCAAACTCTTTCATCTAGGTGCCATTGTTCTCCGCCCTTCTTCGCCGCTTTTTTTCCTCTGTCTCTCTCTCTTTTTCTCTGCCTTCGTCCCTTACCCTTTCGCCGTCTTCCGGTGCAGCCGGTTTTAAGGTTTCCTCGGGTTTTCCCGGCAGTCGCCGCGCCGCCAGCCGGTACCTTGACCGGGTACCATGTAGTCACTTGTTCAATCAGGCCTCGTTAGGAATAACCCGGGGCAACGTCACCTCGCCTCGTCCGCCGAAGCAGATGCTTCTAATGAAATTCTAACGAGACCGGATCTTCGTCAAGTGGATTATAATTTCCACATTGTCCGGGCAAGTAGTTTGCATGCGTCATGGCGGCTGGAAACATGGCCGGAGGAGCGGACTCGCACGTGATAACGATTTTTGTGTCTCGGGAAACTGTTCGGTCCAACTCTTCCCCTCGATTTTTCGCGAATTTCCTTCGGTCGTCGCGAAAGTTTTTGTCGCAATTGGAAATTTGTGAAATTGGTGTTTCTCGCGAGATCAGTAAATCATTAATATTGTAACGAAAGTACCGCTTCCTTCAAATAATTAAGCACACTTTAAACAATTTCCTAATCGTCGGAGGAAGGAAACTCCTTTTTCTCTTTCGCCTTTATCGCCTTCGACGTCCGTTCACCACCACGTCTGTCACCAGACTCTCTTTCGTTCCAGCGTCGTTTTCATAACACCAATATACCGGTAGACCCGTAACAATATATAACTTTTTTTGAAAATTTTATAATCTTATAGAATACACCTACAAGTATTTTTAATGTTACGAAGACCCGTTTTCTAAAAAAAGCGTTTCTCAAACCCCGAGGAAAAATTCTTTTTTGAAAATTTCTTTAAATTAAAATTCGATGAGAATCCCATTAATTTTCGTAGATACGAGCACTGTATGTTTGAATTGATCGCACGTTGCAACTGCATACAGTCGACTTCGTGGAATTGGTTAGCAACAAAGGATTGCAACCTGGTAGCGGAATATCAAAAATAGCTTTTATGCGGCGACTGGTCCAATTGCAGGCGATCAGAAGAGACAATTTGAAGCCGCCATGACGTTTACAACCCCGGCGTTGCAGTGTTACATTCCGCACGGTTGCCGGTGTCTCCATAAATCGCGATTTGACATTGATTCGAGAATCATCAGGAGATGAAGCGGATGAAGCGGCGGACTCGGAATGGAAATCCAAAGTCAGACGCGGGGAGACAGAGTATATGCGGAGATTAACCATAATGGGGGATGAGAATTACGTGATTTATAGGTCGGCGGCCCGAAGAGCTAGCGCGAGCTAGTGCCGTGCCGCCGTCCCGGCATGGCATGGCATCCGGAAACAGAATACCACCCAAAATTCTGAGCTTCTAGCAGCGAACGTTTTGCCGGGGTTAATGGAAACCTTACCGTGGCAGCGACTGTTCCTGGTAATGAAACAGGCGATAGCGGGACTTAGATGAATGTGGAATCGCTGTTTTCCTTCGGACACGTCCATTTTGCAATTCCGACTTCGACGGAGTTCGCCGGAGATGTTCTTGGGAGAGTAATTAGGGGGCTGAGGATTTTCTGCATTTATGACGACGAGTTTCTCGTCGGTGAAATTTCAGACAATAAACTGATTAAAACCATTTAGAAATCTGTATAATATTGTTCTCGATTTGTCACAATTAGGACGGAATTTAAAATGGTTTATTCGTGTAGCTGAAAATATTCTTTATACTTTTCGAAAATTTATAAACGCGTTGCAGTGTTCGCCGAAAATTTTAACAACAAATGGCAACTATTTTTATTATTGTATGAAAGTTGGTGGAAAGAGGAAATTTCGAATTGGCTGCGCTCCATGAAGATGTTCAGACTAAAAATTACTGTGTCTAAATGTTTAATTACATACTTAAAAAATTGATAGCAGAGAAAATATTTTTTATTTAACTAAGGTATGGAAGTATGAAGTACATAGCGAAGATTTACTGCATCTAGAAAATAATTATTCAGTTTACAAATAGGTGTATTTTCTTGAAAGGGGATGCTGATGCAATTTGCACCCGATTTCACTAAATAATGGAATTTATGATTTATGCTCGCGTTAGGATTGATCGGTGGGATTTCGTTCATTTGAATGGAAATCCTATATCATAGATTATCCGGCTTCTTTTTGTCAAGCCGGTCTACGTATATACCAGCGGATCTAATAATTGGATGAAATCTATTGCCTGGACATGATGGATTCTACGGCTTTGGCACGCCGAGTATATTGATATTGCTGCGTTCCGACTGATCGTTTACCACGATCCGTGACACTCGTTGTTAAGTAATAGCGCCGGACTTTTTATTCGTCCTGAGATATTTATGACGACGCGACGCGTCCCTCTACTCGCCCACCTCGTAATGAACAACCATCCGTGACACCTCTTTGCTTTCGTATTGTATATCGCGATCTCTATTTACGCAATTAACAAGAATTCTTTCGTCCGACGATCTCGTTCCGTTTCAATATTTTCAACTCGATCGAAAATCCAATGATTCTGCAAGTTGTTTCGCGTTCTCAGACGATCAAGTTCAAAGACAAATATTTTCAAAATTGTACAAGCTGCCTCGAACTCAAAAACTAAGTAATTGCACCCACTGTTCGACATTTTGCACAGGTTAAAATTCACAAATTTCGCAATCTTCGTACAAGCTGTTTCATTGTGAAATGATAAAATTTTACAAAATATTTTTTATTTAGATATCGCGTGGCCCGATCGATGGTTTCGAAGTTGACGTTGACTCTACATACAAATGAGATACCCTGTACGCGAAGAAGGGTGGAACGAACTTCCATTAAAATTAGATGCGTGTTCCCGGGTTCGAATTTCTCTCATCGAACACCGTCTCGAGCTGCAGAGACAATACGCGATCGCGACGTTCGGAGTTTATGCACGCGCCACCTCTGTGAGCTCGCTCTGACGTGCATTCACTAGCTCGTATGCATATGCATACGCCGTGTCGCGTCGCGTCGCCGTCCACGGTTTCGATACGTAAGTATAATGACGCCCCGTGGAAATTGAGTTCCGAACGGTTGTAGCCCCGTCGGCAAATAAACGGCGCAGGTCTGCACTTCGCTTCGGGATTCCGTCGGTGTAATCGTTGACAAAAGGCGACTTGTGAACATCTTCGAGCTGTATGTTTCACCGCGAAATCAATCTTGTCATCCCCCGTGATCCTTAACCACACACTTCGCCAACTTGGAACGATTTCAACTTCATTCTGAAGACTTCAATCCACTCTCAAACGTTTGCGTAAAAGTATCAATTATACGAAAAACTAATGAAAATATTCAATTGGAAATACAAATGAAATAAAAATAGTTTCGACGATGCATTACGTCGAAATAAATTTATAATTTCCCTGGTCTTTTTGCAGAATATCGAACCTTCTTCGAGCAAGTAGAACGATCCGCGCGCAGGCCGACAAAAAAAATAACGCGGCGAGTAAAATGAAATTGTTATGGACGACATAAGCGGCGATGACGTAATAGGTCGTTATCACTAGCACACGGCCAAAGAAACGTGATTATTAAAAATTTCTATTATCCCGTTTCGTGCGAACGGCATTTCCAATAACAGTGTTTCCCTCGTTAAAATCGGCAATTAACGTGATGTTAATACCCGTTGTTCTTCCTGTTACGCGGCTCGAAATGGTAATTAGTATCGACTGTAACGTTGTCGCGTTTACACCGAGGGAAGTTTGTCTCGCGCGGAGAGTAACGCGTCCGACGTTTGTCGACGACGCGGCGATAGATTTTGTTGTTAAACATTGTCAATTAACAGCATGATCTACGGTCAGATAAATTTTATCGCAACAGTAGAAATATTTTCCTCGAGATCCAAGAGAAATCCTGCAACGTTCAGCTCCTTCTCTCGGTTGTCGCGGTGGCAGTTATTTATAGTTGTCGCGAGCTTATTTATCCAATGAGGGAATTTCCACGGCTTAATTGAAGGTAGCTAGAGCCGTTTCACTCGTCGGCTGACATTTCTGTAAACGGTAATTGTTTCGACGTCGTTTTCGAGCGACGAACGCGATATAATAAATGGGGAATCGGATTATCCGCGGGAACGAAGTTAAATATTCCCTCGAATCGCGACGAGAGTCGCCCGCAACTTCCACTCTCGTCTAGAGGCGAGCCAATTAAATTATGGCGTCTGAAAATCGCATCGGGAGCAAGATATTTAAATGCACGATCGCCGTGGAAGAGTGACGCGGCGTCGGTGTCACCTGAAATCGCAAGGATTCTCCTCTCTCTCTCTCTCTCTCTCTCTCTCTCTCTCTCTCTTTCTCCGGTGAAACCAGCTTTGACGCTCGCAACACCGTTTCTAAATGACACTTCGACTGACGTCGGAGGATACGTCTTTATTTAGACGGCGCGTTTCGTATATCCGAATCCGCGGGGCGAACATCGTCGAAAATTAGATCACCATCGGTTTCGCGGAGGGCTTGATCGATCCTTGACCGCAAAATACTAAGGTTGCGCCGCTAAATCTATTTGCTATATAACAGAGAAAAAGAAAGAAAAAGAACCCCCCGCGCGAACAAGCCGAAATTCCTGGCAGCCGAGACACCCTGACAAAGCGGCCAAAGAACTGTCTCTCCGCGGCCAATACACAAATAAATAATTATCGTGACCTGCACCACCACCATCTTCCAAATGATACTAAATGCGACCTGCCGGATCAAAATGTTACATAAATTATGCTAGTTGCGTGCGACATACCATCGTCACCGTTTCATGGAGTGGGTGGTATATGAGCGTCGTTGGTTGTTGAATCGGCCCTTCATTTCGGAGTAGCATCCCTTAAATTGATCACAGTTCTTTTTATTTCTTTTTTCAAAATTCAGTTCATTCTTCACAGTTTCATAAAGATCCTAAAAAAAGTGATGCTATTTCAAAATGTAAAATTACACAAATTTCGACACAGTAGACTCCGTGTTCAAACCGAATAGTTGAATAAGCGTCGTTGATTCGAGTTCGATGAAGATTCGCCGGTAGCTAAACGACATACTCGTTACGGCCAATTAGCCAGGAGAACAAACGTGCACGACCCGTTTCGCGTTCGCGTGAAAGAGTACAAAATACAATACAAAAGGATTTCGTCATGTTTCGAACGCGTCGCGGCGTTCGAGCTTCGCACCGACTAAAACAAGAGTATCCGATTGTCAGGCAGGACAAAGCGCTTTGCCACCCCGGTGACACGCGCAAGAATTATGCCGGAGGAGAATGCAGTGACGCATCGATATATTCGAAGCAATCTGCAGCCTAATGCATTTATGCATGTTTGTGTTTATACGGCTTTCGTGCTCGCTCGCGCGACCGAGCAGAGCCGAGCGGCCATCGTTGCGGAAACGTTGCAGCGTTCGTAACCGTCTGCTGCTGCCGGCAATGATAGTTTTAACGGTGGGCAAGAGCGAACGAATTGAAAGAAATCTTTCGAGACGTGGTTTGTAATAATAACAACGATGCAACGAAACGAATGAAATTATTCAGTAAACGGTAAGGTCAAGACGCGTATAACAAATTCAATGAAATATTCCCCAACTTTAACGATAAACCGAATGCGACATTAAGCGACCGGGAATAAGAGGAGAGCGGCCACTTCGCCCAGCAGTTCTTATTATTGTATATTCAAATACCGTGAACTTCCAATTCGTTCTCTTTCGTTTCGCGTATTTATCCTCGCCAGGGCACGCAGCCGAGTCTATCGCGAACAAATAAGTCCTCCTCGCGCAGGCGGGCTCTTTTTATTTATACGTAACGAGTTTTGCAACTCGGATACTCGTGCTTCATCCGGCCAAACTACGAACGACCGAGCCCGGCACTTTCGAATAAGTTCAAGTCTACCCCCGGTTCCACAAACACGCGTGTACACGCGTACACCTACGTAGTGATGCAGGGAGAGAGAGAGAGAGACCGAAGTATACTCGTCTATACTCCGTAGAAATTCCTACTCCAGCAGTCTTACAGATGTTCCACTCGCCGAACCCGCGAGTTCAACTTCATCTGACGGCGAACTCGAGTTATTAAATTCGCGAACCAAGAACGTACCCTCTCCGACGCGGGGACCGAACGGAGGATTTCACGGCAACCCCCTCCACCCTTGACGCGTCACCGTGAGAGCGCGCTCGTATGAATGGCACCCCCTCTCTCTACCATCCCGATGACACAACGGCAAAAGACGCGAAATACTGAATCGGATTTCGCGAACGCGAGACAGCAACTGAAAAATGAAACGTCGACCCGCGGAAAATGAAATCGCTCTTTGATAAAGAGATCTCTTTTCCACGCCGTTTCGGAACGTTCTACAGGCTTTCTTAATTTTCTACCAAATTGCAAGGGCGCCGCGGTAAATGGCGCGAATCGCGAACCACCGCGCTGCTACTTCGCTTCGTGGTTTCTGGATCGAAGAAAGTTCCCGTCCCGCTGAGATCGTTTACACTTTGACCGGTGACATTTTCTGTTTTAATGGGTCGCAAAGTGGACATTCAATCGTCTCGAGCAAATCCTTGCCCAAAATGGCACGCTCGTTACGGTTTCTTCAGCGAGATGCTTTTGACGATTTCGTGAAAAATGTGTTCCTCGTACTCTGGTTCGACAATTTAACGTCACTATCAGTGGCGGCTCGTGGCTCAAATTAGCGAGGGTTCTGCTCCAGAAAATTTTTAGCATTTGTTTTAAAATTGTGTAAAAAGGTAATGGCTACAGACATCAAGCTTAAGGATTATACAGGGTGTCTCAAAATTCCTTCGCCTCCCGGAAATGAGAGGTTCCTGCGGTGATTTGAAGCAACATTTTTCTTTACAAAAATGGCTTCCTTCGTTTGGGAGTTATTCGCGAAAAACACGGACCAATCGGAGCGCGGCTACAGCGGACCGACTCCGGCTCGTCCAACGGCAACGCGACGTTCACTGTAGCTGCGCTCTGATTGGTTCGTGTTTATCGTTAATAACTCTCCAACGAAGCCGCGGCGGCCATTTTTGCAAAGGAAAATGTTGCTTCAAATTTTGGGACGCCCTGTATATTGTAGAAGTATAAAGAAAGAATTAAAGAAAAAAGGACTCATTTGTTATGGATAATATCAAGTGGAAATACGCGAGCCGCTACTGGTCGCTATTTTATTCACTTCATTGAAATCAATGTAAACTTTTTAGAAAATTAGAAATTAGACGAAACGTCTGTAACTCCTAAAATGGATCACAAAACTAATAAATGTACCCGAACCAATTTCAATAAACACCAACGTCTCGTTTTAACTACACTATACAGAGTTCTACTAAAAAGATAAAAAAATTTCTTTTACGAACAAAAACGTGCAGTTAATAATTGGTCTGACAGCGATTTTCGGCAAACTAATTTTTAATGTACGGGCGCGGTGTCGGTGATTCACGTCTCGAAATACGAACTTGTATACAGGATCCTTTGCTCGAAAGTGGGATGTTTTTGCGGTTAAGTGGCTGCATTAAAAGTTCCCGTGAAGTTAAGTTGTTTGAACTCTTGGGGAAAGTTAGTTCTCTAAGTCTTTGCTTGATGGATATTGTTCTTGAAGCAGGGATTTTAATAATGTACAAAGCCCCGGGGTGGGGGGAGGGAGGGGTCAGAGGTGGCTGTTATTATTCTCTTTGAATAGAGAATTTTTCAGAAAAACTGTTCTCTTCGCTGGCTGTGTGTTTGCTGAAAAGTCATATTAACGGTGTAAACTCATTGGAAACTTCGAACAATAACTAACTGTGGCGCAGGGTCAAGGAAATTTCCATTTTATTTATATCTGTACCAAACCCGATATTCGGTTTTCCATTAAGATCAACAACTAAATGTGGGCGTGACGAGTTTCGTGTCGTGTGTCGCAATGTCACGCGACTAACCGGGGTACTGGCAGAGAGACAGGGTAACATTTTACCCTCGATTCGAGTCAATTCCGATCACCCGGTGACTCTGCATCAAAGATCAAAGCCTCGGTCTGATCGTCGAAATGAATCGGACTAGTACGGGATCCGTAGAAAAAAATTAATAAAACAAACTGAAGTACGCATTGCCGGGCACAAGTGTTCGCGAACGAAGTCGGCGCACCATCAGAAGCAGGCGAACGCTCGCTGAAACTTCTCAAGAGAAAGGAAGTCTGGAGTGTCTCGGATGCAGCTCGGAGAGAAGCTCGTTTCCCCATAGAAAAGCTCAGGAAAACCACTTACACGGTGGAAGGCATTCGGATGGAGAACATTAACAAATACCATATCCGGGCTGGTTTCCTCACCCCCGTAACAACCGATAATCCTGCAGGATCTCCATACCGCTGTTAACAGGTCTGGCTGTATCCTGTGTCTGTCCATCGTGTAGGGACCTGGTGGGAATCCAGCTGGCCGTATCTCCGGAAAAGGGATGGAAAAAGGAGGGCAGAGCATAGGGGTGGATGTTGGAAACTGCGAGTTCTTGAAAGGCTAGACTATCCCTCGGACCGGTTTTGACTTGGATATCGGGGCAAGGACTCCGGGCTTATCCACCCTGTTGCTACCCCTCGTCTCGACCCCCGCCGTTTGCACCCCGTTCTGGGCTCTTTTGCACCCCTCGGTGGACGAGGTTTCGCGCTCGCTGTTGGAACTACGGGACATAGAACGAGGCCGGCAGAGTCTCCTCTAACCGACGAAAATGGAAAATTCGGGGGCTAGGAAATGAAAATGCCTCCGGCTGGCGGCTGGTAATAACGCCTCGAAGACGATGTGCCGGAAGTTTCGGAAATCGAAAGGACCCTGGAACATAGAACGAGCGCGCGGAGAGGGCGGGGTAGGTGGAGGGGGGAGTGGCGGATGCCGGCTCTGCCAGGGAAGAGTTGGAGGGTAGACTGTCGGTACTGCACGGTATTGATTCACCGCTCGGGATTTCGCTGATTACACGCAGCCCCTAAAAAATCGGCGGAGCCGCGATGCGCCTCGATATGGAGCCCACCAGCTGTATAGCGAGCTGTATAGCCGGCCGTCTCGAGTGTCGAACCCTCGCCGACCTCTCTCTCTCTTTCTCTCTCTCTCTTATGCTTTTTACTGTTTCCAATTGCGACTGCTTGGATCAAATCCGCGGTTCGATAATAACGAAATTCGGAGTGTTCATCCCTTGCACTGTAGGAAGGGCAGTAGCTCTCTAATTGCGTGTGACGTAACGCAAATGGGGATTAAAATTGCTTAAATTAAAAAAAAATGAAATGAATCTCAAATTCTAATATTTTTAACTCCCTTTGTAAAAATTCATTCGTGCGGAATTATTCAAGAAATTTATTCCTTTGGTTATGTATTATTTAAAAAATGGTTAAAAATTTCCATAAAGTAAACCGAGGCGAGTGTTCCGTGAACGTTAATAAAAGCAAGCAACGTTCGGGGACGACGCACTTATGTCTTCCAAGGGTTGGAGGGGGTTAAACGGCCGACGACGGCGCAAGGATCGGGATTTATGAGGCGAAAGAAAGCCGGTAAGATGGGAGGTCGAGTGTCATAGGCGAGCCGGCCGCCACTGAATCTTGTAATTAACATTTTGATTCGCCTCGGTTAGCTCATTCCGGCGTCCATGCTACCCTCTCGCGTCGGTACTTTTCTTCTCGTCGGAAGTTTGCGGTGAAACCGGAGAACGGCGAAAGAAACCGGGCGATATTGTCCGCGGAAGAGGTCGATTAGATAATTACACGGCGTCGGGCAAGCTTCCGGTGGATCCTTCTATCTCCGGGAGAGTTCTATCGTCGGGACGTCGCGACGCCATTGTGCCCCCTGGACTTGTTCTTTTTTTTCGGAGGGGGAGAGAGAGAGAGGGTGGGCTTAATTAAAATCCAGAAGAAAAGCGGGAGGGATGGGGGTGAGGCTCTGTTTATTTTTCATCGTTCGTGAATCGAAGCCGATTCGACCACCGGCCATCCTTCACAGGCTCTCTGTTAAAGGGTCGAGCACACTTCCGGCGAGAAACTTAATCACACGGGACAACGCTGTTCCCGTCCAGCGAAACGACCCGTCCGTTTCACCGCGATGAAAATTGAGTTGTTCGAGGCTGCGGGATGCTTCCCTCGTAAGGGGTCGAGACCTCTTACGGAGGAGACTCTTTTCGAATGGTTCTTCAAGGCTGGAACGTGGCTGTTAGATGACGGGGTGGAAATGGATTATTTTGGGGGTTGGAAGAGTAATCCGGCATTCAAGTGGCTTGTTGCCTTAAATTTTTACGTCCCCTTGATTTATCTCTTTAACCCCTTGCCGCGGTACCGTTTCTCTTTTGTAGCCGCTTCGCGATTGTACCGTCATCCCCAAAAATGTCGCAAGAGAATATTTTTTCGCGTGGCTACGTTTACCTCGATGATTAAATATCGATTGCAAAAGAATAACATTTTATTTCGTTCAAAAAGAGAAAATGGCACGAGTATTTGTCAGGCTCCATGAATCGCATGAATTCATAAAATCAAACTCACAACTTCCATCAGCGATATCCGAAAACACCCCATTGAACGGGGCGCGCGCAGTCGCAAAAATCTCCTAGAAAAACCCTCTTCGCCACAATTATAACCATAGAAGAGGCGGGTACACACAGAATGAGCCAGCCCGGCTGAAGTAGAGTTCTTCCAACTTAATTCAAATTATCCGAGGCGAAACGAGAGAGAAAGAGAGGTCTGCGAGGGTTCGACACTCGAGACGGCCGGCTATACAGCTCACCATAAAGCTGGTGGGCTCCATATCGAGGCTCGTCACGGGTTTCGTCTATTTTTTTTTACTTAAAAATATTAACAATGTGGCGATATTAACTTCGATAAACCGATCGCTAATGCCGAACATAGTGCTCCTCCGTAAGCAACAATTTTCTACTCTCTTTTTATGTATAAAAATAATAATTTTCTAATCTACTTGATATTTTTGTATTCAAATAACAAATTTCTATCATTTCTTTAGACCGTTTAGATTATTTAGCTTTAAATTGTACAAAGGTGTTTGAAAATACAGAGTTTTAGACACCATACCAATTAAGGGTTAACTAACAATTTTTTTATTTAGTTTAAATTTATCGACGAAAAATTGGCTCGACTAACTAAATTATTATTTACTACCCCTTCTGTAAGGGCGGAACTATATTACGTTCCCTTCGGCACTTGTGATTGGTTTATTGAAGGTTACGTTAATATTGTCAGACTATTAATATTTCGGGAACGCTATGGCATCGCCGAAATAAACGCGAACTAGGTACGTTGCATTAATTACACGCGCGCATAACATTTAGCGGCTAAAACGTTACGCGCCGGCGATGTTAATACGCGTTTCCGTCGGCTCGCTATCGATCTCGTTTTAACCCAATTTTGAATCGGACCTCTCTCTCTCTCTCTCTCTCTCTCTCTCTCTCTCTCTTTGTCAAGAAAGAATTGTATTTTCTGCACTTCAAAGAGATCCGACCGTACGCAAAAAAAATTGTTGTCTTTTCATTTGCATTTTAACTTGGAAAGAATTTTTGCGTGTCTCATCAAAGAGAGTTTGTTCAACGCTCGTCCCCTAGAGACGTATGAATTAAAAATTGTACATAGTTTACTGCAAACACACAATTGCAAATTATACAGATAAATATTCTTTCGAGATCAACAAACGAAAGTAAAAAGAACACTGGCTGGTAATTAGAAAAAATTCTGCACAGTTCGCTGCAAGTGTACAATTGGAGATTATAAAGATGAAGAATAAACAAAATTAAAAAGGAAGCTGTGTAGTAATAAAAAGAATTCCGTACAGTTCAGTGTAAATACACAATTGAGAATTAAAAGGAGAAACTTAATTTTGACGGTAATAAATAAAATTTAAAGAGAATCTGTTCAAGGTACGTATTAAAACGATGCTTTAATCTTTCTGTGGAAATGAAAATTTCATAAATCTGAATTTTATGGGAAAAAATTGAATTTGAAGCTTAAATTATCAAGGGAATTCGAAATTTTCGTGCATTTCCGAGGATTTCTTTGTTGCCAAGTTTTTGTGTACCGTCTGTAATTTCTCTTTTAATTTTGCGAAATTCAGCTGCACCTTTTTTTATTCGCCTACGATTCATGACTCATAAAAACGTCGTAACTTTGAAACTCGGTTCTTGGTGCTCGATTTTAGGGACGCCACTTCTGGCTGGCTTAAAAACTCGCGGAAAGAAATTTCCCGGGGTATAAAAAAAACCTATATTTCAGAAACCGAAATCAACAAATGCGAGATAAAGTTATATAGTTATGGAAATTCTTCCAATAAACGCCATTATATTCATAATAATCGATAAAATAGTGAAGAACTTTTTTGACGCTTTCAGACATGTTAAAAAAAATAAGCTTATCGAATACTTGGCGAGCGTAACTTTAAACTCTGAATAATCGCTGATTAAAAAATTTGTAGCCCATCATTTTGACAGATTCCTGGGTGTTAACATTATTCTTCAATTTCCGCTTGTATACTGAATCAAAAAATTTTTCTCCTTGGTCCATTTTCGCCTCTCGTAGTTACAAGCTTGACGCGTTGCGAGCGCAGCTTTTAATTTACTGCCCGGCGAAGAAAGGGCAGGAACGGGGTAAAAAATTTCTCGAAAACGCAAAATTAATCAGGAAATTGCGTAAAAGCGCTGGCGACGTTTTTGCTTCGCGTCGGACAGGAAATGGAAATTATCTAGCTTCCTCTGCACTGGCCGCTTCGTGAGCGACGGTGGGAACGGGGATCAAAATTCAATCGGAAAATTCGACAATGAGGGCCAAACACTTGAGAATCCACTGTAACGAATTTCAATTCGTTAAAAAAACCAGTTCCAGTGTTGTTTGATTATTCGCTGGGTCGGAAGGATTCGTTTCTCGGATGGGGTTTTCGCAAGTGCGGTAGAATCTCGATTATACGAATCAGTGAGCCGGTACGATAATTGAACGACGGTCTCATCTGCGAGATTCATTCACAAATTTAATCACTAGGATGGGCTCCAACTTTCAATCTTTTTTAACATAATATTGGATGATTGCAAAAGTTCGTCTCCGATTTTCGAATACCTTAAAATCTCGAAAAGAAAAAAAAACACAATTTTTACTAAAAATTCTCAGCTGGTGAAACGTTGATAAATTTTATGAAAATGTACTTGCTTATTTTCAAATAGTACAAACACCTGAATAACGTTTAAATTGTTTCAAAAAATTGCTACAAATTGTCGGTGTAATTTTTAACTGGACAATGACGTCTGCGTAAATTAAAATTGATAATGTGAGAGTATCGAATTGCCGCGAGTTGTCCATTGCGTCAAGAGCACTTGACTGTCTAATTTTCTCTGCTTTCCAATTAATTCGATACTCCCCAATATCGCTCATTAAATGGCTATCAACAATGTTCCTCTGTTACCGAATACAGACATGCTCCGGAGGGTGTTAACGCGGAATAGTGTAACGCATAGCCTGCGGATCGTGAACTGGAATTTCCATCGTTCCGGGGGAATCGAAATCGAAGAAACATTTGTCGGAACAATTGAGAAATTGATTATCCCGTGCGCGGCGTGCTTGGTGCTCGAAGTTCCGACTGTTTTCGAAGCAGGCTCCTCGTGTGCGCACCAAAAATCATCTAAACAAACATGTGCATACGCGGGGGTGGTGCACGCACGCGCGTCGGCTTCGGCTCACAATCAATAAGCACACCTGTCACTGACAAAGTTGTCAGAAGTTGTCAAGGGCTGAACTTGCTTCTAGACTGACGAACTGCTGACAGCTGCGGACCTTTCGAACACGTGTTGCGAACGCAACGCGTGGAAACGGAGCTAATTAATCGACGTGTAGAAAATTTGATCCAGTAAAAATTATTCAAATTGTTTCGCGTCATTTTTTGTTATTTTACGAAATTCATTCGTGGCTGTTATTCGAGGGAGAAGTGGAATAATAAGCAGCTAGTTTTAATCGATCTATATTAAATTGTGCGAACCGAAAATCATCGAAATTGTTCGTCGACAATATATTTTTACTCACGAAGTTAATGCGGTTCTGGCTCTTGGTTGTTAGTGATGGGAGAAGTTGAATAATTGTGTTTATCTCTTACCTGAAACAGACAGAATTCAACATTAGAACAATGACATACAAGTAATTTATCAATGAAAAACATTTATTTATCAATTTAAACATTTTCTCACTGTCATACGAGACAATATTTTCGGAATATTGGTACAATTTTCGCACTATCCGCGAAACCGCCCGTTCCCGCTGTTAGGGTTGGCTTTTTCTCAGAAACCGGGCACTGTGGAAAGTTGGATAATGTTTCATTAGGGCGGCGAGCCGTTAAGTTACATTACAAATTTACTTTCGAAAATTACCATGACCCTGTCCGATTAATTAAACGTAACAACGAAGTCTCTCTATTATTTCGCCGGGGTTGTCTGATATGCGCTCGGTGTTTCAAAGGCGGCCTCGTCTTCTCTGTGCCACAGCGAAATCCCCATCCATCCCTTCCGGGGTAAAGAATTGTTTCAAGGAGAAGGAAATTGGACAGTGGAAGAATAAGATAGCGGACAGGACAGAATCGTTCGGGAATTACCGAGCTTACGTTCGAATAAAGCACGAACGGCTTGCAAGCTCGATGAAGTACTCAGGAAAAAAAAGGAATTCTGACGAGCCGCTGCATCAGTCGACTTTTTTTCGATAGTTTTACTGGTTCCACTATTTAAAAATAGCGAAGCGCTTCTATGATCAATCAACGTGGATAACCGGTGGGAAACCAAATTTTACTTCCGTTCGACGTGTTATAATATTTCATTTTTCTTGACAGTTGTATCATTTCATCTAATTATTCAATGCACAATTAATTTCAAGTTTCAGGTTATAGGAGCAATATTCCTATTGTAAACTTTATCGTTCATTTCTTTCTTATTTATATTTTTATGAATACGTTCATGCAACCTCCCACTATAAAATTTTCAGTCCACAAGGGTTTGGTATGGAGAGGAGTCGTGGCTCGCGAGCCCCACATTGGCCAGGTCTGACTTATTTAATGATTACTCAACGAAATATAATTTTTATTCTAGATGTTATTCTTATTTATCTTTTACCAAGTGATCTCTCGTTATCCCTTTCATTTATTTTTTATCGGAATGATTCCTTTGTTATCCTATTCTACGTATTTGCTAGTGGACTAGTTCGTGCATTAATCTGCAGCTTCATACCAGTTTCATACAGTTAAAGTGGCTACACATAACAGAGAGGAATAGCGAAGCTACAACCCATAGTAGGTACAATAGACTGCAGAGTCCTTTATTTTCCCCCCATCTATGGACCGAGAATACCGACTGAATGGTGATCAAATATTTTTGATACGTGCACGTTGCCGTTGTATGTAGTAGTTGACGAGCAGCTTAAAGCAGATTGGAAAAACTATGATGTATGTTTTACAAGCATTGCAAATAAAATGTTTATATGCACTCCCATCCCTGGAAAATATGTTTCGAATGTTCACCGAGCGATCGATCGACGAAATGATTGAATTTTGTATTAAGTGCAACACTCTGTATACAATAACATTCGATAAATCTGATACAACGTAGCCGACAACATTTCGAACTTAATCATCGCTGTTTCTCGATAAAATCAAAATCAAACCTGTATAAAAATTACGTTTTCGTGGAGAATGTGTCTATCGGTAAATCCAGGACAATTTACAGCGAAAACGTAGAAAATATACTGTTCCGGTGGACCACATTCTATCTCCGAATACTTATTTTTTTTCTCTCCACGGCATTAAAAACGAGGACTCCGGCTTGTATATATTCGATTCACAATTTTCGCGTAAAACCGATAGAGAAATAACGATGGTCGTTAGTCCGCCATAAAATTCAATGAAGCGAATGCGAGGAAGCCTTCGTCGAGGGTACCGGAAGATTACTTTCCTCTCGAAGACGCGGAAATGAAGAGTCGCGCGTACTTTACTAGGTTTTAATGCTTCGTTAAGCGGGTACCGATACGAACAAGTCGGGAACGTTCGAGCGTGACTAAAAACACGCGAACCGCGGAGCGACTCGCTAAGAGTTCGAAAAGTATTCCCACGGTTCAACACCGCTTTCGAAACACTTGACACTCTGTGCTAATAATACGTACCTCATTTATTTCCCGTTTATTCTCAACTTTTCACAGAGGCAATAGAATATATATTTCAGAAAATGCGTTTCAAAGAACGGCGAATAACTCTGTCACTTTTTAATATTTTGTACTGCGAAAAGATATTGAGAATAGAGCGAAGGAGTTGCGACATTAATGTCACCGTAAACTGCCGGAATTCTTCAGTGATCAATAGACTTTATGCAAAATGAAAAATTTTCTGTATAAATTACAGAAGTAGGAACCAAATAAAACGGTCTATCTTTTTTTAATTATTCTAAAAAGTTGAAAGTAATGTAATGACATGTCTAAATTTTTTTCATTGTTTCTCTGTTTTAAATTGCACACACCCAATGTTGTTATAAATCCATGAAATTCGCAGTTTAGTGACCCATTACCCACGAAAAGAATTCCCGAAAACTTTGCTCGCTTTACATTAAAAATCAAATTGCAAAAAAAATATGCGCACGCAGGAGATTCTACGGATCAACACGGCTTTATGCAAAATGAAAAATTTTCTGTATAAATTACAGAAGTAGGAACCAAATAAAACGGTATATCTTTTTTAATTATTCTAGAAAGTTGAAAATAATGTAATGACATGTCTAAATTTTTTTCATTGTTTCTCTGTTTTAAATTGCACACACACAATCTTGTCATAAATCCATGAAATTCGCAGTTTAGTGACCAATGACCCACGAAAAGAATTCCCAAAAACTTTGCTAGCTTTACATTAAAAATCAAATTGCAAAAAAAAATATGCGCACGCGGGAGATTCTACGGATCAACACGGCTAACTGGAACATTCGAGTATCACCGGAGGACCCATCAAAAATAATTGCCGGTGGCACCGAGCTCCGACGTTCGCAAGAATCGGGTCCTCGAAGACGCCTGGAGGCGTCGTCGGAGCGGAGGGTGCCTTTCGGGAAGGCGGTGGCGGGGCGGGGGGACGCGCATTTCGTTCCGGCGACGCGGAACCGTAATATAAATCTAGCAAGCTCCGGTGAATTCAAATGTACACGGACTTCCTGTGACATCTTCGCGCGTAAATATCCCGGGAGCAGCGCGAGGTGTCCCGATCGCGTTTTACGGGCCGAATAAAAATGCCGGGGTCCCGAGCGGCCCCCGTCCAGACAGTCAGTTATCTGCCGCGCATTTTATATACGCTTCGCAAGACTCGAACGGGGTTACATATGATTTGTCGCCGGGAGCCGGCCCGTTATCCGCGACATCGGGAAAAATCGCTCGGATTTGACGACGAATCGAAAGGTTCGGAGTCGCGCGGCCGACCCCGGGCCTCGTCATTCGTTATCCCCTTTCATTTCCGTCGCTATCCCCACTCCCACTCCCTCCCTCAGAAATTCGATTACACCACCCTCTGTCTAGAGCCTGACGCTTTGCGATACCGCCTTAACCCTTTCGACGCTGCACTCGCCACAAATCAACTCCGAACCACCGCTGCCTCGAATTTTCCTCTGACGAGAAGGCTCTTCATCCTGTGCGATCTAGGTGACCCTCCATTTTGCTTAAATCACTGTGTCGAATTAATTTTGTCATATTCTGTAAACATTAAGGTTGGAATTCGACGATACCGTAGCGTATTAGGTATAAGGGTTTAAGGGGCGGTTTTACCCAAGGACGGAAGGGCCGATCGCAACAATGTACAGCTTTCACTCTCACTGTTTTACATAGAGATTAAATACAGGACACGCGGAAACACTGTGTCGTTATTTAACGCAACATCTGTATAATACTAATAAAGTATATAGGATGGTCCTTTTAAGTAAAGCCACTTAAATATCTCTTCAGGTTATTGTGATGCAAGAAATATTTGTTACGTAACGTGCACGGTGTCGATGGACCAAATATCTGTCAAGGATATGTCTTTCCCCAAGGTCATTTTTCTTGAAGTTACATTCTTTTTTTTTTCATCGTGAAACTGATCGACAAATATATTCAGTTATGTATAATGACATGACTTTGAAGTGACCTTGTTCCTCAAAAATTAAACACTCCGGGAAAAAATAACATTTGCAAAGAATTCACCTCGTGATACCATTTATATTGCATGAAAAATATTTGTTATATCATCACTAGACAATTTATAACAAAAATTCGTAGGTGTAAAGTAAAACAGTAAAAACGTTACAAGAATTAAAAAATTCTATTATACTATTTCCAAACAATTAATCATATTAAGATAAATTTCTATTTCACTCGAGTTTGTCGCAATTGAAGAAGAAAATTTTTATTTCGCATAAAGATCCGCTGTCCAGTCATCACAGATAAAGGAGACATTTAGGTGGACCACCGTGTATAAAGCGTAGTTTATTGGAATAACGTACGCATTTAAAGACATTTCCAACAATTAATGTACGCACTAAGTTTTCGCTAGATTTTCAACATAATCGGTCAACGTTTTATTACGCGGTTCGCTTGTCGGCGGCATCAAAGATGATCTACGGATGCTTGAAGATGGCGTGGCAACACGCGTCATCGTCTGCGCCGCGACGGAGTTCGTAATTCTGTTTGCACGGCAAATCTTCCTCGCGCAACTTCGAATTCGATTCGCGAGGCGGGTGAAACAGGCCTCTCAAGGGGTTACATCGGGAACTGGAAGTTCTTCGCGAATTTCACGCCGCCGCCAAGCCTGCATCCCGGGACAGCCGCGCGTCGCTTTAATACATCTTTGAAGAATCGAACTGGAAATCACGTTCCCCTCGCGCGGCGTCTTAAGGAAATCACTTTCAAATAACACAACGCCTCCGCCCGGTTAGACTGCAATGATCACGCAAGATTTTTAATTGACACTCCTTACGCGTCTTCACCGATTCAAAGTGTTATTTAAAAAATGATTTCACCACCCTCCGACTCTAAAGTGACGTTTAAAAAATAATTCCTCGATTTTCCGACAGTAAATAAACATTTGAAAAATAATTTCATGATACCTTCACTCCATTCGGGCAATTAAAAAATGATTCTCACATTTAAAAATGGATTCTTCGATTACTCGACTTTAAACTAACATTTAGAAATTTATTCCTCGATTTTGGACTCTAGATTGACATTTAAATTGGTATTAAAAAAATTATTTCGATTTTTTTCCCGTAAATTGACGTCTAATAGATGACTTCTCGATGCGTTGACTATAAATTGACATTAACAAATTATTATATAAAATGTAATTTATACGTACTAGATTTTAAAATATCGAATGAGATTAAACACGTATTTAACGATTTTTCACCGAGCCTGTGTACGTCATGAAAATATGACACAATTTGAGTATTCGCTCTATGAAAATAAAATAGATAATGAAACACGGGGATAAGATCGTAATTAGCAATTAGCGTGGCAACGCGGCAAGAAAATACAAATTACCTCGTCGGTACACGGTTGCGACAGGAACGAGAGCTCGAGATAGTTTGATTAGAGAATGACGCCTAATTGTCTGTCAGTGAAACACGCCGTGAGTTCGAGTATTATAATTGCGTGGCAACGAATCCATCCAAAGCGAGTCGCGGGCGCTGGATGGGGAAAGTTCTCTCGCTTGCCCCGAGGAGTTTGTTTAATTTACTTGAAAATTGCTGCTATTTAGCACCGCGGAATTAAGAAACGGAGACACCCTTCGTTGGCCTAAGTGCTTCCGGGGCTTCTCCCTTGGCTCGTCTGCGAGAGTCTGCGAGAGTCTGCGAGAGAAACCCCGTAACTCCGAAACTTCCTTCGCACACTTTTTTCTCTGTCTCCTCTCCCCTCTGATGATTAATAACCGAAATTTTTGTATTGTCTACGAGCAATATGGAGTGCGGAAACTTTCCCCTTACCGGATCGATTAAATATTCATCGAAGCATCTGGTTAAAGCCCGCTAACTTTTCACACTTTTTCAATTTAGAACTATTTCCTTTTTATTATGGCTCCGGCGCGGCGCTGCGCCGCGAACTTTGATAAATAAAATAAAGCACACCTTGGACAGGCCGGGAATATTAATGTGAATTATAGAGTGGAACGTCCGGCAACTTTTATTTATTTTTCGGGCAACAAAATTGTTCTCCCCTTTTCGGAACTTTGATAAATAAAATGAAGTATGCCTTGGACAGACCTCGAACATTATTATCAAAATTCTATGAATTCATATCAGTGTAGACGTCTCGATCAAACCGTAGTTTTGTACTATTTCAACCCCAAAAATTGCCGTATCATTATTCAAAATATTTCTCACATAATAATTTGCCAAACATTAAAATATAATATGAGTAAACTGCATCAGTTTCGAATGCACAAAATGAAAAATAAAATCATCAAACATTCTAGGTCGGAAGAATTGTTTGTTCGTCGAGTTAAATTCCGAGCGTAAGGTGTATGTTTTATACGTAAATGCGTAAGAAACTTTTTTACAGTAAAAATAAACTAGAGAATGCACGCATAATTTCTCGTGTTTAAAATTCTCGCGCATCGAACACATATCCGCAATAATTATTTGCTTCTTCTGAATACAAGTTTATGCAGTTCGCGGTGACAAGAAGCGGGCAAAGATTGACCCGCTTCGCGGGCGTGTTCAACGACAGCTGGCTTCGAACATTCATGTCGGCCGTATATCTGTTCTTGTTCGCGAGACCAAAGACCTAACCGCGTCTGATACCGTTAAATCTGTGCGGCGTTAGGTTCTTGCCCGATGCTCAGGTATTTGAAGAGCATTCGGCCCCCCGATATCTCTATCGGCCGAGATTCCTCGCACTCCCGAAAGTGAATAAATCCCGCAGCCGGTATCGCGATACCGGTAAACCTTGTTAAGCCGTTTAATTACAACGACTAAAATCCACTCGGCACGAAGACTCCCTGTCCGAAAACCTACCTACTACCTACCGGCGGGACGCGACGCGACGCGGCGCCGCGCGGCGAGTTCATTGAATTACCAACTTGGGAGTTTACCGTGTATGCTACAGGCCAGCCATAAATTCCCACCCGTTTCGCACCGTTTTATTTCGCACATTTAAATGCTCGGGCAGAAATGCTTACGGCTTTATGGCGTGTTTCACTGCGTCGGTAAAGTGGAAGAATTTAGAACGCTGTGAAATTTCATTCGGCTATGATCAACCGTTGTATTTAATTAATTGATACTTTCGTACCCTTTTATGTTGAACAAAGTAGTCTGGACGAAGTGAAACTTTCACGAGCGTTGTTAATCGTTTTACGATCGTGTAAAGACCGCAAATATCGTCGGTTTTAAGTGTACCGTGAAATTTATGCTAACGACTAATAGCGCTCTGAATCGATGAAAATAGACTTTTAACGAAATTTCTAGATTCTACTGATGAAAGATTTTTGAAATCAGTAGAAATGATTTTTGTCGCACATTAAGAAAAATTTGTATTTTATTCGCATGACAATAAAATTACCGGGGGTGATGGATAAATTGCCTCCATTCTACATTTTAATGAAATAGTATAATTATTACACTATAATTGGAAACAGAATATGCTCATAGATAATATAATATAATATAATATTCGTTTTTTTCTCGGAATAACTGTTATAACGACATTAATAAATTCGAAATTAGTCCAGGCAAATTGCACAAGCCTTTTATGATATTAATACATCGTGCATTCCCCGGTTGATTAAATTTAATGTAGGTCAGTTATTGTTAACTTTAGTGTCTACACAGTCAAGTTGAACAGTTCGTGATGTAGCTTGCATATGCTATTGCAGAGTATTTGCTTTGTTATTCGGAAGCAAATTGGTGTAATTTATTTTTAATATTGTCAAAACTTTCGCATTTTCGCTTCACTAGTCGTTCGACCAGGAGTAAATTTAAATTGAATAAATCGAACGCACAGAAACACAATTAAATGAAATCTGCTGTAATTAAGCAGGTTACTGTAGCTAAACGAAATGCTGTTTTATAATTCCAACTTATTTTCGGTACGTCATCACTTCGAATAACCGAGAGGACTAATAATCAAATAAATATTACAAATTCTGAAAAATTTGACCGAACAGGAAATATAAGTTGTCTAATAAATATGTATGTTATTAATTTCCTTTAAACTGAAATAAAATTCTACTTTGGTTTTTTGATGTACAGCTATTGGAGAATATATGTATTATACAATAGATATAAATTTTCCCCTTTTTTAGGAAATTACGAACTGCAAAAAAGTTCTGATCACTGAATCCGTAAAATAAATCGTAGGGCAAGAATAATTTAATATTTATCGATTGAGCCAAGCGCACTTGACACGTCGGAATAAAAATGAATTCCAGATGAATATGGTTCACCATGGATGACGCCATTTGTAATTAGAATGATTCTTCGGGCAACTCGAGCAGTGTGCAGGTATACACGGCGTGTCGTCGAGTTAAAGGGCAAGAAGGCGTCCATCGATTAATCGAGTACAGCTGCGAGATAAGAACTCATTTGTCAAAGGAAATGTTACGTTAGTAAACTAGGAGCCACTCTCAGGATTGGCAATTAGGTAACGGCCCGTAGTAATTGATCAGGACTGAAATTCCAAGCTGAGGATGGCCTGCTGCAGCAGCGGCGCGGCGAGGCGCTTCGATAGATCGACCATCGCTCGGTTAGAGTATTGACTGGGCTGCGTCTGCGATTAAACTGACGAAGGACATTTTAACGAGGTAAATATATCGGGTTAGTCCATATTCGTGCTCAATTTGCCGGTGCTTTCGTTTCGGCATGGACAATTTGATCGGTTAGTGCCACCAATTATAACAGTCGAATAATGTAATGAACACCGGAACAAAGTTTAACAACGGAGAATGAGTCTCTCGCGTGTAAACCGATTCCCGTAACACGTACGAAACGGAGAAAATTGCAATCAATTTTAATCAAACTTTAAATATACAATTATTCACGAATTTGTTCGCGGGTACCGCGTTGTACACAAATTTCCATATTCTATACTAAAATGAATGTAAACGCGGCACCGAAGGCTATTAAAATAAAAGGTAGCAGAAATAAACATGCAGATGCCGCGGCTTTTACATTGTTTATTTACGCAGAACGTGAACAAATGTTGTTCTATTCTATACTATAATAAACTCCAAACAAAATAAATTCAAGTCCGGTTTTCATGGAACTAGAATTTATTTTAAAAACTTTGCTTTCGCAAACATTGCGTAGCAGAGTAGACACTCGTACAGCATCGTAAAAAATTGTTTCAAAAAGAGTGTATGTTGTATCTTGCGATTCTTTATACGTTTGTTGTACATTTAGTGCCGCACAAAATGCATGTTATTTTTTACAATTATAATAATCGAGAATGTTTAGGGCCATTCGCGATCTTGTTCGTAAATCTTTTAAAGTATTTCTTGTAGACACGGTGATCTTTCTATTGTTACTAATAACTGCTTGTTCAATTAATGTCGGTCAAAATAGACCCGCACATCGTCGTCGGAGTAAAATGTTTCGGTCAAGTCGTAGTAGTCTACCGCATGCGAGCGATCTCAGATTTTTTACGCAGGCGAACTTCCACATTAATAGAACACCGTTGCGATATTGATTAACGGGTCACGTGATATCGATCCCCGACTCTTTTGTACGCTGTTGCTAATTAATCGGTAATTAATATCCGAACTATTCACCTTAATTCGTCCGATGACCTAGACTCGCGGCTCCCAACGCTACCGCCGACGAAATTGGAAATCACTTTTCGGAGAGTAATTAATGAAACGTTTCCCCTCGAAATGACAGTGCCGGCTCGGAGAATTGAATTTCGCCATTGCATCGTTACCACCGTCGTTGTCAGCAATCTGAAAACGGCGGTATCATCAAGCCTATCAGTCACCACAGCTTTATTAGTCGAGAAATTCGAATCTGTGGGTAACCAACGTTCGGTTGAACGGGTGCCATTCGACGAGTCCCGGCGAACGTTCGCGACGCGGACGTGTGTTCTCTCTAACTGGAACACTATTAACATTTTGACATTAAACGTCAAAGCAACTCGAAACCTGAAACTGTCATCTAAAAACTACGACACACCAGACAATAATTGCAGCGGTGGCGTGATGCGGATTCGAGCACGTTTTTAAATTCGTCGTGCTGCACAAAATTCATCAAACTGCAAAAAAATATATTAAAATTTCGATTTTATACATAGTATTTATTTAATATTTCTATTTTAATAATTTCTTTTTTAATATTCCTATTTTAATAATTTCTATTTTAATATTTCTATTTTAATTTAATATTCTTTTTTGCCCGTTCCAAAAATTTCTTCAATTCTTTAGTGGAAATTTTTATGAAACAGCTCTTCAGAAATACGATAAAAAAAAAATGATAGCAGTTTCTTTTACGTGAATGGAGAACGGTGTTATTTCGTCCCCTTTTCTTCAAAATAAAGTAGTTCACATTTAGTAGAATAAAAAAAAGTATTGGCTGTGCAAATGACTAAAAAATTGGAAACCTTAGTAACCAGAAGATAGTCGTACAGTGGATAGGATTCACGTGATTACATCGAACGTTTGGCAACCCCTCTGATCAATCGTAGCGTAGCGAAGCGTCTTTTGCGGCAAAGAGGGGTGCGCTCGTAATTCCGTAGCGTCCGGATCGGCCTCGCGCTCGCGACGAACTGTTCAAGAACTATAGTATCCGCCATTCAATCAGACATCACAGCTGATTAGCATTGAAATTCCAAGCCGACGACAGGCCGTACTCGATAACGGTATGCACGCGGCCGCGTGTCATAGTCGATACGCGCCGGAGGGTTGCGGAGGGTTGAAGGGGAAGAGCTGAGGGGGGAAATAGAGAGAGAGAGAGAGAGAGGGGAGTACGAGACGCGAACAGATAGAAACGGAGGATTGTCGGATCGTCAGTGCGCCCGAGGATTCCATTGCCTGATTGATATGTGTCAGGCGTGCCGCATGCACCATTGCCTCGCGGCCAACGCCCCTCGGATTGTGCTCGACACGTTATAGTTCCATCGCATCGGCGGATCGCGGATCGTATTAAACTCCGTCCCAATCAGATTCGCATGACGCGCGGCACACGCGGGAAAATGAAACAACGCGCCGCGCGCCTCGACGCTCTCGGAAAAACCGATCGAACCCCGGGTGCTCCAGAGCTCTTTCCCCGCTTTCGACGCTTATACCCAAGTAATCCCGCCCCCTTTTTTCATTTCCTCGCGTCTCCACTAATAAATAGACCGCCGGTGATTATGCGATTTCACCCGCTACCCAGCGGAACTTCAGGAAACCTCGAGTCTCAAGCAGAAAAATCATTAATTTCAGTTAACGTTAGATTAGACGACGAGTACTTTCATTAACCCTCTTAGACTCACCATACCGTATGCACGTGGTACGTTGAAAAATATTTTTTCGGATTTTCCTGATGATTCTTAAATTTTATCACCTTGCGACTTAATCTTATGATCTCGTTCATATAAATTGTGTAATATTCGTTCGTAGATATAATTGGTATGATAATTTGTGTACAATAATCGAAAAGTTTTAAGGCAATGGTTTTCTTTAAAGAGCTACTCGTGGTTAATTTGATTAGCGTCGTTGATCTCTGGCAAATCAATTTCGTCTCGATGGACGTTCGCGCGTTAAATGAAAGCGTGTCACGGTAATGAAAATGGACGATCGTTAGTCGTTTCGGTGTGCGAATTTTAATTAATGCTCATAGACGAGATTATACATATCATCACCACTAAGCAAAAATATCTTACACCAAATACATGAATATATCCTACAGTTCTATTAAAAATAAATTATAATTCAAGGTAGACGTCAAGAATTCCGTTCAAATAAGCTTCCATTTTTATACTCAATTGTTTCTTATAGCAACATCGAGTAGATGGAATTCAAGATTGAAATGAAAAAATTATTATTTATCATCTATTAAAATTATTCAGGGAAGAAATAATATTCCATTTGGTTTTTATGTGCTGCAATCGACGCAGACAAATTTTTACTTCGCATAAAGATCCGCAGTCCGATAAGCGACTGAGACGTGGCTCGGAGAAATGAACGAAACGAAAGTGTGCGCGTAAATGTTTTCGTTAAAAATCGTCGACGGTGGTGACTGATTTCTTTTCAGCGGAATAATTATCCTGAAAAATGCAAAGTCACTTTTCCCGTCGCGTCGCGTCGTCGGAACGCCTCAATTTTCCTCGGACACGAAAATTGGGGTTCAGGAACTCGAGGCTGAAGGGTCTTTATCTCCCCAGCAAGATTCCGTGACTTATCTCGTTGTCTCGGCATAGTTTCGATGCAGGTCGGTCGATCCAGCGATGATGATCACAAGAACAGAGCCGCAGGGGTGGAGAGAGATACACTACTCGCCAAAAGTATCAGACCACTCGACCCATTGTTACCTTCTGGAGCATATGTTTGTGATATTACAGACACACAAACGGCTGTACGTGACAAGAAAAACCAAACCGAGAATGTCACATCAAACGTTCCACCGATAAATCGCCATTTTATTCAATTTATGCTTTTCAACCCCTTGCGCTGCAACTTATTTTTAAAAGTCGTTCTTTTTAATGCAGACTACCGTCTGGTCCCATAATTTCTTCAACTCCCGGAAATGGTTCTCGAGGTGGTTCGAAGCAACATTTTCCTTTGCAAAAATGGCCACCGCTTCGTTTGGCAGTTGTTAACGAAAAACACGGACCAATCAGAGCGCAGCTATAGCGAACGGATTCCGATTGCCGATTCCTGATTGGTCCGTGTTTTTTTTTGTTAAGAACTCCCAATCGAAGCCTCGGCGGCATTTAAATCACGTCAGGAACCTCCCATTTCTGGGAATTGAAGGAATTTTGTGACAGCCTGTACAATCGGAAAAAATAACCAATATCTGAGTTTGGGCGTGTGCGAGACACTGCCGTAGACTTTTGGGCTAGACTTTTGACCTAAACTAGGGTTCGAGTCGATGTTGATCCGCAGGAGATTTGCGAGAGCGCGGTGCTGACCGAGCAACTTCGAAATTTCAATTGGATTTAATCGCGCGGCTGAAAACGCGGCCAACGATTGACTCGACATGCCGAAATAACTGACTGAATCTCGACCCGGCCGGCCGCCTCCGAGCCGGCGATACCTCGCGCTTGTCGAAATCTAATATGCGAATGTATTTAATGAAATTTCGATCGGACACCTCGCTCCCGTTTATTCGGAACTGGTGCAATTTAACTCCTGAATTGCGTTCAACGGCGCGGACATTATATTAAAATTCTGCGCTCGGGAACTCAGCTGTTTCTGCTACTATCTGCCCGAATCGCCGATAAGATAATCAACAATTTCTTCCTTGGGATCCCGTGACAAAATTAAGTAAGCAACCCTTTTAAATTATGTAACGTTCCAAAATTCCAGCCGAACAACTTTCTTCGAGAACCTATTCAATCAGTTTACCGAAGTGTTCGTGTATTCGACAAATGCGTACGTAGACAATAAAAACGTGTTACAATATCCATGAAGCGCCGATAAGATAATCAACAATTTCTTCCTTGGGATCCCGTGACAAAATTAAGTAAGCAACCCTTTTAAAATTATGTAACGTTCCAAAAATCGAACCGAACAATTTTCTTCGAGAACCTATTCAATCAGTTTACCGAAGTGTTCGTGTATTCGACAAATGCGTACGTAGACAATAAAAACGTGTTACGAAATCCATGAAGCGACAGGGGTGGCAATTATTCGGCAGTAAAACGGTCGACGGAATCGCAGACGATTTGTCTCGTCCCCGGAATCCATCGAGCCGGAATGCCCAAGACATCCAACAGATCTTCCGCTCTTCTGAATAGACCCAGAACGGTTCGTTTGATTTTCTGTTTCCCGCGTTTAGCGGCGGGGACGGCCCGCGACATTATTACCAGCGCTTCTACGGGGCGGAATCGAATCACCGGTTCGGGAGAACTAACTAAAACTTTGGTTACGTCGACGGATAGCTTCCATCGATTTATACGGCTCCCCGGGGAGAGCCAGAGATGAGTCTAGAGTCGAATAACCGCGAGCCCTCGAAAAAGCCATTACCGCATTCAGCGTGTACACCCGACGACATAGATTCGCGTCCTGCGAGGGGAGTACCGGCTTCCCCTCTTCCCCCCTCCCTCCCCTCACGTTCGTTTACACCGTCAGAATTATGGTAAAATGTCGGTTGAAATTCTGTTAACACTCGATACTCCAACGGTTCGTTTACGGGCTCGTTAATATTCATGGGGAAATATTACTAAAGATTAATGTTAACCGGACGACTTGTCGATTCACGAGACACATGTATATACATTAGAATTAACCTATTTATACATTAGTAGCGTTGGTACAGCAGAATGTAACGCGTTAAGTGCACAACTTTAAATCCTTAAATTACATTGAAGAACTTAAAGATAAGATGACATGCCTGAACATTCGGTCCACAAAGTAACAATCTGATATCTAAGGGTGGGAACAAATTGAGTTTGCTCAACCTTTTCATAAGATCATCTTATTGGGTGGAAAAGGAAGTAATTTCGGTATTTTAAGGTGAAATGAAACCCATTTTTTTTTGTATCAGAAAGAAAAAAAAATTATAACCTTAACAGAGAGGAGAGAGAAGTTATTGAAACAAAAAGAAAACGTACCACTCTCTGTTAGTGAAAACCGAAATTACTTGCTTGCCCACCCCGATATATTGCTTTGTAAAAATGGCAAGCACTTATTTTATGATTTTTAGCCATTTTTATTGTAATATCTGTGTGAATTTGCATCTTTGCCATCTGAAATATTAGAAAATAATTAGAAAAGTGAATATAGGGAGTAGAATAGAAGAATAAATAACAGGGTTATATAGAATAGAATAGAAGAATAAATAAAATGGTAATATTCTTAGCAAATCTTCAGTCTAGTTTTTCCCTTTCTGCGTGTTGAATTGATAAAATTCACGCAGAAATTTGCCGCCAGAAGATTCGTTCAAAAGCGGCGGAAATTAAACGAAAGTGTCAATCTTCAAATTCAAATAAAGCAGACGGCGCTCGCGTTAAGTTATGCGAACATCCGGTTGCCAAGTGTGAATTACAGGGGTTGGCTCGAGAGATAGTGAAATTATTCCGGACTGGTTTATAGCAATTAAAAGCCCGGCTCGAGAATAAGGTGCATCACAATGTCCGTATTTTCAGCCGCACTCCGAGGGCTCTACGGAGAGGAAGAACTGTAGTTTTAATCCTGTGTTAACTATGGCCAGGCGTCATAGTAATTTCTATTCAAATCTTCGCGCCTCCGCTCGTTTATAAATCTGCAGAAATAATTTTCTAATGACAAACGACAGAAAAACTGTGCCCTGTTTATTATCGCGTGTTCGTGCATAAATTATTTCCCGAGCTAGCTTACTTCCCGACAGCAACGAAACGCGAACACGCGAAAGTAAACGACGACGATAAACAAAGAACGCTCGGACACAATAGCCGAAAAATTCAATTTAAAAGCTTAGACTGGAATGCGATTTAGCCGAATCGAAATTTGGGTCTGAATGGATCGGCACAGTGCAGCGTCAAAGGGTTGAAAGGCAACAATGAATTGTTTATTCGATGCGTTCCCAGCTGCGAGCCGTAGATTCGACTGGGCGTTCGAATGAAATTCCAAAAATTTGCCGAGCCGATAGTTTCGCGTCAATATTATCTGCTTATCATTGACTTCGAGAGGTGGCGGGGAGCCGTACTCGTTCGAAATATCGTTCCGACGTTTAACTGGCACAGTATTCGACTACATCGCAGTCCGTTTGGCATGCTGATACAGAACGCCGAGGCTCTTTATGTATCCGTGCTCGTGTTACAGTTCAGTGGCTGCTAAACACACGCTGGGTGCTTTACGAATTGGTTAGTCGAAACGCCAAAACAACGAAATTATGTTCACCGGAGAATTTTGCGCGAAGCTTCCAACGCGACAATTCGGATCGCGAGAATCTTCAGCGATTTATTTTTCTGAATCAATTATCCGTTAAAATCCTTCCGCAGCCTTATGGCAGGGAATTGCAATTTTTCAAGTTTATCCCATATATTTTGTCTTTTAGGAGAGTACACAAAGGATCCATAGTCAATATATAGAATATTTATATAGAATTAGAAGCGTGACAGGATCAGAGCCCCACCATGTGCCACGTATATATTGTATGAAAATTTTTGGTAAGATTATAATTTAGTATGTGCTCGTCTTTCTGCAAATGTGTTCCAATGCAAACAAAATTGAATTTGTATGATAATTGAACGAGATTTAAATAAAATTCTAGGTTTTATTAAAAGAACATCGAGTTTTATCGATTCTCGGATAAAACGTCTTGAGATATTCCAACTTCGAGGAATATTTGATCGTGTCAGTTTCGCTTTATTTCATTTTCAAAGCGGCGATGATAAAGTTCGAATGTGAACAGCTGCGAAACGCGTTCAGGAATTACAAGATGAAGGCGTAAAATGGGAACGCGCAACAAAACAGGGAATAAGAATCCACTCTCTCTCTCTCTCTGTACGCCGGCAGCTATATTAGAATAGTGTTTTTGTGCAGGACGTATGGAGATTGCATTTTTATTTCCCATTATAGAGCGGGAAATGCACGGAGACGAAAGTCACCGCTGGAAAAGTGGAAACATTCACGCAATCAACGCAAGGTGTAACGCGCTACGAAATTGTCCAGCGAGAGTGATTCGATGTATTCTTCGTTAATTAAATACCAATATTATCTCCGTTTTAATATCCATTAGTTTCCAGTCAGTTTTATTTCTCCGTTTCGGCGGTATTATATTTAATTTCATATTTAATTTTAAATGATTCGCTCGATATCAATTAGACCGATACACCACGAGCACCGCACGAAATTTGCAACGCCAAGAGAGAGAGAGAGAGAGAGAGAGAGAGAAAATTGAATTGACCTGGATATATTTGAAAATTTCAAATAATTATTATGAAAATGATACGTGTAATTAATTTTTTGAGAAACGCGGGATATTCGGAAAAATCCACGATAGAACGTGTGAAGACGCAGCTTTCGAGAACACAGATTTCACTGCACAAAAGATAATGACCCACTAGAAGCATCACTTTTATCGTTCCCTTTGAGCGCACTTGAAAACGCTGACCCTTGACATCAATACAGAGAATCAATTTTACTTGAATCTGATATTGCGATCGCGTCTCTAGGAACTGTTTCTCTATTCGAAAATCGTTTACAAGAATATTAAAGTCTGCTGATGGAAAATTCGACGATCGAACTATTCCAAACAACGCAATCTCGTCTTGACGAAGACGCAGTACATAGATTTTTTAAAAATTTGATTCTAAGCCCATTTAATGTTTTAATTAATTTTTTCTAAATCCAATTTTTCAATATTCTGTTTCGAAGGGTGTAAGCAGATTGCGATGGTGGTTTGTTCAATGATCTGGTCGAGAAATTCTCCATTATCTTTAATATTTCTTCAAACGATTTTTTAACAGAAAACTAATTCTTAAAAAAATGAAAAATTCGATTTCAAGAATTAGGTTTCAAATAAACGCTACTTTTTCCCTAAATGAACTTATTGATCAAAGTGAGCACCATTGTAATGAACGTATTTTGTCAATGAATTTCAAGTTTCTTGATTGTGTTATCGTAAACATTGATTTTTTACTTATTCACGTTCTTCATTTACAGGATTGTTATCTCCATATTGTAAATCTTTTTACCATCAACGAATAGTACGTTAATTAATCATCACATTCTCAAAAATCATAGCTACTGTCAATAAGTTATTTTTTGACATAAACTTGACTTAAAACTAAAATTAGACGTCTAAATGAAAATTGAGCGTACGATATTAAGGATTAGCTTCGCATCTCAAAGTTTTATGTGTACAATAAGCCAGTAGTAATAGCATTCCTTGATCAAAACATTTTATAGGATCTGCATTCTGAAATCGGACGTTTCACATGCATCAACCTAATAACAAATAAGTTCTAATCAGCGTAAAAGAAGTCGTACGGTGCTGAAGGCAGCCGAAGACGAAGTCGGCAGCCCGTCAGCTGACGTTCCCCGGGAACGACAGGAACGATGCCAAGCGGAGCGGGCACGCACGCGTACCATGAAAGGGTAACCGCAGGCATCGCGAATAAATAACAAACCGAAACAAATGAGAAACGGAGCGATAGGAGTTATTTTTCATCGTGGACGGCTTAATCCGTCCGCGGCCCCATAAATTCGTCGGGGCGAGCTTCCTAAATAATAAACCCCCCCCGTTCTCAGGCGAAAGTGGGGTGGCGGTGGTGGTAGAACCGAGAGCCATAACAACGGCAAGCGTAGCGAAAACATCGTTTCGCCGTTGCACGGGCTTTTGCGAATCGTTGAAAGAACACGGGAAGAAAAGCGCCGAGAGAGCACCGGCCCTGTTTTGACCCGTTCCGGAGAACGGGCCGGGACAAAAGGGGCAAAACGTTCCTCCGCCGGTTGAAAAGGAAGCTAGCCGACGGGATTCCGGCTTGCGCACGGCAAACTGTCCGCACCTGGGCCGCACGCGGGTCTCGCGAAGCGGGATTAAACTCCAGGAAGAAAAGTGGCTGCTAAGGCCGCCGTAAGCTGAAACACCTTCTTCGGCTTGAAACCCCTTACGCCCCCTTTGCCCGAGTCCGACGTCTTCCGGTTTATCTATGTCGTTTCTAGCCTCAGGGGCCACCGTGGCTGGAAGGGGGGGCGTGTTTGCGTATGTAGCGCACGATGCTGCACGGAATTGCGCGCGGGCAGAGCAGCCTAAAAGGGAACATCGTGTGTCTATTCGGTGTTTCCGCAGGTCCTGGATTCCCATCGCAATTCCGGCTTTCAAAGACTTCGTCTCTCGTTGCTGCTGCTGCTGCTGCTGCTGCTGCTGCTGCTGCGAGAATCGGTTAGACGGGCTTCTTTAAATAGAGGTCCTCGACCCCTTTGTGCGGCGGACCTGTTCCGCACGCTCCCGACCGTTTCACCGGAACCTTCAACGCCCCCGGAATTGACCGGTCTGCGGTTAAATAAATATTTCGCAATTTTATTATGATTATTGCTCGCGCGAGCCGGATCCATTCTCCCCGGATGTCTCTCGGCGAGCAAAATATCGATTCACCCAACAGCCACGGAACTTTCATAATTCCCTGAAAGTTGGCTTGTTAGAGTCTCCTCGGAGGAGGGACCCGCGCGAAAAAAATATCGGGCTCGCTGATCCATCATCGGCCCGGCCCGACTCGGCCCGTTGTTCTGGACCGATGGTTCCCCGTGTGCGATCCGCCGCTACGGCGAAATTCGCGAAACGAGCCGACGATTTCACCGGTCGATTCATTAGCGAGCGAGAACGCGGGGTAAAAAATGTCCTCCTTCTCTCTCTGGCGCGCGCTGTGCCATCTGTTACTCTTGTCCTCCTTCGGCGGTTCCTCCGGCCCAGCCATCGACCGCGACCAGCATCCATCTCTCCGTCTATAATCTCTCTACCAGACTCCCACCACTGGCTGCTGCTGTCGCCCCTTCTACACCCCGTTTGCACCCTGTCGTCCCCGGTTCCCAGTTTCTCTCTTTCTCCCGGTTTCGTCGTCTCCGACCCCCGGCGACAATCCTTTACACGCGCACCAGCGACTATCCCCTTCAGCGGGGCCGGCATTGTTTCTCGAGCGGCTATTCGCGTCGGGTTAATTAGTCCACGCTCCAGTTAGTGAAAATTGAATCCAAACGGTCGACCTACGGCCCTTCGTTCGCCGTGTATTTACGATGTAAGCAACCCCGCGCCGCGCAGCGCCGCCGAAAACCTGGCCGAGCTATTCAAGCCGAACCTCGGGTCCCCCGATAGTGCCGGCTAATTAGGAAAAACAAGCCACCCGTGGATCAAAGAATTCGGTCAAACCGTGCTCGATTTTTCCCTCCGCCTCTCTTCTTCTCTTCTTCTTCTCCTTTTTCTTTTTTTTTTATTCATTTTTCGTTTAAAGCCTCCTCCTCTCGGGGATCGGCGAGAGCAGTTTTCTGGCTAATTGCCGCTTTCTCTTTTTTTTTTTTTACCACGGCTCTTTTCACGCCGGATCATTCAGCAGCCTCTATCGCCCGAGACTTATTATTAAATATCGGACGTCGTCGTTGAATTCGCCGGCGAGACGCGTTTTTCCCTCCGAGATGAGAAATCTTTGATGCCCCGACTGTCGCGGAGCAGGGTAAATCGTTCGGATGTTTGCAGGCAGCTGAACAGACACGCTCTAAGCTATTATTAGCGAGGAGACGCTGTCTTGTGGACGGGTGACAGTGTTGCTTTGAGATATTGCGACGGGAAGTGTGAGCGATTGGCTCTTCGGGCTCGGTTAATTGTTTTTGAAAATAGACCTGGGCTGCCTAGGGAGAATCGGGATAATGGCATGCTTTTGACTATGTACGGTGACAATCTATGGACCCGTTACCTATGTTTCTTATTTTTGAAACCTCCTCTTCGAGATCAAAGCGAATTCTCCTGTTGCACTCGGTGGAAATCCGAGAATTTAAACCAGATGATCGGAGAATAGAATTTTCTTCGATTATAACTGGATGAAAATTGACGTCCACCATTTACATTGTCCTGTCGCTTGCGTACCAGAATTCGTGCTTTTAATTCGACGTTTCTTGATTTCTAAAATTGAATGAACGGCTTGGGGATTTTAAAGGGAAGAGAGAAATGTTTGGGAAAGTAGCGCTTCATTGAGACGTTAACTATGCTGAGATCCAAATAGTAATAATAAAGTATTATTTTATAAAATTTGTTTAAGATGACTGAAAACGGTTTATCGAGAATATTTAGTAGCATAAAAGAATTCGTGAAATGTCGATGGCGTCGCTGTTCCGTCAAGGTGTGTTCGCCAGAGATCCGCCATTCTTTCCTCCGTCTCCGGCAGAGGGTGAGAATGACTTCCCTCCAACGCGTTTTTCACTTTTGCCAAAAAGGAAAAATGACCAACACCCCCGCGCATTCATCAGATTTGCTGCCCTCGGATTTTTCTCTTTTCGCAAAAAGCGAAAAACCCGCTCGGGCGAACACATTTTCACTCTTCGCAGGAAACGAAGAAAAAAGGACTGCACGAATGGCGAACGCCTTGACAGAAAATCGGAATCCGATTTGAAAAGTGAAAACCGCGCGTGTACCAGTGTGCGGCTGACAGTGAGTATTAAATTATGAATGCGGTGGAATTGAATCGGTATACTTTTCTAATATACAGCGACCTAAAAATTTGTGGGCGCCATGTTGGGACAGAAAAACGTTTCCTGACCGGTTTCCCACATTTTTATGATCAGGGTCTGACTCTAAAAGAGACCTAGCGCCTCCTCAAAATTCACGATTGCCATCACTAGTCAGGACAATGCATCCTCAATAATCCTGACGCTCCCATGATCAAATTCTGCATGCGAGAGCGACCTGGCGCAGCCTAAAAATTCGTGATCGCCATAACTAGGACTGAAAAATATTTCCTGACCGGTTTCCTACATTTCTGTGATCAGGGTCTGGCTCTAAAAGAGACCTAGCGCCTCCTCAAAATTTCGGATTGCCATCACTAGTCAGGACAATGCATCCTCAATAATCCTGACGCTCCCATGATCAAATTCTGCATGCGAGAGCGACCTGGTGCAGCCTAAAAATTCGTGATCGCCATAACCAGGACTGAAAAATATTTCCTGACCGGTTTTCTACATTTCTGTGATCAGGGTCTGGCTCTAAAAGAGATCTAGCGCCTCCTCAAAATGTAAGATTTCCATCACTAGTCAGAACAATATATCCTTGATGGTCCTCATGACCAAACTCTGCTCTCGAGAGCGACCTGGTGCAGCCTAAAAATTCGTGATCGCCACGCTAGGACAGAAGAATGTTTCTGGAACGGTTCTCGGAAGCTACCGTGACCATTGCCTGCCCAAACCCAGGCCGACGACTCTCTTTGCACGCGGACCGCGTGGATTGCCGATCAATAAAAGCGTTCCTCTCCGTCGCGTCGGCGGCGGGGGCCGCGTTCCCTCTCCGTAATAGGATAGGCCACGGGACAGGACGTCTCGCCGCAAACTCGATCGCTCGATACTTCTCCCGATTTTCGATTTTCAATAGACCGATAATATCGTTCCGGCCAGACGGACGTCTCTCCCCGGCAACTTTTACCGACTACGTCCCGAACTAATTCGCGGATGTGCTCGACGTGGACGGTATGCGAAAATTGAAATCCAATGGACGCCGCTCTCGGACGCCCGATTTTTCCATTCGCCTCTTCTATACTCTCTCTCTCTCTCTCTGGCTCTCTTTACCACTCCGCACCTCATACCACCATTTTTCTCCGTAGCACCCTCGACCCTTCCGCGAACGATGACAAATATGAATGGTTTCGAACCGGAAGTTTAATTACCGCCACTATCGAGCACCGGACTACTATCGGGAGAGAAAAAGAAATCAAACGCAGACGATACGTCGCGTCGGTTACGAAGAGATAATCGGAAACTGCGCGGGCTTTAGCAGCGTCGCGACGCCGACTTTCGGATCCCGATCCGTGACGTATCGTTGCACTTCGTGGGCTATTTTCGTGAATGTTTAATCTATCGTTCGAGGATTCTCTGGGTGACGCAAAATGCTTCGAGACATTCGACAATTTTGTAACACGATTATTCAAGATTAATATGTGTATTCACATTTTCGTAACTTATTCTCTCAGGAATACTGTGGACACCGATCAAATATGTTCGATAGTGCTGGTTTACTGATAGCAGTTGATCGTTTTTTTTTTCATTTTTGAGGAAGTTTATTCGTTAATCCGATAAAATTAAATACAGCACTCGAGGCTGACCCGGATCACATTTTCAACGAACCCGAATAGTAAGCATATTTCACGTGCAGGCGACTCTTTTAATCCAATTTTATGATCAAAGTTTTTCGCGCGGTGTATACGCGTTCCATTAACTAAAAGCACAGCAACACGGTAGCCGGAGCACGCAGATGCCTTTTCAGTTTTTCCAATTACTTTTCGAAATATTTTATGGCCGCGTATATGATACCGTTATCGATATAATTTTCGTACCGCCGGTCGACACACAATCTAAGAATTAATGTGAATGAATATTAAGAAAATTAAATTTACCGCGTAACAAATATAATAAAGATAGCAACGAAGACTCCGATGAACGATTGAAAATCGTAACGAAGCATTAAATAAATGAAATCTACGCGTGTGACGTTTTTATTTTAAATGAACGGATTGGTAATTGTTCCTGCGAATGAGAGTATTATAGTGATCAGAGATAATTGTTTTGACCCTCCTCGAGATATCAGTTTCACTGGCATAATGGATTGAGGAAGACGCGTAGCACTGTAATACGTTGAATGAAATCGATAGGCGAAACAAGATTCGTCATGGATTGAACAGAGGATATACAGTAATCCTGAATATTCACTCATGCGTATCGCTGTATTAATGAACAATTAACGCAGCTCTGTGCCTGCAACGCATACGGTGGATGAAGCATACCGCTGGTTGTTATCTGTCAGAGCGCAGGCACTGCTGATCCAATAAAGCTGACCGCCATTTTCGACAATTTATTATAGCGTCGACGCGGCCGCGATCATAATTTGTCTCAATTAATTTTAATAAATAATCGAACCACCGAAAAGTGCTCGAAATTAATAGATATGTCCAAGAAATTTAAAGCTTGCTTTTACCACCGTTTCTCGTACGCCATTGTCCTGCAAAACACTCGGATACTCAAAGGAACGAGAAACATAACATTACAAGAAATAATATTACGAATCCAAAAATCCACTACTTCCGCTTGGAATAGATTTACAGTTTATTGTGCTTGGAGTTTATTGTATTGTAAATTTATTTATTTTACAATTTGGACTCAACTTTAAGGGACTTTAAATAGATTATTTAGTGTGAAAGTGTATTTCTTAGGTGACAGAAAGGCTTACCGTATTCTACGAATACTCCGAAACTTTCTACTTTTCCTGTTTAATCAGGACCTGTCTTCCCTAGATGATCCCGATAGATCAAGGGTAGATTCTCATTCCGGTAGAACAGCCAGCGGCACTTCTATTGTCGTTGTCAGTTACGGTACCATTCTACTCCTAGACCATAAGCGACCCTCATTCTACTAGTTTGACCACAGGCTGTTCTGTTCTCCTTCTCAACGTTATCCAGACGCATTCCACTCATTTGACCGGAAACGATGCAACCGCAATGCCACGATCGTTGCACCCTTGTGCTTTGCCAATTCTTGTACGATGACTGCGATTAATGTATTCCCACAGTCTAGACAGCGAGAATGCAGAAAGAACTGCACGATCTTGTGCAGAATATCTTGTGTTGCAATGAATATAAATATTATAAACTATTCCAAGGAACGATGCGATTTAATTATCACTATTCTATTTTCATTTCACGTATTTAAATGAAGATCTTGTCGCAATATTTATTGCAACCACATTATAACGTATTTAATTTGAAACATTTAAAAAATTGTTTATTTTATTCCCAACTAGTATATTCTCCTTACTTTAAAACGATATGTTTTAATATCGATCGCGTCAAAAGAAAAATCTATATCTGATAAAACACATGTTGCCCCACAGCAGTAACACAAGAAATTTGTTGCAACCACCACGTCGTAATGGATTTAATTTAAAAGGTTGAAAAACTTGAATTTCTAACAAGCTATGTAATTTTATCTCCGGCTAACATATTTTTACGTTACGTGTTTGTGTAACCGTCGTGTTGAAAGAAAACCACGCGTCCTCGATTAACGTGCAATTCCACGGAGTTTTATAAAAAGCAGCACGGACATTTCGTCAAAGGTTCCCCCTCCCCTCTCTACCACGCAACTACACTAGAAAAAGTGTTTATCCTTTAATCGTAACAGCGCCGTATGCCATTAAAAATATATGTATAAATAAAGAACCAAGGAAAAAGCTAGTCAGAAAGCATCTCCGCTTTGCTCAGTCAATTTCCCAGAGGAAATTACTTTATTTTGTGCAAATAACGAAAATTGCGATGATAGCCTTTGAAACCGAGCTCTCTAAGTACCTCCCACGATCTATCCCGCCGTGGGATCCGCGAGAACGATCAGCCTGGATCACGCGTCGGAACGAATCGCGGAATCAAAGGTGATACGAGATGGCGCACGGAAATATAAATTGCCGCGTAAAAATAAACGGCGGTTTGTCGCTCACCGAGGAATCCGGCATACGGTGATCGTTGCACCCGCACACCACTCGATCCTGCCAATCGGATTACTGACCGCAAGTGGATCCTGAGTAAGCTATTATGTCACCCTGCTAGCCTATCGACCTCTTAGCAAAATCACCCTCCGTCTTCGTCTCTGATATAACCGGCGGAATCAGCGCGTTTACCGAGATGTCCCCTAAATGAGATTCGAACACGAGCACTTTCATCTTTTACGCTGACGAGCACCGTGAAATAGGGGTCATGGACCGATTTGTTTAACCGACACGTCCCGTAATATCTGCACTCATTTTTATTCCAAGCAGAATTTGTGTACAGTTGCAATTTTTATGTTGCCAGTCAATTTCCTAGGGAGAAAAACATTTTCTGTTTAATGTTGACGCCATTGCATGCTCAGTAAAAAAGAATTATTTGAGAAAATCATGTTCTGGTTAATATCGACGTCTTTAGCAGAAGATTTTCGGCGAAGAAAATTTATTTATTTATTTAAGAAAATCGGGTTCTGTGCAATACCGATCTCTTCAGTTGAAGATATTCTGTGGAACAAGTTTATTTGAGAAAATCATGTTCTGGTTAATATCGGTCTTTAATGAAAGATTTTCGGCGAAGAAAATTTATTTAAGAAAATCGGGTTCTGTGCAATACCGATCTCTTCAGTTGAAGATATTCTGTGGAACAAGTTTATTTGAGAAAATCATGTTATGGTTAATATCGACGTCTTTAGCAGAAGATTTTCGGTGAAAAGAACTGTTTTTTGAGAAAATCATTTCAGTGAGAATTCGTATTAAATTAAACATTAATATTGAGAATAGATTTTTATTCGTTCAGTAATGTACATTCAGTTGAATTTTCCGAAATAAAAAAAGTAGCACACAGGGGTTGTAAGAGTCTCGAGTCGACAATCGATGGGGGATCGATCATCGAAGAAAGGGACGAGAATTCACCGGGAACAGTTGCGATAATTCGCGAAAACAAGTTCCGCGGAAGTTTGAACGAGACTCGAACGCGAATACTTTCGAGGTTAATTGATCGGTCCATTATCATGCAGTCGATAAAATGTCCGGAACCGATTACCCTTATCAACGTTTTCAACGGAACTCGTTAACAGAGTTTGGAGTTTCACTTACTCCCCTGTCTCACTCGATCAAACTGAAATTACCGCGCCGGACGATAACAATCCAACGAAATGAAACAATGCCTTGCGCGGAAAGCAGAACGATGAACTGTGTGATACACAATAGGCTCGTGGATGGGAGAGAGCGGTATGGAAAATTATGTTTTTCACCTTTTTCTTTTTCGGTGGTCGTTCTTCGAAATCGGACGGGCTGCACTCATCGAGTTTAGGGGTGTCGCTTTTGCATGAAGTAGATAGTCCAACCGGTATCAGCCATTTCCAGAGCGTGGCCGATCATAATTGAATTTTTCGCTTTTGACGGCTTTGCACCTCGGATTTTCACCGTAAATCGGCTATTGATCCGCCATTACAAAAGACGCGCGTCACCCGCGCACTCGATTTTGTAATCGTCTTCGACCCGCGGGTCGCAGCGTTACACGCGATTTCGATAAATGTTTCGATAAAAATTGACTGTGGGGTCTCAGGTTGCCACAATAAAGAAACAACTCTTGCTGTTTTCGATTTTTATTTGCGCGTTCTAAAAAGTGTATATGGAAACCGGACTATGCGAGGCGTACTCATCGGCAGACTAACTGACTCTGAGTGTCCCGCGGATCTCCTGCCTACTCATCGTGTTCTTCGAAAAGGCGTTACCTTTTCGAAGGCGCGGGGGCGGAGTTTTTCCAAATTCTTGCCGAATCGTTGTCGCCTTATTTAGCGGGGGTAAAAATCCTTAACATCTAATTTATGGTCAGGTAAGGTGGCCACCACGTGTGGAAAAGGGACTCTCCGGGACTTTTACGACAGGGTAATTAAATTTACTACGCACGGAAAAGCAATTTACAAAAAATGATTTGCCATCCTGCAGACTAGGGTAGATTTACCACTCTAAACCCTAACATCTGCAGGCGGTCAACTTTAGCATCGTGCGCTGCGAATCGTGTACCGCTACATTGACTTCGATTTTTTACTCGAAAAAATTTCTTTTTTATCGAAATAAAACTCAAGCTATTCGGCTGAATTTTAAGAATATTTCGCGGTTGTTAACCTCTTAGGCACTATGCGCCACTATAGTGGCTTTCGCGGATGTCATCTTTCTGTACGACGCACCACTATAGTGGCTTTCATTCACACGTAATTCGCGTTGAACTCTGCCGTACAGAGAAACAGCCCCGCGCAAAATTCAGCCGTGCCTAAGAGGTTAAACGCGCCACGTTTTGGTTGCGCCAAAGCGCAGGTCTTCTGTCTCGATTTTCCCGAGAACGAGGCGCCGAACGAAAAAATATTGTTCCTGTTTCTTCACTCGTTTTTACACGCGGAATCGGCCTCTTGTACCATGCACCGTCCGACTGTACTACATAACTACGAAAAGAAATTGATCCCATTAGCGAGCGCGCCTCTGCGTAGACAAAAGTATTGATCATCGATGAGTTCGGTGGGCTTTCCAAGAAGGTCTTCCTGTCTTTTCTCGGCCCGTCTTCCTCCATCTTGTTCCCTCTGTTTCTGCCTGTCCCCCTCGGTTCGCGGTGCTTCGCCATTGAAATTCTCGACGCTGCATATTAATGCAGGCGCATAAATCTCGCCGTTATCCGCCCTCTTAGTTTACGAAGAGGGATCCTCTCCGTCTCAGCCACCGTCTCCATCCAGTCGCGCGTTCGTCGGGGAAACCTCCAGCTCACTCACTCTCTCTCTCTCTCTTCCTCGCTCTCCCTCTGCTCTCTACCTTGATCGCTGTTTCGACGGATAATCGGGGTTTGAATACCCTAAACTCTCCGATTTCAAGGATCCTTGCGAGAAACCTCAGCTTTGTTTTCCTTCGATTTGCGAGACGGCTCGCCGACGTTACCCCACGCCCTTCGCAGACTATTTTCCTGTCTGCGAGCACAACGGGAAATTCTACGGACCGGCGATTTTTTCAGCAAGTTTACCGTGAAACGCCTGTCGCGCACTCGTTACCCTGGTCACGCTGTTCCTCAAGATGATTTTCCTTTTTGTTTTCGCACCCGCCGGATCTCGCGGAAAATAATTTTGTTCTCCCGTGCGAACACGAGTAACGACTTTTCGAGCAATTAGTTTGTTGTAGTATTTTTGTTAATGAAATGATCACTGTTCAGATATTGACAATTCGTCGAGCACGGAGTCAGCGTTCAAACACATTTCGGATACGGGCCCGGTGTAATTCCAACTCCAAACAATTCCGCACAATTATTCCGGAACACCGCGGACGCCGAACAAATAACAGAGTTACGCACACGCGTTCGCAAAATGTTGAACAATTACCTAATCTTGCTCGTCTGTAATTTCGAAATCGCGATACGGTTTTGCTAAAAACGTCGCGCTCTCTAATCACTTTGATCAACAACTGCCGCACAATTGTTCGTAAATTTTTTTAAATCCATTTGGAACATCAGTTGCTTTGAATTTGGTTAAAGATAATTCTTGGATTACAATGATTAAATTATTTTTACTACATGGAATTTTTCTGTTAATACATCTGTGGTCGTAAGGAAAAACACCGCATGTCACATAATTTCACTTTCGAGATATTGCCGTTTAAACTTTCGATCACTAATTCTTTGTATTGGACATCGGTTAAGTTGCATTATTTTTTTTGAGCCTTTCGACTTTTTCTCTGACAAATACGTAAATCCGATACTCTAAGGTTTAATCGATGCGTAAACTCGAATTCTTTGCGGTAAAAATGATTTTTATCTCTCGTTTTCCGCGATAACAATCGACAGATGTGAAGTCCATCGATCGGTTCTCATTAAACAGCATTTAGTTCGATGGCCGAAGCAATCACATTCGCAGAAATTCCGCGGTCTCCAGAGAGAGAGAGAGAGAGAAAGAGAGAGAGAGAGAGAGAGAGGATTTCGAGCCCTTAAACAAAATGGTGCGGAATGATCGTCGTGGCGCGGCGCGTCGTCCGTTGAAAAGAAAATTAACTCAGTTTCGCAACACCGTCGGATAGGGGCGGCTGTCAGAACCGACGCTCGCAGATTTGAAGTTACTGCGCCGGGGCTGGAAACCGTCGACTCTTCGTTTATATCGGAAACACCGGGCCCGAACTCATTTACACGCTCGTAAATCGATTTAGGTTCTCATTAGTTTCGCGCGGCGAGTACGAGCGCGAACGCGGGTACGGGCACGAGCGAACGAAAACGCGGTGGCCGGCGTCAACGCGAGCGCGAAAGCGAAAACAATTTAGCCGAGTGTTAGTCGACGTGCAATTAGAGGTTCTAATCAAGCCATCAATGAAGAATATTGTTGGCGATTTGTTCGCTTTCGTTCCGGCCCGGTTGCCGCGCCGCGCGCCGCCGGGGTGAACTTGTTACGCGGTACACTTTCGAAATCGACTCGGTTTCAATCAAGCAACTTCGAAATGGAAAAGCCCCGGCTCGACCTGATTATAATTAGCGGCGCTCAAGTTTTCCGACCCCCTCCGTCCAGTTTCTACGTGTTGCGATCGTCCCTCGGGGACGCTCGTAATTCTCTGAACAAGATTACTGTTTATTTCTGTTCGTAGAATTATTCATTGAGAACTGAAATAGAATGAGCGCTGAAAACCAGCTCGGAAAGCAATTTTCCGAAGATGATGATAAAGTTTGTTCAACACGCTTTACTCGAGTGTATGGCAAAACATGTGACTGTACAGGGTGTCCCAAAAATATACTTCCTCGAACAGGCTGATTCCCCAGGTCATTTCAAGTAACTTTTCCCTTTGCGAAAATGTTCTCGAATGCTCCTTTCCGGAGTTATTATCGAAAAACGTGGACCAATCAGAGCGAGGCTCGCGCCGTGCATTGGCATTGGCCGAGCCGGAATCCGTCCACAGTAGCCGCGCTCTAATTGGTCCGTGTTTTTCGTCAATAACTCCGTTACGAAACCTTGGAGAGCATTTTCGCAAAGGGAAAAGTTTCTTCAAGCGATCCGAGGAATCCTCGCTTTCAAGAAAGTACATTTTTGAGATTTTCCGATAATTTTAATAATAATAATAATAATTTTAAATAAGATATCACATAATTTGTGATTAATTTAGTGTAAACTTTTAATTTATAACTAGTTAAAAAAATGGACTTGCACCACTTTCAAAATAAATAGTCCACATGATTTCCACGTGAAGAAATAACATTCTGTTTAGTTTCCATGACTTGCAATCGACGCAGACAATTTTTATTTCGCACAAAGATCCGCAGTCTAGTAATAACCAAGGTTTAATTTTTAAAGACAATGCTTGAGGGAAGCGTTGAAAAGACTTTCACATCTACAGTCTGTTAGTATATGTCAGCGCGAGCGTTCCCACGGATTTTAGAAATTCGCAAGTGGTATACGCAAGTACATCTCCAGTCAGACAGATAATAATCCTGTTCCCGATAGTTAGACCATCGAGCGGATTGGCGGCATTATCTCGCCGGTAGATCGATCTATCGTCTTACGAATAATTATCGCGCGGAAGATCGGCGTAAATCAGTCGAACGTCGCGCCGTTGCCGATGATAATCTGTAAATCGGAATATCCGCGAGCGAAATCCCAATTACCTACGGTCAACGCGTGCTATATACCGTGCACAAACAAACCCCGTGGGGATTCGCGTTTCCGGCCTCGGTGAATTTCCGGCGAGGTCGGATTACCGAGTCTCGAGGATCCTCTCGACCGAAGAACCAGCGTTATGGGTAATACCACTTATTTGCACTGTCTTGATTCGAGTGTTCTGTACTCGATTCCGATTGGTCTCCGATCAGACGCCGGAGAATTATTTTTCCAGGTGGCCGGGGACTCGGCCAGCCGCTGAATTCAAACGGGGAACTACCAATATTGATATTGCCAATAAGAACCAGATGTATCCACGACCAATCCGCTGTTTTGCCCGTTTTAATATTCGAGCGACCGGAGAAATTTATACATTCCTCATTTTTTATCCGTTTATCACAAAAATCATGTATCCGCGATTTAACATAATAGGAATTTAAAAAATGTTAAACGATATGTAGGTACTCGATATCGTATTATTACTAGGTTGTGGTTAAAAAATAAATCTATTAATGGTGGCAAATAATAATGGCCTCCGGGTCAATTTTGACCCAAATCGGGAGCAGCCTCCTCTCTTTGAACGACTTTTCAATTTCCGGCTGCCAATTAAGGTCGACGATTGTTTGTGTTAAATTTAACAGGAGATCGCGATGCAGTTCGCGAATGTATGTATAAAAATTTATGAGAAAATATTCGAACGGATCTGAATACTTTGATTTGATTTTAATGTGAATTAAATATTGTCTATAATTGTACGAAATTCTGCGAAACTCCTGGAAAGTTCAAACGTTACAAAAGTATTAAAATGTTAACGTTTTGTGATCGTAAATTGTTTAATAAATATGGTATAAAGTTTGCGGCGCGACGAAACACCACCTTCTGTTCCTCCAATAGAAAAACAATTTTCAGCAAAGCGTGGCTAATGACGTTAGCAGATTCAAACCCGAATCGTTAATGTTTGAAGATTTCATAAAAATAGCTATTATACTGTTGTAATTGATCGAACCGTAGCGCCGAAAACTTTATACCATATTTATTACAAAAGTATATTTAGAAAAACTATTTCAAGTGTCTAAAAATAATAATGAAAATATCACGGGTGAAATTTTTGAGTACGGCTGTCTTTTTTAATAATTGACCGAATTATTATAGCAAACGGTTACCAATTACTACCAATTACCAGGATAAAGGTCTTATTGGCCGACGCGATTTCGAATCGAGTAAACAAAGGTAAATTTGTTAATATTATACATCGTCGATAAAGTTCAACCGGAGAAATTTTCAATCAGGCACTTTGATCAATTAAAATAATTGGAACGCGAACGGTTCCCCTATAAATGTTGCGACTCGTGAACTGTAAACGAGCGACGCATATTTAATGCGGTCAACATTTTTTAAAAGCGCAAGTTCATGAAGCTGTAGCCGCGTTTCGTCATTGTTCATTTTATATTTTAATGCGTACGCGGTGGCGCATATTTATTCGCGTCGCCAAATAGAAATGCGAGACGGGGAATATAAACTTTCATGCAGAATGGCTCGACGAAAATTTTCAAGTGCGCGCGACGAAACTGCGCGAGGCTATTAATTAAAACTAATTCGAAAAATCAAAAAAAATTTCTTTTATCGGCTAAAACGTTCCTGTTTATAAAAATGAAATAGAAATTCCATTTTTATGTATGTACATGCTCTCTCGAATTGTAGAAATTTGCATATAAATACATAAAAATCAGCCACGGAATTTGTTGATTTCGCATAAAAATCCGTTGTCTAAGTATATCCGATACATCGAAACTACACGAAGAAAGAATAAATTTTTATTTAACCCGTGTTTCTCGCGGACGGTAAAATATTTTCTATTTCGCATAAAAATGTACAGTCGAATAAAAAGAAAAAAATGTTCAGTGCCAGTATCGTTTCAGAAAAACGCGGAGCGGAATGGGGAAATCGGTGAAAAACAATGGAGGAAATGGTAGAGATACTGCAGCAAGAGTTTCTTCCGCGGTCTCGGTAGCTTCGCTTCTCTCCGCGCAGTTAATCCCTTCGCGAACTTTTACTAGTTTATCTGCAGAAAGAAACTTGTTTAAAATCACGACTTAGCCGGGTCGTTCGATAAACGTTCCCTCTTAATCGCCGCCGGGAAGCCGTACACCGAGAACTCCGCTATCAACGTCACTTTCGGTTCTATTTCCGATATCGACTTAGGGCGCCGTCACGGTTTTCGAACTTCACGAATTTCCCGCCATCGGCGATCCACCCGCCGCACCGTTCCGGATTGACCCTATAAACCGTTCGAGCGGAAGAATGCATTTCATTACGGTTGGGAGGCAAATTTGGTTACAGTCGAACATCGATAATCGGTTTGTGTCAACGACAATTGCAGCGGGACCTTTCTGGAGCGAGATGTACGCGAACGACGACGTCCCAGGAATCGTTACTTTCAAGTCTACAGGGCGATGCAAACTTTCCGGCCCATTGTCCAAGAATTTTCACTTAAAATTGTAGATGAAGAGATTTTCTTCAAAACTTTCAACGATCCTTTCTACAAATGTTTTGTATGGCATTTTTGGAAATGATCGTTCCGAATATACAGGCTGTCTCAAAATTTATGGCTCGTAATTACCATTCTATGTTTGTATCGAACGATTTTTTCCATCGGGAGATGTAGATGACATTTTTTAAAATTAGTATTTTCTGACACGTGTATACAGGACGTTCAAAAACTAGTGGTCGGACATTAATTATACCGCTTGGGGATAAAAAAATTTTCTGAAGAAATTTACCGATATTAAATAGAAATCGTTTTAGATATTTTCTGATTTCTCCGAAACTAAACATGCTTATTCCTCGAATAAGCCTCGACTAACAATTTTGAAATGCATCGTACAACAGAACTGTCCTCTCGTGCGGTCTTTCTTATTCTACTCCGCAGCCGTGTACAATAATAGATGAGGAAGTGGCTCGAGAGATCCTCCCACTAATGGAGGCAGAATGAACGAAGCAATGAAAGAACACTTATTGCGTTGCTCGAAGATGCTAAATAAATTAAACGTTCATCCCCATTTTTTTTCAACGTGAAATACATTTCGCTTCCGGTTGTCGAGGGTTTCAGGCATCAATAGTATTCTCGTTTTGTGAAAATAGCATTTCGTGACGTGCTCAGCTTCTGGGAATCTAAATATTACGTCTGCGAGACGTAAATGATGTTGCGAACTCGAAGACGAGAAGTTTCAGTATTCTTCTATTTTGCGAGAATAACACTATGAACAAGCTCAGCTTGCGGGGATCTAAATTTTAGCTTCTGGAGACATTATTGAAGGCATGAACTCAATTTATAAAAATTATATTCTTGTTCACATTTTTTGCAAAAATGGCACTTTCGACGGCATAGCTTGCAACCTTCCAAAGTTTAGCTTTCGAAAATATTAACAAAGGTTGATATTAATATATAAAAATTTCGGTGTATTCTCATATTTTGCAAAATTAGCTCTTTCGACGGCCTCAGCTTGCAAGCTTCCAAAGTTTAGCTTTCGGAGACACCAACGAAGGCTGAAATCGCTATATAAAAATTCTGGTATATTCTCATATTTTGCAGAAATGGCACTTTCGACGGCCTCAGCTTGCAAGCTTCCAAATTTCAGCTCTCGGGGGGTCAGCGAACGCACAAACTCAAAGTAACCAAATTTAGCTTTGGTTTAGAATCTTAAAAAATTATTTTCTTATTCGCATATTTAGCACAGTGGCACTTTCGACGTCAGCTCGCAAGCTCCCGAAGTTTAGCTTTCGGAGACACTAACGAAGGCTGAAATCGCTATATAAAAATTCCGGTATATTCTCATATTTTGCAGAAATGGCAGTTTCGACGGCCTCAGCTTGCAAGCTTCCAAATTTCAGCTCTCGGGGGGATCAGCGAACGCAGAAACTCAAAGTAACCAAATTTCCGTACTCTTTCGCTCTCGTATTTTGCAGAATTTTCTAACCTGTTCAAAACTTCTAAGAAGCCGAATGTTAGTTCTTCGGGAAGTCAGCGAAGTTACGAACTGAAAGTAAACTTCGGCATTCTTGCCTTAATATTTCGGCGAGTCATCAATTCGCAACATGTTCAGCTCATGGAGTACCGAAAACTATTAGTTCACCGGAACATGAACAAAGTTCGAAACTGACAGTCAAGAATGAAACTTGAACCGTATCCCGGTTCAGAATCAAAGAGGTTCACACTTAAAGAAATTATCCGGAACGGCCAATTAACGTTCCGATTGAAGAACAACTCGCGTAATCAGTTCTTTGAAAGAAACCAGCGGCGGCGGCCGCGTGGTAACAACCTATCAGAAGTTAATTAAATGCTCGAGGAACATTGAACGTTTCCTTTCCAGTGTTTAGCCGGCCTGTTTACTCGTGGATAACTTCGTCGTCGTCTGCTGGCGAAAATCGGATCAGCCGTGGATCGGACTCTTTCGGGGGTTCGCCTTATCGATTGCCCGCTAATTATGAATTTCTTTCGCTTTTCATGCTGTAACCGATCGCAAAGCCTCGCAGAGTCGGCGACGTGATGCGGCGCGTCGCTAACGGCGTCAATTAAAGCGCTTAGTAAACGCCGTTATCGAACGAGTCGTTAGCAACTTTGCTACCTGCCAATGGACCCCTCCCACCTCTCCCGAACTCGTCTCGTTGCAAACGTCGCCGAGCACGGACTATAACTATACATATTCATGAATATAGGATTATCTTCTTAATTTATTAAATTCTACGTAACAAAATTGAATGCTGGTTTTCAAGGTATGCGCTATTATAAGAAAAAATTAATTGTTTTAATACTAAACTTACCGAGCACTAAAAACGACAAGACTCTATTCATTTATCTCAATATGTGCTTGCATAGAAAAATTAATCCAATCAATGTTCACGTAAGTAACTTTGTAATTTCACTGAAAAATATAAAACCGATCATTCGACTCCGAAAACATAAAATTATGATGAGAGATCGATGCCAATATATCAAGTGCACCCGGTGAGCCACAAAAATCTAGGCCCGAAAGTGATCAAATCGACCCATCCCGTCCGCCGACCCGAAACAGAAAGCACTTTGTTCCTGGGCTGACCCACGATCTTCCCATGAATCGCGGCGAAAAGCTTTCGTTGGGAATAGTTATTCCGTCAACGAAACAGCCGCGTCGTTTTTATGGGGATTTATAGCGACGCTCGGAGGCAAGGGCCGACGAACCCGCTCGAAATCGTTCCACCGTTCGTTAAAGGCGAAACTAAATCAGATCGCCGGTGGCACACAGTGTACAGGGTAACTCGGTGGCGACCGTGTGAAAGCCCCTGGCTGACCCGCTTCTTTAGAAAATGCCTCGCGCCTCGATATATATCCATGAATTTCCATTTAGCGGTTAATTCGGCCGCGCGATAAATCTTTCGGCCGGCCAGGGTTGTTCAAAGTTCGGGCACGCGGCAAATGGATAAATAAATGCGGCCCTAGCCGGTGATCCATCCCAACCCGAAAACCGTATTTCCCATTCGGTTCTCACCGGGACCCGATTGTTCCCGTACACACACCGGGGCATCTCTTTCTCCCCCCGCTGCTTTGGATGCGACGCGACGCGCGAACGAAAGCGATATACCCGTATTTTCTATCAACGCCTTATCAACTGGTGGCCTATAAAGTCCGTAGAGCGCGCGCGCCTTCCGCTCGCGTATTCACGCCCTGGGTCGTCTCCGATAACCTTTTACCGGGTTCCAAGATGCTCTCGGAAGCTGCGAGTACATACGAATTTTCACGGTGGGATCGGCCGTTCACGAACTGTTTCCTTCAATCGGTCACGAATTTTAATATACAGGGTGAATTCGATAAAGCAGGACACCTAAATATTTTAAATGAATCTTACATGTTGAATTTTATTTATACCATTTTTCTGGGTTGAAGGTCATTTGAAGGTCATATTGTGTTACATGCATGAATTCGTTATTTTGGCAGCTACAACATTACGTTAACGAAAATATTCCATTTAAAAAAATATCGATAACCTTGAAATCTCATAAAAATGACCTTGAAATTTTTTTTCCCCTACACCGTTATATGTGGCCCTTCATTTTTGTACAACGAAAAGTAACGGAGATATTTAGGTGTCCTGCTTTATCCAATTCACCCTGTAATATAATCAGTCCGATAATTGAAAAGAAACTTAATCGTAATTTCTTTTTTTTGAGAGAACGGTTGACTTTTAACCCGTGGTTCCTAGTGCACTATTCATCCTTTCCACCAGTAGAACACGATGCGAGAAAAAATAGAGTTTGACCTTTTGACCTTGACGCTCGTGGTTAAAGTTATCTTTGCGCCACCGTGTAAAATTGCGCTATCACACGGCGATGATACGATTGCCGAGATTGCAGCGATGCTTCCGTGCTAATGTCGAACGATAAATTTGTTTATTTAAGTCTGATTATTTTTATCGCCCAAACTGTTTCAGTTGCTGCTACGTTTGATATTTAAAACAACCTCAAAAAGGGGTTGATTAACGTCATTTGACGGTTCAAAGCGAACGCCAAGGAAAATTCGGGGACGAGAAAGCACGACTCGGATATTTCGGTTCGCCGTATCCCGCGAGTCCCGTTAAAATATTCAATTTAATATGGAAATTCAGGGAGATATATAGGGGTAGATTTTCACGGTCTCGATTTAGTGGGATCGCGAAGCGACGTTAAATCCGCGCCGCGGGCGACGCGGCCAATTCCGGAAAGAATTATGTCGCGAGGAATACTACGCGCGGCGGCCGCGATAAGAGCTCGGGGAAGATTGGTTAAACGAGCCCGGCCCCCGGATCAGATTCCGTCAGATCGCGCGCGGAATTACATCATCGCCGTGCGAAATTAATTTTTACACGGCCACGTACCGACCCCGGGTATCTATTAACCCCGGCGCGAATCGATCGGGAAAACGCCGCGCTTCTCAGAAAGCCCGCTAAAAGCCCGTATTCCATTATCGTGAAACTCTCATCCGGTTGATCTAGCGAAACCATTTTCTCTTAAACACTATATCCACAGAGAGGATTTGTTGTACATTTGTTAACCTGCTCGTTGCACACCGGGTGTCCCGTTTCGATACGAAGACTTTTCGAAATTGTATTAGGTTCGTTCGAACATCGGTCTGTGCATCGAAGTCACCGACACTTACAGTGGATCCAAGCATTTCAACACTAAATACCCGAAAAATGACCACACGATCATAAAATTTGACTCATTATAAAGCTGAAAGCCTCCACTTTCAAAATCCATCGTTGATTTTATTCCAAGATATTTTTTCATGACGCAGCGAGCGAGAAACTGTAGACGCGTTTTTTATTGAAAATGTTACACATTCCAACGTCTGTGAAGATTTTGAAAAATTTCTCTCGTGACTGAAACCAACATAGATTTCAAGACTGAAGCTTCCTCTTTACAACGACACCTTAAAAATTGATATACGATTTGTTTTAGCCGTTTCATCGAGCTTCGAATGAGAGCTGTGCCGTCAACTTTACACTAGAATAAGTTACACCAAGGGGGGCTATACACGACCGAACTTGTTCCTCCTTTTTGTTGCATAAAACAGTGAAAAAAAATCGTACATCAATTTTTAAGGTGTCATTGTAAAGAGGAAGCTTCAATCTTGAAATCCATGTTAGTTTCAGTCACGAGAAAAATTTTTCAAAGTCTTCACAGACGTTTGAATGTGTAACATTTTCAATAAGGATCGCGTCTTCAGTTTCTCGCTCGCTACGTCACGAAAAAAGATCTTGGAATAAAATGAACGATGTATTTTGAAAGTAGAGGCTTTCAGCTTTAAAATGAGTCAAATTTTATGATCGTGTAGTAATTTTTTACGAAATTATTACTGTTTAAATATTGGCAATTTTGTCGAGAAACGGGTATTTAGTGTAGACATACTTCTTGGATCCACTTGTATATCTGTGTCTATCGTTTCTTCATTTTTCGTAATGTTTTCGTGCACGAAAAAGTGTACATCAACGACGACTTTACGAGTTAATATTTTAAAAATGCTTTTAAGATATTACCGAAGATCGATGGGGCCATTGTGGGTTGCAGGTAGGACGTTGTGAAAGCGTCCGCGGCTTATTTGCCAAGCGAATTTTCGCGTGTAATTCACTTACTTGACGAAACTGCATCGAAAAAGATGTGAATATTGTAATCGTAAAAGGTCCTTACCTGTAACAGAGAAAACGAAAATGATTATTAAAATTATCATAGACACGTGTGCATTTCTAATTATTTTTTAGGCAGCTACTTCGGCAGTGTTAACCCGGCTACGCTTTAAAAAAAAGGCACTTAATAAGTTGTTTTGGACCCATATCTATTTATTTAATGTTTAGCTATAAAATGTTTTAAAATTTTTTATTTATCTGTTGTTATTAACGTAGATTACATACTAATTAAAAATTACATTCGTAAACGTAAATTACATACGTAATTAAATTAACTTCTTCGGAGTCTCTTGTACAATCAATGCAAAGTGAGGCTCTATGCTCTTTACAAATGAATATTGAACAGTTGGTACAATATACATCGCATTTGTGATCTTTTTTATTGGTCTCACTGCAAAAAGTACACCGTCCTCTGATCCTTTTTTATAATAAAAACACCTATGTGTAACAATTTCTATTACAAGTATTTCAAAAAGGATTTTAAATATTTTTTTTTAAGTGGAAGAAAGATTTTAATAAATTATTCTCCGCCAAGAAATTTCAGACTCGTCGGCCATTTCGTCTGGAAGTTACAAGCGTGCAAAGAATGCTTCGGGTCCAAATGGACCCAATAAGCGTAGCCGGGTTAAAGAAGATTTTCATTCACGGGGGATTGTTATTATGTTTTTTTTTCTGCGGATTATTCGCAAGAATCTCTATCCCGAAATAAAGCAGCCGAACTCGTCCGGCTGAATGGGGAATCGCCAGCGCGGATATAAATCCTTTTTATTTCGCGTTTCGCCCGGCTCTGCAAAATTGAGACTGAATGCGCACCCGGAAAATCAGATTGCGCGATTAATTATCAAGACCGTTTACTCTCGTCTTTTTAATTAAATCCGCTATAACTCAACTAGGATCTCGTCAAACACCGGCAAACTGAAAAGACGCTCTTGGAAAACAGAGTCTGCGGTGTCGCGTTTTATGAAACGCGAATGCGAGAACGAGCGGCAGAGGAGGGAGAAACGAGGATGGCGGGGAACGATTAAAATGTATAGTATAATTACGCTTGGGATCATTAAGCGAGAAAAAAAAAGGACGGTAATAGGATCACAGAAAGAAGCTTGTAGCCGAAGACTCGGGGGGTAATTCGCGCCTTGTTAATTAGAACGCATGCGCGGTGGAAGCCGCTTTCGTCGTGTCTCCTTAAATTAACACCGAGAGCCATGAATTTGCTGGGATAAAGAAGTGTCCTTTTACGCCGTGCTCTGCTGATTTCAAACTAACGCCGACAAACTTTTCAACCGCCTCAAATTAAAAATGCAAAAAGGTAACGAACAATTTCCTTCTCAATATAACGCATGGACACTTCAACCTTTTTTCATGAAAAAAAAATACAAAAAACATGGTTTATAAATTCCCTTACTGGTTTCTCTGATAATTGAATTCTCGGCGTAAAATCTACGTATCAATTAATGTACGGAAACATCGAAGCACAGCTTTCCAGCGTGTCGTAGAACCATGCTGCGAAAATCATCGATCGCTGCCATCTAATCCAACTGTCATCGTCAACGTGGGTTACACCGGGTTCGTACGTTTTTAATTGTTCGCGTGCGTTCGGAAAATTTCGTTCGTTGTTTAAGCTAAAAAACAAAAAAAAAGAGCAACAGCACACAGACGACAAAAAAAAGAAAGCGATAACAGCTACACGTGTACCTACGAGACCATCGAGGTCGAGCCAGCACAATAGCTCGATTTTTAACAAACTAGAGCGATTAGCTTTCACGGTCGGAATTGCAAAAATAATGGAATAGAACGAGATCGAACGATGAACGTGAAAATCCTGCATCCGCGAAACTACGAATTATTTCGTCGATACTACTTTTTGTCGAGGAACCGGGACAACTTAGATCTGCTCTCTTTTGACCTAGTATTAAAAACGGAACAAAACGGCGGTGTACTCGTCCGGTTCCAAGTCCTCGCGACCGTGATTCCCGCCCGAACTGCAATTTCACTTCGTATCTGTTCCTATTATCTTTTTTCTTTCTTCAACGGGACAGGGTTCATCTTTTTTAAAATGAACGCATTTTACCGAGGAGGAACAGTCCGAGCGAAGTGAGAACACTTTTTATAAAAACTTCGCCGGCATTTTTCGAGGTCATCAGCGAGGAGGAAATTTTTCTTTCTCGCTTTTTAGCTTGGCACGCGAAACTCGAAAGACCGAACTATCCGCTGCAGCGAGTTTCGAACTCGTAGAACGCGCGGAACTTTGGCAAATAAACGTTTTCACGACTTTTTTCATGGATCCCGTTGATTTTATATATATATATATGTATATCTCCCTTTTACTTTCGGTCATCCGATTTTCAAAGATGTGCGTGGAACTCGAAAGTACTATCAATTTTCGCAAACTGAATTTCCATACATTTCTTTGATCGGGCTTATCGGTTTTGTCGAAGCGACTTTTCTCGCTTTCTTGTCAAGAAGCTTTTATTTTCAAATTGAAATTTATTTCAAGGTCAAAAGGTCAATAATTTTTTTTTATTCCATCGTATTATATTTATCGCAAGGATGAGAAGTGCAAAAGGAAACACGGGTGAAAATTCAACCATTCTCTCAAAAACTTATGATAAAATGTTTTCATTATCAACCTTATTTTATTTATATTTTCATTTCTCAGTCAGATAGAGTTTTATCCATGCGATGACGATGCAATAAAAAAGAATTATTCACCTTTCGACCTTGAAGTTAATTTTCCGACAGTACAAAACCTACGATTCCCGAAACTAAAAATTCTAGTTCTGCCAACTTAAGGGACGAACACCTGTCTCTGGGGAGCTCTCCGCGAAATCCGTAAATCCCGTGAACACCGGTCGAAAACCATTTCATAAAATATCGAGGCTGAATCACCGCCTAGGTGTGTCTGTGCACGTCCCTGTCGTATCCAAAAATGAGAGACATCGTGTAAACTGTGGTCGAAATTGTCTCGAGTTCTGTAGGTGGCTTCGACTTTATCCGGCCCTAAAACTTTCGAAATTCCCGCAACGACTGTCGGGAACGTAGTTCCTCGATCCCGAGGATCGAACCGGGCAAGAGAGGACGGAAGATCGATCGGTCGTTTCCTGGGACGCCGGGGACCAAAAGTTTTCTGCTGGTCGGTATCTGGCTCGTCTTCTCCATTGTGCCTGTACGATCGACTTTGTCTCGAGAGCCCTTCGCGTTCCGCTGCCCGTTCGGGAATTACCTTCGCTCTCGACCTTCTGCCTCACCCACATCCACCCCCGCGCTCTCGTCCCCTTCGTCAAGTTGTAAAAAAAAAGAAGGAGAAACGAGAACCGCAGCTTCGATAGTCGATCGCAGAGCAGAAATCCATCTTTCACGGATCCCTCGATCTCTCTCTCTCTCTCCGTTCGACCCGCTGCGCCGCCGCTTCGGGAAAATACGATTCGTATTTATTACGGCGAGAAAAAATTCTCTCGTCCTCCCAGGACGAAGCTCCTGCGGGTGTGATCCTCCAACAGGAATTTCACTCGAGAGGATGGTTTCGCGAGAAAAATTTCTTTGAGGTCCCGTAACGCGGACGTTTGCGCCGTAAGAAGCTTCCGACGCTCTTTCGCCGCTTTAATATCGTTTTATGATGTCAATAACTGTCTAGGGATTTACGCGGCTGCACCGAGGAAACTATGGTCCTCTCGTTTGCGCTCTCCTTTAGCTCCCCCCATCCCCTCTCTCCTCTCTTCCATTTTTTAGACTTAATTGTTGGGCTTTCCGATTATTGGCGACGCTCCGATCGAAGATCGTGTAAATATTTGTGAAATATGAAGAAACGCGTGTTCACAAATAATAGTGATTTCAGTCGATTTTTCACACCTCCGTTGATCTTGCATAGAACTGAATTGCTAACAGAAAAATAATGCATACTCAACGCATTGTTCAACTGCATTATTCAACGAATTTATATGAATTTTCATTCGATAATTATCTGTTTCCCACGAATTGAATTCTATCGAGAATTTATAGCAACGCGATTTTATGTATTCTAATTAAAGCGACGTCCACTAAGCGTGTGTATAATATCTTCTTCACTTTCTTTTTACCCTCCATTCCTGATGCAGATGCGAAATAAATGCAGACGTTTTATTACTCGCCTGTAATAAAACGATGTAATTCATGTATTGAACTGTTCTAAGAAAACACGAAACTTTTTTACGCGTCGGGAATATCGCGTGCAATTCACGCAAAGCGGAGTAAAAACAAAATCGCTACGCACACACTCCTTTCGAGAAGCATTAAAATGCTAAGTGTACACTATCGTTTGATCAGAAAACATGAAAGTCCTTAAAACGCGTGTTACATTTCCGCGCACCTTGGATGCAAATTTAATGTACAGATAAGAGCAACATTCCTACGTGCAGCGCTTCCGAGCAACATACTAAACGTATCAGGTTCGCTGCAATATACGTTAAGAAAATATGGGAATTTGTTAAAACATGTTTACATTTACAACATTGCTGTCAAGACGCGCTCGATGCAGTTGACAAATATAAACAAGCTTGCAGTATGTAAAGTGTTCTGCGACATAAAACGACCAGGTGTGGCCCGTCATTTGTTCAGGAAATATTCTGCAATAGTCGTAGATTTAATCGATAAATAAAACCACGGTTTACGACTTGTCCGAAGAAGAGAACAAAATGTCCAGGTGTTCTTCGGTTTGTTTGCGGATCGTCCGCCGTAAAATCCGCGACAATCAATGTCTTCTCGTAAAAGGGGAAAGGTAAATGGCGACTTCCGGTGCCGCACCGGTGCGGTGGCCGCACGGGGCCATCAGCGCAGCGCGTCGCGACGACGTGTTATGCAAATGCGCGGGAACTCGTTGCAAATGGGAAGATTCATGAGCACAACGGGACGATCAACCGCGAATCAGTTCGCGGCTCGTAATTTCAATGTTTACGGCAGCTCATAAACTCTCCCTGTCCCAGCAGCGTGTAACACGTCGTCGCCATTTTACTCGTCGCGCGCTGCGTTTTTTCATCCCGTTTCCGGCAGCTTAATCCCACAGTTTTTAATTACTCGGCGTGCTGCTCATCGGTATAACCACTATAACTGTGCGATCTACACAAAATTTTATACGACTGTTGAAATGTAATTCGTACATTTAAAAAAACGAATCTATTACGCACAAGGAACGAACAGTTAAATTTCAGTTTGTTTATAAAACCGTTGCTCGCTTGTTCACTGGATCGTTCAATTTTCCGACCCGAGTGATCCTCGCGTGACGAGTTCCTCTCAAAAACTGTAAACACGTGTTTCGCTTGTGTCTTTCTTGCTTCTGAATAAAGTTCTTCGATTCATTCGTACAAAGTGCGATTTATTGTAGTATACATAATCTAATAATAACTTTACGGACGTCCGAAAATTAATTTTTCATTTCCATTTTGGTTCAAGAGAATAGCGCGACAAAGAGGTTGTGGAACGATAGGCAGATAAAAAGTTATCCTCGCGTGGCTTTCGTCATTTGGCGACTCTGCTCCGAAAAATGGCGGGAAAGCGTCTGAATTTGAAACGTTTTCGCAATCGTCACGATGAAAATGCACGAAGTTAACATTTACACGTAATCTTCGTCAAACCGAAAATTGATTTCTACATTTTCCAAGGGTGACGAACGACGGGAAATCTTGAAATCGTTGATCCCAGGTTTTTCCGGTTATGCATGCAACAATGCGGCGCTCGCGTAATGGCCGGCCCCGATAATTGAACGCGAAGATATTTTATTATCTTTGCCTCGACGGTATAAAGGGAAGAAACCGGATAATAAACGCGGAATCTCCGGGCTTTATCGTTTCGTTCTTTTGTTGGCAAGCATGGGGGTGGGGTGGGGGTAAGGGTGGGGGGATATGGAGGGGTAGCAGCGACTGGTTCAATGAGGACCAATTTGCCGGATGGCCATTAAGCTACCTGCACATCCGCCTTCCCGTTTCGAACATTACGAAAACAGCATTACAAAGAACGAGTGGCTGGTTAACTCCGTTTCGATAGCCGACCTCGAGAGGGTCTCGTTTTCCAGCGTTTCCCAGAAAGACGAGGCTTCAATCACTTTACCGTATTGGATATCTGGTAAAAATAGAATGGACGTCAGGAGTGTGTATAGGTTGGTTGAATTGGACGAATGTTACTGGAAATTGGTCGAAAACCCCGTCGCGGTGGCTGCGCGTCGTGTCGGCTCCGATCAAAATCTTCGCGGAACAGTTTAAAAACCACGATTCAGTTTTAAGAGCCCCGGGGAGCGTGTGTTACTGAACCCTCTCTATCAGCGCCGCGCCGAGTCACGCGATGAATGGATTTATGGCCGAGCGAGAACGGTAGAATTCAATAAAATGTCAGTTTCTCGGGACAAAAGATGCGTAAGCAACCGAGGGACTCGATAATCTTAAATAAAAGAGCAAACGTTGAATGCCGATGACGTGCTGTCTGCGATGCAAAGTGACGATAACAATAGGATTCCCGTTACAACTTATTCAATTTCTCGCATGGATATGATCACGAAAACGAGATATAACATGTACATTCATGAATTACGAGATAATGGGGATATCAGTGGCGGGGCGTGGTTAGTCTAGACACAGATCGACATTGAAACAGACTTTAAATGAAAATTGAAGATAGAAAATTTCTATTCTAAAAAATTTCATATGCACCAACCGAATCGCAATCGGATAAAAACATGTTTAGCACCCAGGAAATGGCAAGAAAAAATATACTAAACGGTCACTGAAATACCTAGTCCTTGCTTATTGAAAAATCGGATTACCTAAAAAAAGCGATGTGCATCTTGCAATATCAATCTTGGTAGCTGAGTACGGAGGCGGCTCGGTGCGCGTGTTAGCCGAAAACCAGGATAAATTCAGCGCGGCGCTGAACAGAGAGGGATCCGGCGCAATGGTAGAAAACTATCCATTACACGTTGCATTCCAGGTGCATTAGTAAGAACTCCGGCGCAAAGGGGGGCGGTGTTCCCAGCGGTGGAAAACGCGCGCTCGCGTACGTATAGAGTCGGTAGGCGAGGCACAAGGAAGGGTGCGGAGTTATTTAAGGCCGGTTTCCTTCGATAAAACGACGCGTTCTCCGCTCGTTGTACAGCTCCGCTCTAGTTTCTGGTCCGTTTCTCCGCGGAAAGGAGAATACTCTCTCCGATGCACACAGAGAGAAAGAGAGAGAATGCGCGTCCGTAGTCCCGTGTCCGTATCGCGTGCCGGCCTTCCACGGCACGTTTGCAGGTCTGCAGGTTGTACCGCGAGGGTTTCGCCTTTATTGGATGAGCCCGTACGACCGCTGCTAATTATGAAATCCCCTTAAAGCCGCCACCTCGGCGAACCGCGCTAGCCGGTCTCACGCGGACGCCCGGGACGAAAATAACAACGGGGGCCGGCTAAATTCTAATTAACTGCGATTTAGCATTCCCGGTCCTATTTTCACGTGGCCCGCTCTCCCACCTCTCACCTTCTCCCCCACCCCCACCCACCGCCACCCTCCTCGTGCGTTCGGCCGTACGGTTTTTTTTAGAAACAGGTAGATTTTTCCGCGACGCCTAGCGCGATAACGAGCGACAAGAACAATTAAAAAGTCCGATGGCCTCGAAACTCTCCTCGCAGTCCTCGTTTTTCTTTCGTTTTTCTGCATTTTTATTTTCGAAGTAGAACTGAAAAATGAATTTTTTTAAATTTCTACTTCTCGCATTTTCTCTGGAGTTTTCAATGTACGATTGATACGGATCTGTATAAGATATTTTACAAATTTTCAATGTAGGTCCACATGAAAATGTGGTGAAAAACAACGTTAATATTTTCTCTGCAATTTCATATTGCAACTTTTTCGAAATATTTTTTTAAATTATCGTTTTTTTAGTGTTAGATTATTAGTGGGAGTCACTATACGACTATTTAATGGAATCTGTGATCAATTAAAAGATCCTCCAACACATCAGGCAACTATCTCCTCTGCATCTCTGTCCCACGACAAAATGGCGGGAAGCCAAGCAATCCTCTTGGCAAATCAAAAAATCGACTGCCTAACACAATACGAGTAGTTGTCGATTAACTTAATAATGATCCGTTCCGGGCATAATTACGGCCGTCCACTCACCGTGAACGGGTTAAACGGGTTTCACAGTTACCTTGTCGATAACTTGGCAGCTCTGTGCTCCGGGCCGCCGGTAAAAGTGCTTTTACCAATTTCCTGGTCGGGTCATACGAGGCCCAGTTCGCAAAGGCCTCTACTATTTGCAGGATGGATGCGCAATCAGCGTATGCGCGTGTGCGCATACGTGAGCATCCGCCCGACCAATTGCATTATGGTATGACGCTGTCGGTCGAACTTTCCTGCCAGTTCGAAAACTGTCTAATTCGCGAGCGTGACCGCTCGTTAATTGCGAGACGATAATTAAGTTTGAAGGCGGTTCGATGGCGGGGGAAGGTTGAACCGGGGAGGGGGGGAGGGTTAAACGGGAGTCGCAACGGTCTTCCCGTTAATTTTCTCGGGGATCGGCTGCAGTTTTCCACGAGTTCTTACTCGCATAAACTGGCGGAAGGCTTTGATGGCTCGGGGGAGCGCGGAAGGTGTGGTGGCCATCGGCAATTAGCAAATTGAGACGCCGACGACGAAATTTCTGTTAGGCCAGCGAGAAACTGCCACTTTGGCCGCGAATTTTCTGACAAACGGTGAACGTTTTTAGAATTTTTTTAAAATGATTTTACTATGCCTTTTAAATTGTAATTATTAATTTTAATCACAACTTTTCCTCCATCACCATGTACCGATTCCCCTACTTGCCCTCTTTGCTCATAAGACTACGAGGATACGGCCTCCTACATACAATCTTAAGGGTGTGTTCTGATCGCCGTGAATGTGGTGGCATACTCGCACAAGTCTGGATTCATTGTATACGTACACGAGCCATGATATCCTAGTAGTCGCAATCGCTAGAAAAAATATCAATCTAGTGTGCTAATGTCCCAAAGTGTTCTGCTTTCTGCATTTTCGGGGCGTAAATTACATTATTCCGAAAGCATGTAGCGGAAACTGCGAGAAGCAATATGGCGGCGCTACAGTGCTGTCGAATAATGCAATTTACGCCTCGAAAATGCGAACCAGAAGTAACTTTATAATTTTGATTCGATGCATCATAAATTATGTTTTAACAATTGTAGGTTGTCCGGAGAGCCTCGTAAAATTAAATGTTGTTGTTAAACAGAACATAAAATGGAGGATTCCAAGGAGAAAATTACCGAGCAAGAAATATCGTCAAAAACCGCGAAGAATTTATTGAACAACGCGATGAAGAAACGGTCGAGAGAATATTCAGTCAGCGACGAAACAAAGCGAACCAGGTATTTTATTCGTCCAGAAATTTCGAGCGCGAGTTCACGCATATTAAAAGCGAAAGGGAAAGAGAGGATGACCATACAAATGGAAATGTTCACCGTGCGAAAATGTTCTAAACTCGGTCCGCGGACCCTGTTTTCTTAACGAACCTTCCAGCGAGCGGCGAGCGAACACTCGTTCTCGGACGCGGTCCATTTTTCTTTGTTCGGTTGGCAAGAAACTCGCGTAAAACTCAGATTACGAGAAGTCAGCAACGCAACCGGCCCTCGCATAAATTAAAACGAATAATGGCGTGTCTTTAGCACGGTGCTGGTCTACCGTTTGAAACAGGAATGGTCGCGCACGCGTCTTTATACGCGTACAGCCGGAAATAATTGTTCGGTCGGCGAAATTATGTTGATAAACGAGCCCGCGCAATCTTTCTTGCATTTGCGACGGCTTAAAGCAGCCTCGTTAAATCATTTAGTCCGATAGCTCTTTCAGAAAATGTTGGGAATAGCACCTAATCGTTCATCCATGTGAATAACAAATTATTTCTCGATTGTTTTCCTAATTTTAAATTGCACCTTTCTGTCGCGAACTAATATAATAAAGCGAATGCATCGCTTTTATTCGACAACGTAAAATAATTACCGTACGATGAATTTGTAATGCGGGATATTAAATTCATTATATAATTCGAATTTCATGAAACTTTTTCAATATTTCGTATCATACGGAACACAGTTCAAGTAATTTCATTTCGTTCGGAACCGGGCCCATTGTAACCGTTTCATTGCGAGAACACGTACGAACAAATTAACGCGTTCATTTTCCAAAAAGTAACAACGAGTTTAATTGCAACTTAAACGAATTCCCTTTTTAATTCACTGCCAAGCGGAGCCGGGATTTCTACCATCGCGATTTAATTAATTCGCGTTATTATAACTCGACTTTGAAACATAATGAAACTATTATTGCCCGGTGGTCATTAACTTTTTTTTTACATGGTAGAAATCCCTCAGCACTTCGTAATCGAAAATTCTACTCGCCGTTCCGTCGTTAAACCAATTAATATAATTATCAAACTCCGTGTAATTTCGTCCGTGCATTATGCCGATCCCGGGAAAAATTGAAAATCGAGCGCGGAGATTGCGGGCCGATAGTTTAACGAGGATATCGTATAAAACGAGGAAAGCCTCGAATGATCACGTATAATAGTTTAAAGGGCAATGCTACTTTCCACCGATAATTCTTCGCTCGCCGTGTTTATCCAATCCGTCGATAAACGCATTAACAAACCGGTCGCGCTCTGATATTTGATGGCGAGCAGATAACTTCGTTAATTAACGATGGATCTCGCTATTATCTCGCAGAGACCTCTAAACAGCGCGGCAGCATTGTTCCCCGCGCCACGGCAAAACATTATTAAATCATCGTGCCCGTGCCTTGTAATTGATCATTACATGCTCGTGACGCGTGTACGAACCGATACGCTCCCGAAACGTATTTACTCGGACCGTGTTTCCCGGCCGACGACGATGACGATTAATTCGACCGGAAAATCGACCGACCTCGATCGACTTTGATCACTTTTCTTCGACGTTAACCGAGCGACATTTTCAATAACGTCGTTTACCCGAGGGCTGCGAACGGACGTCACATTGGTCGCATTCGCGGAACACCAGACTGCGGATCTTTATGCGAAATAACAAATTGTCTGCAAATTGTCGAACCAACTAGAAATCTTCATCATTCTCCGAATTCTACAACTTAGAAATATCTATATTTTTTCATCCTTTTAATCCTGTCTTTTTATATAACATAATTTCGAAAAAATTCCATTTGGAAATTTTAAGTCTACAGTCTACAGAACTACCAAGAATATCCAAGGAATGAATGTATGAAATGGATTTCTTGTAAATTAAATTGTAAATTAAAAACCAGTTCGTTGCACCGATCAATGATTACATTTGTCACAGAAAATTCATTCTCTGGATATTTGATATTATTCAGATGGATACGTATGGAGTGTTCGGTTTCTGATGACAGCCATATTGGATATGTGCTTTAAGCCGAAAGCGATTATGTTTCAAGTAAAACTGAATTCTAGGTCCGTTTGTAGAATCTTTTAGAAATGCAAATTTTGAAGCTTCTTCAAAGGATTATGTTACAAAGTAGAGTGAATTTTTCGATATTTCTGTAATAAATGCGGAATCAGTGTTTTACAGGTGCACGATTACGCGAAGAGTCGATCTCGCATTCAGGAGCTGTTTTCTATTTAATTACCCCGGAATTTATTTGCACGAGGATCACGTGTTAATTGAAACGTCTCTGCATCGTTGATGACCTTCGATCAATCATTCGTTGACTCTGTATTTCGATCGTACGAGCATTATCACTGATGGTAATTTGCAGTTTAAATGAGGCTGAGAAGGTATGCGGTTGAACAAACAACTTTGTACGTGCGGTTCCCACCTGGAAATTTGTTTGCGCCGGAATTCAATTTCGAAAAACTAATTAAAAGGAAAATTAGTAAATAATTAATAAATAAATAATACAATGAAACAATTCTTTTTTCAAAGAAATTTTAACGCACATTAAAACATTCTGAAATAATGTTCGAAATTGCTGACCTGAAAATCCATAAATCTATTCGTTTCGAATTAATTGGCAATTATAAACTACAGTTCGTCGAAAAATAAAAATCGAGGTATCCAATCAAACTTGAATAATAAAAAAAAATGCCTTTTTTGAGATACAGCATTAAACCATTAAACACTCTGTTCAAATTGATTCTTAAGGATGGTGTTCCAAACAATTAAAAGTAACAATCAGTGGTCTCAATTTGGTCTAAAATTGTATATTCGACATATTCCAAAATATATAACTCACGCGATTTATATTATTTTTACTTGAAAAAAAATCACACGCGTGCTTCGAATACCAATAAACACGCGTGTAAAATTTCGATTCGAAAGATTCGATGGCTTTTCGGCAAAAAATTCGCGGAAGCCGCCTCGAAAACTACCCCCTTAAGTGACCGCCATTACCCCATTCTCCTCTAGTATTTACGGGAGGAGAAGCGACGTAGCATGCGCATCGACAAAATACCGTGATTGGTGGGCGGCCACAAAGAAAGGTAGACGAGTTTATCTGCACTCTTGGGTCCATTCATCCGCTTTAGCCTCCACTTCAGACAATGGCAATGACTGTGGTAAATGTTCTCTGATCCGCGGACCGAATGCACGTAACCATTGTACAACCCCCGTCATCCCCTCCCCCTTACAGCCCTCTCGGCCGCTTATCTGTAGGTTCCCGATGCCGACGGGATGTCGTCCTGTCGAGGAATCCATCATCTGGCAAGCCAGCTCATCTAGTCGAGTAAATTGACTACGTGCACGAAATATCCTATCTGGCTGTTACCGTACGGCCGCGCGGTAGAGGACGTAACGGTCCCGGCTCGAAAACCGGGAAGATTAACGCATCTGAGGGACGAAATGAGCGGAAACGATGGTTTCCCATCGGTTTCCGGGCGAGGATAACCCGTCCGTCGTGTCTGTGTCTGTGCGGGGCACGGTGACACTGCGGGTCGCAGAATAACGAGACAGAAAGTTAAATTGCATCGAGAATGCTTTCGCGGACAAATTGAAAACTTGCCGGTGCCCGCCGACGAGAATTTGCCGGAATCAGTCTCCTCGGATTAATCGGATGTTGCTCTTCGGAACGGATGCCACCCGGACCACCCTCGGATATCGAGCTAAACAAACCGAAGCGGCGGCCGGGACCCGAGAGTTTAATATTTTACTATCGATCCTCCCTGCCCGCCCTTGTCTCGCGCGGACTCCTTTTTTTTAATCTGACACCGAGGTTTACGAAACACCAACACCGATTGTTTTACAGAGATTCGCGTCCTTTTAAAAATTTTTAGCAACGATCGTACATGAAAAATGGTAAAAATCGTCGTTTTCACTCTAAAAGCGACTCGAACGTTTCACCTTGTGAAAACGACAAGACTGGATTTCTTGAAAATTACTCGATTATTCGTAATTACTTGTAATTAGGCTGCGAATTTTATGCATTCGTGACAGAATTGAGTGGATGAAAATCGAAACTGTGAACGTTTGATGGAAAGATTTTAATTTTTATGATGGATTTTATGATGGAAAGAATTTAAGAGTTTGTTTGCGATATTAATGTAGATAATTTTTATTTTGATTGAATGCTGTATTCAATTTTTATTAATTGACACGATAAACAGTGTCGCATTTGGGATACTAAAGACTTCAAATATCGCAGGTACGGATAATAGAAGTCTGACTGTGTCTGGACCAAGAAATTTATTATAGTTTAATATATCTTCATAATTTCAGTAGTATAATTTCTATGATTATTATATTTTTATAATATTAAAGTTTTTATCGATCGAAATTTTTATAATATATATGTGAAGAATTATCGGCGCAAGGTTCGATCAATTAATTTTTATAGCGAGAAAGGATTCGAAACTAATATTTCTCAAACTCATTACATTTTTCGCCATTTATGAATAATATTAAAGTTTTTATCGATCGAAATTTTTATAATATATATGTGAAGAATTATCAATTGATCGAACCTTGCGCCGATAATTCTTCACATATATATTATATTTTTATTTCGGATCTAGTAATTGTGTAATTTCTTTCGGTGAAGTTAGCAGATTATTATAATTGTTGAATGAACTGGTTCACGTAAATGACATTGCTTCCGATGAAGATTCATAGTTGTCGGAGGATCGTGATTCAAAGTTCCATCTGTTGTCGCGACAACGGGCGAACGCCTAAAACGATGTTATGTTAACAATAACGTTCTAAAAGTCCTGACAACACCGTCTACCGAAACGATTATATATAATCGTTTTATTCAACGGCAGTCAACACAATGGATCCTCCACGAGGCAGGCTGATGTTCCGGAAAGTTTGATGAAAATTCAGCCGGGCGGAGAGGGCCAACAATGGTCGTCAACGCGTATTATGCTGGACTTATAGCATGTGTATAGATCGTTGTGTTCTTAGTTGTCGACGATGATAATGTAGTCACGGCTAGTGGAAACTTTAAACCCCGTTCAACGACGGTAAATAGAATGCATCCTACTTGCGGCACGCTTATTTGACGAGTCGGAAATTAGTCCTCTGGTAACGTGGAATCTCGTGAAAACAGGGTTACCGGGAGAAACCGAGTGGCAGAAATGACACCTGGCTGAACAATCGCGTTCTGATCTGAATTATTGCCTGTTAATTCGGCGGCATCTTGTCTCTGGCATCCTCCTGTTATTCTAACATCTGTTCGTAACCTCGAATCAGCTTAAATAGATTTTCGGAAAATTAATCCGAACACGAAAGCTGCTGGCAAGTTTTATCAGGTTACGAATATATTTCCATTTCAGTGCACATATTAATAGTTCCATTATCAATTTAAATAATTTTTCGAGAAATTTTCATCTGTCGTTTATAAACGTTAAAAATCCGTTAAATAGCCACACGTTTCAGTTACACATCTGCCAACATGTGATCAAAGTGTTTTTAGTGTAACTCCGCAATATTTGTTCAATGTTTTGTCCACTTTTTTTTTGATACAGCAAGTATGTATTCTATTTTGTTTTCTTAATTCTAGTAGGTATTACATAGCTGTTTAAAAATATAAATTATATTAATTTGGTTTACATAATTTTTCAGACGCAAAAATGATTCTTTGAAAAAGATCCACATAGGGATCGAAACGTTAGAAACATGTTTAAATAATTGCACATTTGTTATTAGTTCTATGAATGATCGAACCTGGCGCCGATATCATTTAATTATTATATACTTAAATTTCGATTTACCCGTTAAATAGCCACAATGTTTTATACGAATGAAAAATATGTATTATGAATAATCTTTCGAGAAATTCTTTGCTATGAATCACAAAAGATCGATTTCCATTTATCCGTAACTTCAAAACAATTAGGTACATTTCGCGAATAACATTTTAAGTAATTCTCAGCCGTGGCTTTCGCACGACTGAGGAATACGTAACAATTCTCCCGCCACGAAACAGCTGGGCAATGGCGCGAAACGGACTTATTAATTGTACCGAACGATTATTAACGAGAACGTGGGCAGGTAAATCCGCGTGTCTCCAGGATGCATAATTCATGAACGGCCGATACACGCAATCATCGCGGTATTTGCTAAACAGGCGAATCCTTCCCTTCGATTTGCATGTCCGTGCTTCTCTGTGCAGCGCCGCGCCGCGCCGCACCGGCAACCACCCACCGCGCCGGCAAACAAAAGATGTTGGGTTCCCCGTGAGCGTCGGCGGCGTGGCGGCGGTCGAATAAAACCCCGAAGGAAGGTGAAAGGGCGGCTCGACGCATTAATATTCATTTAATGAAACCACCTATATGCTCGAAATCACCCTCGACCCCGTTTTCTTCCTATATCGCAAGCGAAAACATGCACACTTAGAACTGGGTTACACGCGCGCCGACGCGACGCGCAGTCACCTGCATCCAATATGCAACGATAATTTCCCTGCCTCGTCATCGAATTTGACAACCCAGAAATCTTGTCTCGCACGGAACACTTTCCACGAATTTTTCTCTGCCGACATTTCGCGCTCTTCTGATGAAAATTGCTGACTGAAACGCGTTCACGTAAACATAGAAAATTTCAAAGAATAATTCATACGATAACGTTTAGTGTTCTGCATTTATACAAATTTATTTCCGGTCAAATTTCTAACAAGTCGGTAAATATTTTAATCTGTAGCTTAGATAAGTGCTCTATCGTCCGGACATTTTGTTTTCACAGAAAATTTATCTCCCACTCTACCTTACCCCTCCTACGATGCCTTTCCCCCACACTCGACTGCGAGCATCCCCACTCTTCCGCCACGGGCCCGGTCGCGTGACGTGCTTCCTCTCGTCACGTGACTAACCATGTAATGGCAGAGAGGGGATATTCCCCTCGATTCCCCTGACACCGTGCGTGACCAGTTGGTGCGGATAATAGAGGTTCTACTATGTCGAGGATTAAGCAGGAAAATACGACCCGAACTGCCCCGTGTTTGGACTCGATTCAATCAGAAAAATGTCACGAATATGTTAGTAATAATTGCACACACAAATAATTACGATGATTTGCTCTCCGTCCACTTTTACTCCATCCTCGTACATTTCGAACCCCGAGAATCATATGCGACAAAACTTCGTCCCCGTTTCCACGTTGTTTCATCAGCCCCCCGGCCTCGGAAATTGCGTCCTCGGGCAAGATTCGGGAGGCAAGAGGCCGTCGGGTCCCGATCGAAAATCGTCCGATCAACGAGTCAAAGCAATCTCCAGTCTATAAAACGTCGCGGGGGCATGAATGCCGGCGGATCTTGCTTATAAAACTCTTATCTGTCAGGAACACCGGCGGTCACAGCGGGGGTTCAACTAGGAAAGTCGGAGGGTCTAGGTACGATGACAAGGCTGGCGCGCGATAGAACCAAGTCGGCCCATTGTCGAAAGACAAAAGGTTTTCCAACGTAAGTCATAACTCTCGTCGCGAGCTGGTGCTCGACCAACTTTCGGCCCGGGAACGAGTCGTTCTGTCTCCCGGCTGGCATCATTTTTATTCGAGCCTCACTTTTGCCGGCGTTGACAGAATTACGAGAAGAGCGCGCGCCACGCGGCACTTTCAAAGGGGATTTGCCGCGTTCAATATGCTCGCCGATCGAAATACTACGAGCGAATCCGCCATTAGAGCATACCCATCGATATTTTCTTTCGCTTGCACGGCCCTGCGAATTTCGATTGTTGCTTTTTCGAACGTTTTTTTTTTCGGAAAAGTTGACGCTCGAACGAATTTACCGGGTTTAATGATACCGGCAATTTAGGCTTCCCCTTCGGGCTCAATCGTAATTTGCATCTCTTTTTTGTAAATAATTTTGTAAAAATCGATATTTTCGTTTCATGCCCATCGAATTTGGAACGATAGAGTGTTTTCACGTTTCGGATCTCAGTTGTTTCATTTTTTTCATGGTTTCTCCCATTTCTGTCGGGTTTTTATGTTTCTTTAAAATACAATTTTATATTTATTTAACGCTACGACTGTTGACCATGAAGCAGATCGGATTTCTACGGATGTCCTAAGACTTCGATAGCAATGCGTGATCGAATAACGAAGCTGAAAAATTTCTGGAGAAAATATTTTAATAATTTTAGCAAATGAAAAGAATAAATCAGGACCTATATAGTTCGAACCTATTCCATTGAAACAAAATTACGAGTGAACGACAATTTCACGAAGTGTTTGAGACGCGTCAAGTGACTGTACAGTTAGAGAGTGTAGCGTCGAATGACACGAAAGGGAGAATTTTCATTTAAGGAGACAACGAGGGTTAGCGTCTCACGCTCGGAGGAATATCGAGGCTATTTTCCCAGCGAGAGAGAGAGAGAGAAACAATGCCGTGACGTTTCAAAATTGATTTCCCCGGTGACCAATCGACGGACATCACGGTCAGCAACGTTTCAATCGACAAAGTAGATTGATTCCGCGTGGACCCGCTAATTCTGCAGAATTTTCAAGGCGAACCGAATGGCCGTATTGTTCGCATTCGGCGCACAATTCGAGAAGTGGTCTTGGCCGCGAGCCTAATTACCTCGTCGATCCGAGAAACACGCATCGTCCCGATGCATCATGAACTACGGATTGTTTTTGCACGGTGTAATTATAGACTAGGCGACCCGCCGAAACTGCAGCCGCGACGAAATCCTCGATCGATCCGCTACACCGCGACGGCTTCACTAGACACATCATCGGACACGTATTTGCACACGCGGGTAAGCCGCCATTTTTCACGAATATCCGAAGCCCGTGCACCGTGAACCTAAGTGGCAGTTGCGAATTTATAAAATGCTGGGAAACCTCCATCGAACACTAAATGTATTAAACAATAAAACTGGCATTTTTTTGTTGTATATTTCATTGTTAGAAAAATTAGAACATTACACAAATCTTTTTCTATGTCACATTAAAAACAACATTACAACATTCTTGAATTTTTAAATTCTTTTACTGTTTCATATTTCACCCAACCAATTTCTTCATAAATGAATAAAGATCCGCAGTCTATTCATTGTATATTTAAAATAAAAATAATTTTCTTAAAATTATTATATCAATAATTATCAAATTATTATATCAACAATTATCAAATTATTATATCAATTGTTTGTTCATCTCGGAAATTCTTTATTATAAATATTTACAAATAAATGATTATTATAAATTTTAACTCAGTTTCAGACTCACGAACTGCGTTGATTTTACAAGATTTTTCAGACTGACGGTTCAGCGAAGAGTTAATTAATTTTGTGTAGCGCGCGATATTGGCAACGATCGAAAAATCACCCGATCGATCTTCTGTCTCGACTAGAAGACCCGCTAATGGATATTAGAAAAACCTATTCCCGAAATCATTATCTCCCATTTATCTCCCATAGTTCGATCGCCGATCTATTACGCTTTCAAGCTCGTCGCCCGCCGATATATTTCCCGCACGTTCGGTTCGTAAAATTTTCAAAGTGGCTCGTATTAAACGGAGCTCCGGAGTTCGTATCTCCCGCGTGGCCACGGGATCGCGAAAATTATCTTCGCGAATATCGAACTTACCGACGAGCGACGCTTCCCCCTTCTCATCCATTAGGACAAAAGGTTTCCAGGTCATCGTCGGTATTTCTCGATTACCGGCGCGGCGAAGACGGATAAAAGCGGAAATGAAATTTTGCGAATGAGCTTTCGCGACCCTTTGATCCATCACGCGTTCAAATCCATTTTCTTATCGGTACGCGATCGATGAAACCGCTCGCGAGGGCCCTTTACATTTTGTCGTTCGTAATGTTGCATCGACGTAAATTAATTTTAACATCACTCGTGTCGTGTCTTTAATTTAGCTGTGCTCACAGCGTTTTTATCGATTTCGGAACTGCGAGACCTGGATAAAAAGTTTTTTTAATGTGCTTGTGATTTTTCATAATTTTAAGTGTCCATCCACTTTTAAATTGTACATTATAACAAGTTTAGTATGCTTTTGTAAGTTGGATGTTTTTGTTTCTGGTAGCTCTAAGTATTTAGTGAACCATTTTCGGCGATGTCAATTTTTTAAATGAATTTGTACATCAATATTTTATGAACTGAGTGATTTTGAAGATTGACGTAAATTAATTTTGACATCACTCGCATCGTGTCTAATTTAGCTGTACTCACAGCGTTTTTATCGATTTCGGAACTGCGAGACCTGGATAAAAAGTTTTTTTAGTGTGCTTGTGATTTTTCATAATTTTAAGTGACCATCCACTTTCAAATTGTACGTTATAACAAGTTTAGTATATTTTTGAAAGTTGGATGTATTCGTTTTCTACTAGTTCTAAATAATTAGTGAACCATTTTTAGTGATGTCAATTCTTTGAATAAATTTTAACATCAATATTTTATAAACCAAATGATTTTAGAGATTGAGAGTAGCTTGATGATTTTTCATAAATTTTAAGTACCCACTTTGAAGGTATATACAGCAAAACGAGATGTAATTTTATGAATTGAAAAGATATTTTTGTATAATTGTTTATAGCCTTTTGAAACGTTCTCCGACAAGCACAGTTTAATATAAACTATAATTCGTAGAAATATGCAGACCATCTAGGAAGCTTGGAACGTAAGTGCAGAATATGTTTTCGTCGAATATTTTTATTGTTATCGACGCGGCACGTAGATCGATAAAAAACAATTTTCGATCTGAATGTTTGCGCAGAACCGTTCCGGAAAGTAAAAGGATTATTGCCTGTCCCAGTCCGACGTCTTTCCTTCCTGTGGCCGGAAGTGCGGGATTCGGATTGAAATATCGGCAATGATCGCTCAGTAGTAGTCTCGAGACGGATAACGAATGAGACTGAAATTGGATTGGATTATCGATCAGTCCATATTTCAGCGGGTGGTTAAATTGATAATGAAATCGCTGTCGGTTTACCGGGTTTCCCTTCGTGCCTGGCAACGACCACTGTCATCCTGCCGCTTATCGATACCCCTGTAAAATTTCCATCGTGCCTTTTAACACGCTCGTTCGAGCTTCCTCTCGCGTTCCCGAACAGATTTCGTTATCTGCGATTCGAAACTTCGCCCGTCGAGAAGAAACTGAGGCGCTGCGATATACTCGGGAGCTCTTGAGAACTTCTCGAACATCGAATGCAAATCGAAGGGCGTATCGTTAAAAATCTGCCGCAGTTGTTGTCGGAGCATGGGATCTTTCCAACCGAGTTTTGTTCAAGGATTTTTACGCAGAAATATATGGTTATTGGAAGTAGCACCGAGAGCTGCAATTTATATTAATTCGAGAATTCTGTCAAATCTGTTTCGTGATGTTTAAGATGTGATAGAAATTTTTGAAAATTGTTTCTTTCGTTTTAGTAATACTAAATTGTTTTACGTAGAAATATACGGTTGTTGGTAGTAGCACAGAGAGCTGCAATTTATATTAATTCGAGAATTCTGTGAAATCTGTTTCGTGATGTTTAAGATGTGATAAAAATTTTGGAAAATTGTTTCTTTCGTTTTAGTAATACTAAATTGTTTTATGTAGAAACATACGGTTATTGGAAGTAGCACCGAGAGCTGCAATTTATATTAATTCGAGAATTCTGAGAAATCTGTTTCACGATGTTCAAGATGTGATGGAAATTTTTGAAAATCGTTTCTTTCGTTTAAATAATACATTTTCACGAATAAAAGAGATTTCTGTTTTTATTGTTGTTACATAAATTCATATCGAAACGGAGTCAGAAATTCGTGAAATCAATGATTACTGCATCCCCTTGATGAAACTAATATTCATTAAAAATGAAATCCTCGCGATTCATGTATCTTACACATTCACTTTAATCGCTAACGATAGCAATTAAATAAGGTATAGCGAGGCTATGGGAAAACCATGATCCCGGTTTTAATGAATTAAAAACTTTTTGATTAAGGGCACTCCGGATCGTCTACAAAATACTGCCACAATAATCTCTGTTAACAAGTGCGTTCCATTTGAAACCACTTTGAATAAAATTCTGTGGAAAATATTGCTGTAATATGGACGGTGAAAGGTTCATTTATCCCCGAACTGAATAAACCATGATCCCCGGCTGCATTTATCCGTCGCTTCAATTTTCAATTTACAAAGAAAGCCATGAGAGAAGTCCCCGGTAATCGATCGATCGATCCCGAACAGTCGAGACAGCTCGGAGGGGGGAGGGGGTGGTAGGAGAAAGCGTTTGCTATTGACAAATCCGTGAGAGATGTACAGAAACCATGAAGGAATTCGCCGTTGGAATTCCGATCCAGCGAGTTCCTGCGGATAGAATAGAAATCGTATCGAAATCGGATCGCTGCGTTCTCATTCCGTTCCATATCGCTTCCTTCGCTCCTCCCGGAACAAGCTCCCTTTTTCCGAAAATCAGCCCAGGCGTCTCTCTCTCTCTCTCTCCCTGTGTGTCCGCTATCCCGAGAAATCAATTGTATAGGTTCGCCTGTATACTCCGCGAAAGAATGCGGAGTCGCGCAAAACGCCCCTATATTCGCTGTTTTGAAAATCGCTCCGCTGGAAATATTAAACTGAGACGGGAGAGCATTGCGGCGGGCCACGTCTCCCTTTTCTCCAAAGAGTCACTGGAGTGTCGCGGCTCAAGGAGGCGCGCCAATGCAAAACCCTGTCGTTTGCAATGTTCATTCTGCTTCGCGAATTCTGCCCGTCCACGTGTGTTTACCTTCAACAATGCCTGGCCGGACCACCGTTCCATTCTATTCCCATCCGGTGCCATTAATGGCGGATTTTCTCGCAAAATGAGAATCAACGGTAATTCCAAGATCCACGGAAACTTTCATTTCATTTAACAATAAATTTAAGACGAAGCTGCTCAGGAAGCGTGTACAGGGTGTGCATTCTTTTTTATGAAGCTCAGGAAGCGTGTACAGTGTGTGGATTTTTTTATGAGACTGAGAAGGTATGCATGTACAGCGTGTGCATTTTTTTATGAATCTCAGAAAGTGTTTACAGTGTGTCGATTTTTTTATAAAGTTCAGAAAGTGTGTACAGTGTGTTAATTTTGTTATGAAAAGGTCTGTACAGTGCATGGATTTTTTTATAAGGCTGAGAAAGTGTGTACAGTGTGTGTGTGTGTGCGTGTGTTGATTTTATGGAAAATAATCTTAGAATTTTTGTTCCTTTCCCAATGCAAATATATCGCACTCTATTTTAGACACAGTCGTAGAACGGGTACAACCGAGAGTATTTTTCCTGGGCAAATTAATCCGCGCACTGACAAGGTTGGTTCGTTCGGAACGATCTATGAAATCTCTGCCAGTAATTCACTCTTGGACGAGGAATCAGGCGCCGCTGCCAGTGGCTGTTAATTTATATCCACTGATACACAAAGGCTAGCGATTTAGTTAATTCGCAATCACATAGTTCTCGAGAGACGTGGTCATTTTTCGTGAATAAAATTAGACGAACATACTGATAGAATAATTTATGTCGAAATAATGATCGTGTCGCAGTATCGTTATTTTATACGTTATTTTATACGTAAACACTTTTGCATCTGTTCGATAATGCTGCCTAGGCTGACACTAAATAGATCAGAGTGTAAGTAGAAACGGCTAGCATTGGTCAGACACGTTATCGATTAGAATCCATAGCACACCTCAGGCTGGAACTTCTTTTCTAAACTGATGTACAAACATGGAAATTTTGCTCGATACCATATACACTTCTGTGCGAGAGAAAGAAGCACACGGCCATATTTAATAGAAAAACGTAAAAAAACAAATAAGAACACAGTAAGTTCCGCTGTTTAATCGAATACTTCCGAGAACAATACTTCCGAGTACAATATAATTTTTACATAAAGATATTGTTTGTCATTATATCTTATAATTATACTGGGTGCTTCTTTCTTTTGCACAGTAGTGTAGTTATTTATCTGTAAAATCATTCTGTCTTCTTGAATAATTCCGCTCTCTTATCTATCAGCATCTTTTCATCTTATACATTCACTCAACTTCACCCAGATCCTCTAAAAGTGCCTTACAGCGAGTTCAGCACAATTTCCGCGTGGGATGTAGGATTTTATAAATGAACTTAAAGAAACTGCAATCAAACAGAAATTTATTTACTCTATCCGAGAGCTGCATAAAGTTTCAAACGTATAAAAACCTCATTAAAGCGGATCAAACTTTTAACTACCTAGAAATTTCATGCTATATGAGCAGCCATCGGTTCACCGATGAGGAATCGCTAATAAAGCTGATTGTAGAGCTCGCGTTAAAACAAGGAGCAACGCAAAATGCTAATCCAATAATACGCGTGCCTCGGGCATTGAAAATCTAATCACTACCTCGTGAATTTTATGCATTTATAATTATCCTCAAGTCGTACGGAAAATTGTCTGAACGACGTTAATAGGATTATCTTCTTTCACGGTCCGGAGCCTGTTTAACCGTTTATTATACACAATCTTATGTTCCAAAACTGAACCCGGAACGCTGATTCAACCCAGACCTAGCCTAATAGTCCGAAGACCCGGATACAGTAGCAAGCTGAGCTAAGCTAAGCTAAACTGAGCTAAGCTAAGCCTTGCCGTGCTAAGTTTACGCGTACTCAGTTTTGGGGAAAACACGGTTGCAGTGCTGCGGCAAATATTTCCGAACTAACAATGGCGTAGCATGACAACAATTCTCACGAAATTCATCTGAGAATCTCAAGAACCACACAAAAAAAAATGCAATATTACTTCAAATCCTTCTGTTCCCGTATTTTCCTAGCAGATCCATGCCTCCTCGAAACCCTCCAAACAAGGTTTAAATTTGCAGCCCAGATCTAACCCAGACCTAGCTCCACAAAGCTCGGCCGAAGTCGCGTATCTATGCTAGCCCAAAACCAAACTTAACCCAGATCTAATCCAGACCCGTCCGCACAAAGCCGGAGTGCCAGAGTGCCTAAGCATCGCCAGCCTAACCGTAAGCTAAACTTAACCCAGATCCAGCGGAGCATGCAAGCTAGCCCGCGAAAAAAGCGCGTGCACACAAACATCTCGTCGCGAGGCAGGCGGGTCGGTCGAAACCGTTCGTCAAAACTCGCTCGTGCCTCTTTGAAAGCTTTATTAACCGGCGCAGCGCGGCGTGGTGTGCAGGGAACAGAAACTGAAACAACCTGTACACACGTCGCCGCTGCTTTTCTTTCCGCGTTCTCGCGTGCTTCTGACGGACAAACGGACGACAGAGATAGCGGAATCGCGCCCCCGGCACTAACGACGCCTCTTCTCCCGACAACACACGCGCGCGCACACACACACGCACAGCCGCGACACACAACTCTCTTTCCCTTCGAGCCCTCTGTCCCTCGCGCCAGCATTCAGCGCGTCAGTTCGCCGTCTTCTTCTTTCGCCCGGCAAATACTCGCCGGCTTGCATGTAAACTGGAACAAAAGTTTCGACGCACACCGTCCAACGGCCGAGATAGCGCGACAGCTAGGGTTGCGCCGGGAGAAAGCTGGACGAGGGGGACAGTTTCTTTAAACACAAAGCAAGAGCAAAGCGGATGAAAGGTCCGAGGGGTGGCTGGCTTTCTCTCTACCCCCGTCCATTCGTATATCGCCCCTGTGTACCTGGGAGGAGACTGTAATTGCAACTTGATGCAGAAGCACGGATGCAGTTTTCGCCAGCCGACGCTAACGAAACCCTACACAATCGCTGAGAAACCGTTTCCGGAAGGGACGCCGTTAACCAGGGCCCACACACTTGCGATCCTACCCGCAAACTCCCTAAGGAGGCGTGCTGCATCGACTGGCGAAACGTGCGAACGATTCGCGTTTTGGCGGCGCCCCAAAATCTGGCAGAATTATGAAAATTCAAGAATTCATGAGTATCCGTCGGTAAATTGTAGTTAAGAGTCAGTAGAAAATAAGTACGTCGAAGGGCTAAGTTCGTCTAGTGGCGAGCGAAGGGTTATTTAGAAAATATTGTAATATTTAGATATAATGAACTTGTCACCTTGAAAAAATCATGAAATTTTAAAAAATTTCTGTAGTTTTATGTTCCCAGGAGGTTATCTAACATTAATGCGAAAGAAGAATTTGTAACCTTTTTGCACTTTTTGAGAAATTAAATTTTTTGTGTGAACTAAATGGCACACAATCGAATGCAACAGATGGACGACAAATGGAACGACAATTTAATTAACAGGCTAGACTAAGACATTCTAATTAACCTTTTGTCTCAGTCCCAAGTACAATGTCCGCGCGTATTAATAAACGTAATATAGTTGTGCAGATATTATAGGTGAGAAGATGATATTGTACACCACACAGAACACTGTTTTCTTAGTAAACACGAGATGCTAGCTCCGCCGTCAGCTGCTTAATTTCATTGAGAAATTTCATGACAACTGAGAATGCTGTCATGCTGGGCGGTCCATTAATTACAGATTTATATTTGGACGCTCTTTGACCCTTTGTCCTCGTTTTTCTTTGCACTGTGAGCGAAAGCTATACGTATAGAGAACACGAAAATCAATCCTATCGAATCGAATAATTTGTACGAATATAAATTTAACACGTTCACTAAAATTTTGCGAACATCGAATTTTATGTATTTCAGATAGATTTCCATCATGCCACGTCATGTGGATTAATTTCTAGAATTTGGACGGAACTGTCATGTAGAGTCGCTCCATAATTTGTTTGTTTTCTCGAAATGTCCAATTCATCAAATATCAAACGCTTTTATTTTAGTTCGTTTTAATACGTTCTTAGAACGTTTCAATACGTAGGTATTAAATATTATAGCATTATTGATGTTCTATAGCCTTATTGATAATTCCGAATAAAATTATATAGTTGTAATTGAGTAAACTGGTTTATCCGATTTTCAGTTTCAATTAGCAGAACCACGACGAAAAAAATTATACTTTTGATTCTCCGCATTCATTTTTTTGATTTTGAAAATTTAAAGATTAAAATTTGGAGGTCTAAATACTTCGGAATTTAGAAATTTGAAAGCTTGGAAATCTGCAGAAGGGTGAAATTTTGAAGATTTGGATGCTTGAAAATTTGAAAATTTGAACATTTAAACATTTTAAATCTGGTAAATTGGAAAATTTAAAAATTCGAAAATTTGAATATTTAAAAATTTAAAAATTCGAATATTTAAAAATTTAAAAATTCGAAAATTTGAATATTTAAAAATTTGAAAATTTTGGAAATTGGAACATTTGAAAATGTGTAATTTAAAAGTATAAAAATTTGAAAATTATGCAAAAACATTTAAAATGTAATTAAAAGCCGTCAAATTGTGATAATCGGTGAATGGAGAAGTATATGCGCGCATTATCATTCGAAAGCCTACGACGACAGCAATATTGCAATTATTACGCACTCCTATTTACTTAAATTAAACCGGATATTAGCAGCGATTCATTCGAACGGGGATTATAATAGAGATCGAGAAAATAACGTAAGGAGATAAAGCAAGATAATGGAATACAATAAAACGCGGCGCATTATAATAAATTAAATTCTGCACGCTCGCGGAATCGGCCGCACGAAATTCTCCATCGTTGATTCTTCTCTGGCTACGCGGGGCTCTTTAATATTTAAAAGCCCAGTGCTCCCTCTTCTCGCGTCTCTGATGTTTAATGCAATATGCATCCCAGAGGTGCAGAGAAAGCGAAACAACAACGGGAGCGTATCAAACATATTGCGATCCAAAACGTAACATTATGAACACCGAAATGTATGTAAAACGGTCTCGTACGAACGCGAGAGCATAAACAAAAGCGGGACAGCAAATATACGAACGATACCAGAGGAGCAGAGAAAATAATCGTGCACGAGAGTAAAACAGCGAATTTAAACGACGATTATTCAATAGTATCTCGACCGGTCCATTTAAATGGGAACACCATTACTAGCTTCGCCCTCTGTTGATGTATGGGGGATCGATAGAAACAAAAACAGAAACGCCGAAACATGCCACGAAATTAGATACTAGCTTCTACGTGCGCGTGGACCCGGATGGAAGTGTTTTTGTTAAATATTTATTTACTAACAATAGTTTTCTTGGCTTCTTTAAAGCAGAAGCATCATAATGGAGTCAGCAATAACCACTTTGGTTTCAAACTCATTCTTTTATTCTTTATGCTATTTATTATTTAGTTTTTAAATTCAAACAGAAACAGAGTTCAAAATTAAATATGTATTACTCTATCAGAGACGTATGTAGGACAATATAAATTTTTATATATATTTATTCTTTTACGCTTTACTGTATCCTTTATTGACATGTCTTTCTGTAATTATTTTAACCTAAAATCCTAAAACAGAAGTCACAGTTCTCGTTGAAAATTTGCTCGATATTTTTATAATTTATGGATAATCAATGAGCAACTCGTTCATGGCCAGTTCCAGTTAACTGTGTGTACGTCCGACAATCGATATGGCAAATATATCGATTTCCTGCAGACATTATTAAAGGAAGAAGATATGAGTCACCATTGTCCATGCGTTTGTTATTTCATGATTATCATGATTATTAAATAAACAACGCGTAAACCGTCAATGTGCTCGTTACTTTGCAAGAGATGCAATTAATTCGCCATAGTGAGATTGAAGAGGAACGTTTCGGAGAGCGACTAAAAAATGAAGCCGGGGTATATCAGTAGTCAGAGTCAACGAAGTGCAACACGGCCCGGAGTGGATCACACTTTCGCGTCGAATCGTCGTGCTATCCTCGTCGTTTTCTACTTCGTCTCCAAGTTCGACGGTTTCCGGTGGGTCATCTGCAATATTAACGCAACCCCTCGAGAAGGGAGAAGAAGGGTCTCGAAGAAAAACGGTACAGAGCTCTCTCTCCTATACCCGGAGACGTTCCCATTTTAATATTCTAACCCTAAAATCGAATAACTTCCCGTCGAAAAGCGGTGGAAACACTTTCCCCCGTTTCCACAGCCCCATGGAAAAATGATACTGTCACGGGGGGTTGAGGGTGGTAACGATCGACGACCGGGTATGACAAAAAGAATCGCGAATAAATTACTCGCAAAAATTGCGGTATAATAATAGAAATCTGACTGAAAGTTTCACTATTTCCAAAATTAATAAATCGGTGGAGGATTAAAAGAATTTGAGAATATTGTGATACATTATTTTTGATTTATTAAAATTGTTAAAAGACAGATAGATATTTCTTTGTGACCATTGCCTTTATTTTGTAGAAAGATCTACAGTTGATTAATTATTGCTTCGAATGGAAAAAAATCTTTAGTTTCGTAATTTTAAAAAGAATTTTTCACAATATAAAATATTTTGCAAAAATTGTGTTCGAAGTTTGGCTCGATTGAATATCACAAACAATGATTGGTCCAACGACTGGTGTTTAATTCATCAGTGTTAAACTTCAAGTAAATTTACAAATTAATTATGTACATTATATTCCACTAGGCAAAACGGGCATCGTTTTGTTGACTTTATATATTCCAGATACAATCTGTACCGCATTTTATGCAGAGTTTGAAATATTTGTTTTAATTACAGCGTGCGCTCGGCAAGAAATTACGAAATAATTTATGCAAATGTATGCGATCCCGATCCAGAGGTAAATCAATGCAACTACTATTACACAACAGAGACTCTGCGGTGATTTATCACAGCGGAAATTGAGTTCCAAGAAAACGGTCAACGAGAGTCATTTGCGTCGCGAGGCTTACAACGTTCCCTATAAAAGTAATAATAATATTTGCGTTCAATAAATTTGAATAACGTCGAGAACGTTTCGCAACGTTGCTGCCCCGAACGAAGTACAAAGGGAAGCACCGGTAATCGATCTCGCCCATGGTCTTTCTCTTCGTAGACAAAGAAGGGAGGTCTGTCGTGTATGAAAGCAGAAGCAAAGCATCCTCATTAAATCTACGCTGGCAAGCAATAACCCGATCTGTCAGGAACACTCCTTTTATGGCTCCCCCTGGAGCTCCAATTCTTATTAAATGTTTCATTGAGAACAAGCGAAAATGTTACCTTCTAACTACCAATCAGTACTGCGAAGATTCCGCGATCTAAGAGAAACTTTTCGCTCCTCGTCGATCATTGAAATCATTGAAAACACGTTCTACTTTAATCCCAACAATTTTTAGAAACATCTCAAGCATTTTTCGGAAAGTGAAGAAATTTCTTTTATTTTTTAAATATTGCAATTTTTCATTTTTTATTTTGGAATGTACTAAATATACTATTTAACTATGGACGTTGGAAGTTTCAGGAAAGTGTATTTTAGTATCAGAGTAGTTTAATTTTTTAAACATTGCAATTTTTAATTTTTTACACTGCAATGTACTAACCATACGATACTATTTAACTACGGACATTGAAAGTTTCAGCGTATTGTATTATCTCATATTCATTATTAGATACAGTGAAGAAATTTCTTTAATATTTTAATTTTTTATTTTGCAATTGTACTAAGTATACGATACTACTTAACTATGGACGCTACAAGTTTTAGAAAAGTGTAGTTTATTAGCAATCAGTATATTTGTAATTTATATTTAAAGAACTGGGTAAATGTCTTTCTTTTCAGATAAATAAACTGTAAACGTTTGTAACTATTCCTTTTTATAGAAATATACCTAAAGAATTTCTAACTATCGCATTATTTATGTGTCGATAAGGTAGAAAATGATATTGAGTACAGAATTATTCCAAAAATGTATTCAATAAAATTTTGCTGTATGGAAAAATAGTGTAAACGAATAAACATCACCTAAGAGAATCACTCGAAGACTTCCATCTACGAGCACCGCGAGGTTTTTACGCGACGACTTTCAAGTTCTACTCCCGAGAGTTGCTCTAGCACAGGATTCTGTGGTAGACACTCACCTGAAAGCAGCTTTATAACATCTCGCTCCCCAATAGTTGTCGCTCATATTCTCGAGAGGCGGCTCTTAAGTGAACACGTTGCATTAGAGTCTATAGAGTCTCTTTGGTCCACGGAGATTGCGATCAAAGATATTCTGGATATCTTCAGGATCTAAGATCCGCCGCTCGCAGAGAGATTCTTGCTTTCAGATCGAGTTTCTAGTAATAGAGTCGTCGACGAGTTTTCGGGGCTACAGGATCCTCCAAAAATGATCCTCCGGAAATCACAAAATAAATTGCCCCTAAACGTTCACATTCTTATGCACATATCTGATCCTCGAATAATTTGTCGATATTCAAATTGCGATAATTTCGTGAAAACAAATAGTACAGCCATGAGTCTCGGCTCGTTTCAAACTCGAAGCCTCTACTTTTGCGAAGCAGCGTTTAAATTTCTCAGAAATATTTTCACGCAATATGGGAGGTGGAAAACTGAGGACCAATTTTTCCTAAAAATTGCTCAAATTCAAACCTCTCCAAAACCTCTCAAAAATTTTTCTCATCGATGAAACTGTCATGAAGTAGAAGAATGATGCTTCCTCTTTACAACGATGCCTTAAAAACTGACGTACGATTTTTTTTCACCATTCCATGGGATAAAAATGGGTAACAAGTTCGTCTACATTGGCACCTCTCAATCAAACCTCGATAAAACGACTAAAAAAAATCGTACATCCTTCTTCGAGGTAACGTTGCAAACAGGAAGCTCCAGTCTTCAAATCCGTGGTGGTTTCGGTGACGAATAAAATTTTTCGTATAGAATTTTCAATAAAAAAAACGCGTTTTCCGGACCACTGGATCGTGAAAAAGAATCTTAGAATAAAATGAAAACTGGATTGCGAGACTAGAGGCTTCGAGCTTAGAAATGGGTGAACGTTTATTGTCGTGCGATTATTTTTTACGAAATGGTCACAGTTTAAACATTAACGATTTAAACAGAAGATACATTGCGGTCTCGAGCCATAGATCAAAATTGGGTGAAGCGGAATCGTAAGATCGCAGCTGTTTCGGAGTACCTGCCCGCGGATAATGGAAACCTAATATTTTTCGGGATGTTGGTCTCATCTCTGATGTTGTCTAGCATCTTGTTTGCCCTGACAACGGTAGGTTGGAGTGTATGAAGCCTGATTTACTCGCGAGCAAAGCCTCGGACAGCTCGCGAGTATCTAAGCGGGCCGCAATCTGCTTCGGGGCGGTCGGCGCGGCACGGTGGCCGCGCGTATCTACTTCTCTCTAACGTTCTCGTCTATTTTCACCGTGCGCGCGAGTTATTAGCGGAGCCGGTGCTCCAAGTCCGACGATGCTGTGTCGCGCTTGTTGTCTAGATGTAATAATAGTCCCCCTAACGATAATATTTGCCGGAACAAACAAGTATACGCCGAGCGGGCGCATTCCCGTGCGCCTTTAAACTCCCTCGGAGATGGGGAGATGGAGAGAGAGAGAGAGAGAGAGAGAGAACGCGCCGTTGGTTACTTTGCGAAAGTAAGTCTCTCTCACCGCTCGCGAAATATTAGGCCGGTCAGCAAACTCGGTGTGCAAATCCACGATTGCATTTGTGGAAGCAATATCTCGAATTAGCGGCGCCCGTCCACTGATTCGATTTGTTTGACGACTGAGCGCCGCCATTTTGACGCGGACTCGGCACGCCGAAGATCTCCGCAGGACTTTTGCCATTTTTCTTCGGCAAACTACGGATACGCTGATTTCTTTTTTATTGAAAAATATTCGATATGGACGTATGAAAACGTTTATATACGTGCAATATCCATGACTGATTTTTGATGGAGATAAAAAAATTGTAGCGAACGATATTTTTCGTTTAGTTCTTGATATTATTGAGTACATATTGTTTTGGATTACCAAAAAAAAAAATTGTTTCACGATCATCTCTCATAAAAATTATTTCAATCGACGCGGAATCAATTTGTCTAAGATTTGACTTAAATTTGCAATTGATCCGGAAGCTTTACTCCGGTATTTACCATACCAATAAAGCGAGAATATCCAACCGCTCGAAAACGGAAAATTAACACGTTCCCCGACGAAAAGATTGATCGTCGCGCTGGCCGCGTCCCATCAAACATAATATCCGCATTGATCCGATCAATCGCAAATATTGAATTCCATTCTCAGCCGCGTGAAAACAGTTCTTTCGATTAATTCGCCGCGTTAATCGGACTTTAAACAACGGCCGAATTAAAAGGTTTGTTTAACCGTGGTCGCCGCTTAATTAGCGGCGGTCGTCCCTCTTGTTTTCGGTATCAATAAAAATCACGCTCTCTCATCGTCATCATCATCATCATTATTATTATTATACGGCTGCATAGATGAACGAGGAGCCGCCGCACCGGTCGTCGTTGCGGCCCATTGTTTCGAATTCGCCTTGTAACGAAGTGCAAATATGAAACTTTATATGCAGCCGTGCGTCAACTCGGCGAACGAAATTCCGGCGAACTCGTCCATGACTTGAGGCCCCGGCGTTTCCAACCTCGGCGTTCAACTCGCCAAACAAAGAATGTCATGCAGTGTTAAACACGTTTAAACATTCCCCGAGACACGAAGAGCCCCGTCTCGTCATTGTTCGGGAACTGCAAGGAGTTATTGTTTACTCAAAAGAGTTACGCCTGCCACGCGAAAGTATTCAACAGTAGCGTGTATTCAGCGCTGAGACGGATACGTGTTGAATGATACCGTAAATATTTTAGAAACACGTTAAACACGCTTTTATAAGAGGCGCGCGATGGTCCAGAGATTTTTATTCTTCGTAATAGAAAAGCCGTTGAATAGAACCGTAAGCGTTTTATGAATGTTGACTGGCCTAAAATTTTTAGCGGTTGTAAATATTTTACGACAGGTTCTTGGAAACAATTTTATTGTACCTTGACATACGGACAAATGTTCGAAATTGTCTGTTGATACGAAACATTTTGAAAATATCTGCTTTGCTTCCGGCAAATTCCAAATAAAATTTAGTTTCCTATTCAATGATTTTTCTAATAAAGACAGATTCGCTAATAAAGTTTGCTTGAACTTCTGGTGCACATTTTGCGAACAGGATGACGACACCGTGTTTTCGATTTGCTGAGGATATTGTTTACAAAGTAGTTGCCCTCCGAGCATAAGTTAGTCAGTCTTAATGCACGAGGCAACGTACGGCCAGTAGTTTACGCAGTTTATAAATACCTAGGTTAGCGTGGTTGTTCAGAAGGTTCGCCAAGGCTTCTCTGTGCGCTATCCCATCAAAAACGCGATCAACGTGCAACGACCGTCCGAGTCGAGGACCGCGACGCCGTAACTTTCGCAGTTACGGTCGCCTGAATGCGAAAAAGTGATCGTTAAAGGAAACCGGAAGGGCGGAAGATTTCGATCCCTCCTACAGTTCACTTTTAGTTGGATTACTCCGCGCTTCACCGACTATGCTCTACTCCTTTTTTTCTTTTTTTTTTCTTTTACCGTCTATGTGGGACATGCGGTTTTCAACCCTCCACAATGTGGGCGAACGAAATTTACGCTCGGACCTCCGGTAAAATAAAAATATTCAACCTGTAACGTCATTAGTCTCGCAGAATTTTATTATTAATTTTAGAGAGGAATTGAAGGTGCTATTTCACAAGCTGCTCGTTTTATTTTAATCAAGCCACCGTGAACATGCTATAAATTAACAAGTCCAATAGAGTACTTTAGAAATATGTATTTTCTGAATTACTCCGACGAAGGTTTAATAGACGGATTTTCATTTTTGCGAATTCAATTGGTAATTTTAAGTGGTCCGTGGAAATTTGAATTTGTCCTACAGCTGACACGATGAATTTTTTTATGCATATGAAATAGATATAACAACGTATATTTTCTTGTAAGAATAAGTAAACCATGATCAGTTTGCGTAATCTTCGGAAACCTGTCAAGAATTAGTGTCGCTATCACTGGGCTCGCGCGCGTCTGACCATAACAGGCCGCTTCTACTTAACCCGCTGCAAAAGAATGAGACAGCTCCTCCGCAATGATGCGACCCGAAACGCCTATTAAAAAATACTTTAACCTACAAACAATTGAAGTTCGTTCGATGCACGGCCTAAATAAAACTGCCATAAACAAATTCACTTAATTATCAGTGTATTCCGTTTAAAAAATTATGCATGACGCTTTTCTATTTAATTTTATCGAAAACGAGGCTCGACGCGAGCAAATTCTGCTGCACATTTTGAGCTTATTTTTGCACGGTGAATCATTTCTCTTTGACAAGGCGCTCAGCATTCCTCCGAGACTTTTAGGAGCCACTTACCGGCTAAATTATGTGTGCATTGTTACGAGGGAATCTTAAAACAGCGTCGACAAAGAGAGAGCGAGATGGAGATAGAGACATCGTGCGACGAAAGTTTTAACGTTGTTGCGCATAAGACAGTGGATTTTTGTTTTTTAAAAGAAAAGTCACGGCCGCGATACATTTCATTTCCCGGCGAGAAGGAAGAAAGTTGCGTGAACGTCGACGCAACCCACGGTCGAACGAGTTTAACGCGGCAACTTTTGTAATTACGAGTGTCCTCCGTAAAAGAAAAACCCGCGAGAAAACAACAAGAGACCCGATTAAACGTTTCCCGCCATTCCCAGGAAAAGTCCCGTCGTTTTCCTATCCCTCTTCCTTCTTCGAGACGACAAACTACTATCGAGTTTTCTTCGACGCGGCACCTTTTATCGAAAGTGTTCGACGCTGTGACGAACGACTTTCGAATTGTAGAGTAATTTTTGAAAATCACTAAGGCATTCATCATTAATTTAAAAAAAATTTTCTCTTTAGAAACTGAACACAAGCATTTCGATATTTTTGTTATTATCTTAGGACTGTTAGTGCAATTAGTACCGTCCCACTAATTTTATTAGAATAATCTGTGATTTACTCTGAATTCCATTATAATAGAATTACATGATGAATTAAAAGTTGAATACAAATATCCTAATATCTTTATTATTTTCTTAATGTCTCCACTAGTATAATCACTTAATTTACGAATCTAATTGAATATAAAATACTTTTAACGAGTTTTGAATTGCATTTTTATTGAAATCTTAGGGGATGACTCGACTATGCGATAGAAATTATAATGAAGAGCAAACAAATGTGCAATTGTTTCTTGCAATTAACATTGCGGTACAAACGATACCAAATTTAAATATTCTATATTTCATTCTGTTTCGTTATTACCAATGAGAGCACCGCGCGAAGAAGTGTAGCAATTAAAAAGTTTCGAAATGATCAAGCGTTGTGTATATATGTATAAGCGAGTTTGTCATTGTGTAAACAAACGTCTGTGAGTCATGTAACATTGAAACGTAAAGTGTACCCGTTGTTTTCGTTGGAGACATGACAAACGGTTCACCAAAAATAATATCCGATGAAAGCTGATATTGTTCCACCCTGTTACTAGAACCGTGATTCCCGATTTAATATTAAAATGATATTGTTGACCAGCGCAATTCTCGGTTACAAAAGCAGAGAATCATTACCGCGACACCATAAGTACAAAATAAAATACTCTGTACCGAAAGAACGACACTCGACACCATAATATTTCCTCGATGTTCGTTGACGTGACCTTGGGATGACCTTGAACTACATTACTCACGATAAGAAGTTATTATTAAAAAAATCGTTTCTATACAAAGTGCTGGAAAAAGAAGACTGAATAAATGAAGCTCTTAAAGAAGGCGAAAGAACAATAAAAACATTTTTTTTAGTAGTACAAGTTAAGAAACTTAATTAGCACTAGTGAACGAGTTGAAACAAATTTTTAACCATATTTCTTATAATATATACCTAACACATCTTCATGAGTGCATCTTCACAATCTCAATATTCGTAAATTAAAAATATTATAACCATTTTGACGGGTCTCGGGAACCTAGTGATTATCATGCAATAAATATAGACAAATTATACACGAAGATGCAACAGCGCCATTGCATGACTTTCGACAATAATTGGACCTAATTCAACTACAGACCCAATCTAATGCAACCTAACGCAACTTAACAAAAAGTTTAGCATTATAACAATCAAGATATATGATGATCTATTATCGTGGAATTTCAATGAAATCATATATTTCGCGGATATATCGCAGAAAAAGATCAACGAACCTCCTTCAGCCCAACAAAAAAAGAAACTGTTCCCGAAGAATAACAATCCACGAACTGGCAAATCAACTTTATCGCCGACTTTCACCGCGAGCACAGTGAAAGCTCGGTCCCGCGAGAAAATCTGGAAAAAAGCTGCGGCGGCATTTAAATTCACAACGACGCGCGAAAAAATCGTGAAACGTGTTATACGCACGGCGTCCGTCCACGCACGTGGAATGCGCGCATAAATTCGTCGCGTCGCGCCGTCGGATTCGCAGAATCGCAACGGGGTTCGCAATAAGCGTGCGCAGACCGATTAATTAATCGCAGCACGGTAGGATGCACGTGTACACGGTTGTCCGAAAAATCCGCGACCCCGTCGGGAACACGTGACACCGCGTGGGTATTTACAAAACCGAGTCAAACACCTAACCTCGAAGCCGCCGGCTCGCGTGCAATCTTCGCGACCAAGAAAATAAACACCGGAAAAATTCCAAAAAATCAATTCGAAATCACTGTTTCGAACCACCAGTGGTAAAAAAAAAAAAAAGTCAAAATAGATCCGGATAAAAAAGCTTTTGACCGACTGGTCGCACGGCGGTCACGTGACCGGGTTTCGAATCAATGGCACCTGATCGGCGCGCGCGTTAATTCGATCGGCGAACGTCAACAAAAGTTTCGCGAAGATCGGCGATCCGGGAAGAGATTCGAGTGGAATCAGAATGCGAGAAATGGACTTGCCAGTGAAGATTAATCCAGCGTGTCGGAAGGTTGAACGTCGGGGAGCAGCACTACGACGTTGACGGCGACCGCGGCGGCGACGACGACGTTGTTGTAACACTGGTTGATCGACTTTTTGACTCGACGACAACGTGGCGATCGAACAGGTTGGCCAGGTTGCGGTGTCGGTGGATGGGTCGATTGGGTTAGGTCGGTCGGTGGTAAAAGAGAAGAGAAAGAGAGAGAGAAAGAGAAAGAACAGGTGTAGGTTCTGGACCTGGATGATGGTACGTGGTGTAGCAGGGCCGGGGGCTGGCGCGACACTGTCCGCGGGCGCGTACACGAGCGCGCTTCCTGCGCATCCTGCCGCGCGCAGCCGCCGCGTCATGTGCGCCGAACGATCCGGCCAATCGGCGCCCGTGCACAGAGGAACGAGAGGGAAACTCGAACGTCGCAGCGGCCGCCGCGCTGGGAGGGTTGATGCACGCAATGGCGCGGGATTCGAACCCCGATAACGATAACTTTCGCGAGCACCCGCCTCGCGACAGAGAGCATACCCCGGCCCTGTCCCGAAACAATGCGACGCGATACAACCGCGATTCCCCGCGAAACTTTCATCGATTCCCAGCGCATGTGTGTTGTTTCACGCACCAATGCACGCGATGAGCCGCGCACCACGCGAACGATGTGGGTCACGATTAGGCGCGTAAACAATGCTCCGAGTATTCGGCGATCGAAAGCGCTGCGATCGGGGCTTATTCCTGGTTTTCACATTTCTCTGGGGGAACTACGCTGGTCACGTCTTTTTATCGTGGCAATACACTTTTGATACTTTACGATTCGCGGGGACTTGTTTTTCCGTGATTGAATCCGGGTCGGAACTACAATACCCCAAGTCCCCAAAGGGCACAAAATTTTCGCGTTTATTATCTTGTAAATTTACTAAAATTATCACGAATTTAAATTCAATTACGTTCTTTCTTTATGCAATATAAATTGTTTTCTTTTGCGGGGCGACCTAAAATTATATTTTGCGGGAGGGCCGGAAATTTGTAGTTCCGCCACTGTACTGAATCTATCATGGATTTAGAGATTGGAGATGTTACAACGACATCAGAATTGGATACAGGATTTCTGTTATTCATTTCACTGAGCTCTGAATTAAATATCGTTTCTGTAAAACTGTAAAAAAAATCGTATATCAAGTTTTCACTCTACTGTATGATCAGAATACCAGAAGAGGATAGCGAAGAATACTAGCGTAACAACAATTTACAAGAACAGATCTGACAAAAATATCGAAGAAAGATCCAAGCATGTATCTTCCATCGAAACGTCAAAGATGACCTCTCGATAATAATAAATAAAAGCCTACATTCTCAGCGAAAGGGTTTATTGAATTACGAGCACAGCAAAGCGCAATGTGCAAAAACGGATGATTATCGAAAGGATGAATGCTTTGCTGAACGTGTCGATAACGCGATGTTCGATCGGCTCTTTAATAACTAGACTGCGAATCTTCGTGCGAAATAAAAATAGAGAACGTTATCCGAATAGCTCATTCTTCCTTAATGATTTTAATTAATCGAGACACGTTGGTGTTTAACAATTTTTTAATCTCTCCATCGCTTTAAATCGCAGCTACTTATTTTTCACCTGCACGAAATCCGCGGTGTATCAATGATCCGTGAAATCGCCTTAAGACAATGTCAACGGACCTTCAACCATCCGAAAAGTAAAACCGTCAAATGGGGAAACCGGGCGAAATTTTCATAACAATTAATATTCCCTGTAGAAAATGCACGCTCGCCCACCGCAAATATTCATGCACTCTGATTAAGGGATCGCGGAGAAGATACGCCGAAGCTCCCACTCCCGCGGTGTAAGAGCTTCAATTTGCTGCGGTCGCGGGATTAGATCAGCGTCCAGGACGCAAAGATGAAACACGGCGCGACATGAAACGGACGTAAATGCGAGGACGGGATATTACCGGGGTCTGGAATTATTTCGAAAAGGGCGACCGACAAATCCGCGTACCAGCGGAAGCACTATCCGTCAGCTCCCGTGGGCTGGGGACGGAAAGATTACGCTACCTCTGAACTTTGGCTAGCGGACTCCCGATTAAGATCAACAGAGGTTGCAACAGGTGCGGTAGCACGCGTTTCCAGGATCCATGGGCTTCCTTTCGGCGTGCACCGTTCGTCAGTCGACGCAAGATAAAACACCGCGGCGAGGGATAACAATGAGGTGTGATAAAAAACAGATCTGCCGGTTTCTGCGCGAAGGTATAGATTTTAACGCTGGAAACAATTTCAGCATTTTCCTATATTCGCCTAATTTTTTACGGGAAGTACCCGAAGAGCATTTGCCGGAGCGTTCGCGAAAAGTTTAGCCGTGTAAACTTTCGCGTCGGATAAGTATCGATGGTGCGCGGAGATGTGCAGAAAAATGAGACGATCGCGTCCGAAAGCCGAGAGATCAGGACGCGAGAGGATCCTACTGCAACGGGCCGCGTTATCCGAGATGATGGAGGAGATACACCGGTGGCCGTGTAGTTTTCGGAGTTACCGGAGAAATATTCCGGCCCTCCAGAGATGCTTTACTTTGCATTTTTACCCGGCTGAAAGTAGCCTTGACGGATTATTCCGGCGGGGCTGCGAGGAGCAAAGAGACCCGGGAATATTTGCTGGCTGCTTGAGCGGAAGTAAGAAGTTCCGCGGTGGTCGAAACGGAAGCACCGCATAAATCCCGTATCCATCTCAATCTCGACGATGCCCCCGACGACTCTGTCTTGGCCGGCTTAATAATACCGAACCGACCTGTTTAACCGTTAAACGTTTACTTTATGCGAACAACCATACGAAGTAACAAACTTCCTACTTGATATCGCGCGTCGCTCGAGATCGTTGCGTTACCACGCCGCGTATCTCTATTTCGGTAAGCTAACCGAACCGAACGAGACGGCCACTTGGATAAATTACGTGTATGTATTTTGCGGTGGTTCACGATACTTTTCAATTTTGCGAATTTCAATGTTCGTAATGGGAAATCTGCTTAGTGTCGCGGACGATTCAAGATGGCGGCGTTCAGGTGCTCCATATTTCGGGAGACTAGCCGAATCAAATAATATGTGTATACAATATAATGACCACTGGATACGTTAAAGCGTCTTATTACTTTTCTCAATTTCGAAATAAACATGTGGAGGCTGCATAATTTTCAAGTTTCATCTCCACCGACAATCTGTTTCACTTACGTTGCCGTTCGTAATTTTATTAGGACAGCCAGAAATTGTATACTTCGCCGTTAAAAGCGAGCATAAATGCGCCAAGTAATTTGTTATCGCAAAGTATTCTTCATTAGAGTAATTAACGTTCTCATGAATCTCGGTTGCAATGTTTTGCTTCTATTAAAATCCCCCGAGACGAATCAGCGAACTAAAACTATACTTCCCATTATAAGCACAGTTTTAACTTTACTCATCCTTCTAAGTATCCTTCATTATAAAATAATACAAATCTCTTGGAAAATATAAGAAGGATGTTTTCGGGTACACTTAATTAATTTATTGCTTGCCAGACAACTTTGGACAAAATGTGTCCATATTGATTTGAAAAAAAATCGATCAACATCCACAACATCGATAAGCTTCTTCCCTTTAACTTTCGAAGTTTAACGAACGTTCGTGCATTTCTGTGCCGCATAGTACAATTAATTTATTTCCCTCTAAATATAAAATCAACTCCCGATAACGAACGTAACGTGATCAAAGAACAAAGTGCTAACAGATATCGTGTCTATTGACCGTCGGAATTGGGTCAGTGAAACACATTAAATTATCCACGAAGTCCAACGGCAAGTAAACACACAGAGGAACAAATTACATCGAAAATATCTAACACCTACTAAATCGTCTCGTCCCGCAAGTTCGAAAATGCCTTTGCTCGAACCTACAGGCCGCATCGCCGCTATCAAAGCTCTAACTATATAACTTCTGCCGACTTCTATGCACATTCCTTTACGGTTCACACAAATCGGAATGCCCCGCTCCTATTTTAATCAACAAGCCACCACTTCACGTCCAATAAATTTCGTCTTCAGCCACTAATACTCTGCGCGGTCATTGCTCAAAGAATGATCGCGCTATTAGCGTCAATTTACGCGGGCATTTAGCGCCGCTGAAAATCATTCGATCGAATTTCCAGCTAACATATCATCAACCACGGTGGTACTAGACTAAGGATCACTTTGTGCAAAATAGAAATTTTCAGTATTAATCGTAAGAAACGAGAGCCAAACAGAAGCCTTTTCATCCATTTTAATAATTTGGATAAACTAAAATTTTTTAATCTTTTTGATATTCTCACTACTGTACCGATAGTTTAGAATTAATTGAAATGTTGCATAGATCACGTCAACAATTTTAGAATGAGACGTTACCGAGGACACACATGATTGGTTGGCATGAATCGTTCGCTAATGGACGCCAACACGATCAAAAAGCATCAAGACAAGACACTAATTAAGTCATGATATAAATATAAATTATGCTTCACGTGTATAGTAATTATGGGACAAATTATATCTTGTTTTTTTTGTCATTTTAATCAGAAAAATGTCACAAATATATTGGTAAAATTTTGTTGAAAATAAGTAAGAAATAAAGAAGTTTCATTATTGAAAATGTGCTTTGCCGCGCGGTCCGTGTTTATATAAACTCCGTGTTTGTATACTATCCTTTTCTGCGTTCGGCACTGTCCCTTTGTAGTCTCGGCGCGGTCGACGCGGTCAACGCAGCCATAAAAGAAAAAAATGTCTGTACACAATCGCTGTCCCAGCTCGAGCCTGGCGAAGGGACTTAGATCGCGACTTTACTGTACTGTAATTAAAAAATTCGCAGATTATTACAGAAAATACGTATAACTCGTGAATCTAGTTTGACAGTTCAGTGGATAATACTATTAGATAGGAGACGATGTCTGGTCATGGCGTGATAGATCTACTTGCTGATTTTCTCGATGGATTTTCAAACTCGCTTTTCTCGAAAACGGGGGGTGTCGAACGATGTTATTCCTCCTGCTCCGCGTAGAACCACCAGTACCACCATTTCCGAAACTAATTTATGACCGAGGCCCGACGTTTCATTCCGACGCGGCGTAAAATCGGCTCTCGTTCGAACGAGCGAACCGTGGAAAAAAAAAATTGTCGGCAAAGTTGCGTTTCGAGGACGAGGCGAAAAAGTTTTTCGCGGTCCCAGGACGACATTACGTACGGATCGAGCATCGATATTCAGGTCTGTCGAGAGTCGACCTCGCGAAAAGTTACGTGCCGTTTCTCAATGCTCGTTCTCTCACCTGTTGCCAGAGAGAACCAGCACTCGTCGCACGATCCGCCCGCGATTTCGTGCCTTATTTTCGCGCCGGCTGGCGATCGGACGCTCTTACTTTCCCTGGATCACTGCTTCTTTTTCTTCGTTATCCCAGAGGATGTCCCATTTAGAACATCTCCCTCCACCATCACACCACCCCACCTCACTTTCTCTCTCTCTCTCTCTCTCTCTCTATCATCTGCTTTATTTCTCTGTCTTCGTTCAAGGAGGGGAATAAAAGCTGCGCCGCTGGATATTCGTTGAGATGTGTTGTATAGCTGCGGTATACGAATTTCAGTCGCAAAATTGTCTCCGAAGAAGCACGCTCTCCGATTTCATTGGGATCTCTCAGATCTCTTTGCTCTTCTAACCTGGTATGTGGCGAAGGCAATTTTTTTCTATGTAAATCAAGCTATTTGTTTCAATCGTTTTTATCGACGACGTAAAATTGAATATATATTATTCATTGATAATCGAAAAGTAAAGAGGATGTACGAAAGTGAATAAATGATCATGTCGTCTGCAGCACCAGTTGCTTTTAAATACCATAATTAACCAAACAAAAGCATGAATGGAGTTTAATAATGTTCACGCGTTAAGGGACATTAAAATACGATAAATATTCGAACGAGTGGCAACAAATAAATTAAAACGCAATATCGAACTCTTAATTCCTTTGCTTCTCTCAATTTCAGACACACAATGACCGACTGAACTCGTAATTATCTTGCTTTAATCTCTTCTGATCCAATAATTTCATTTCCATGAATTATACGTCGCTCGGTCTTAGTTTCCGAGATATTTGCAAAAAGAAACTTTAAATGAGTCGAGATTACGAGTACAGTTCGTTCTGCAAGTTTTAATACAGGACACTAAAAAAGCGATACACTGTATCGACAGATGTTTTCAAGGTCACCTTTCTAGGTAAACCCCAAGACGCTTTAACTCGTTTTTCATTAAAAAGTTATTTGTTTATTAAAAAAGTTGAAAAGATTTTTGCAAATATCTCGGCAACTAAGACCGAGCGACGGGTATATGTCTAGGCAAAAGTTCAGAATGTTGATCTTGACAACAAATTTCAAGGGCAACACGATCGGGGTCCCCGTTTGTAAATATTTACCGAAAATTATTCTATACAGGGTGTCGCAAAATTCCTTGGGAGGTTCCTGAGTTGACTTGAAGCAACGTTTTTCTTTGCAAAGATGGCCGTCGAGGCTTCGATTGGCAGTTATTCACAAAAAACACGGACCAATCAGAGTACGCCTACAGCGGACGAACTCTGGCTCGTCCAACGGCAACGCGACGCTCGATGGGACCTGTCGCCGAGCCGGAATTCGTTCACTATCGCTCTGATTGGTCCGTAGTTTTTGTTAATAACTCCCAATCGAAGCCGCGGCGGCCATTTTTGCAAAGGAAAATGTTGCTTCAAATCACCTGAGGAACCTGTAATTTTCGAGAGTTGATGGAATTTCGGGGCAGCCTGTATTGTGCATACGTATATCTGTACGAAATGTTTGATCGTTAAGATCGACGGAAGGATTTTTGGGATCAAGACGCAAGCATGTTCCACGTCCGAATTCCACGTGAACGAAGATGGCAAGTATCAGCGACACAGTTCCTGAAACGTAGCGACGTAAGAGAGAGAGACCCCCGTGGCACGTGACACACGCACGTTCGCACACGTGTACCGACCGACAGGTCCGTTCGTATGGGGCGTTCGTACACGTGTATTCGCAGGCGAGACGCTCACATTAAAGAGCCTCTCGTAATATCGGAGGAAACACGCGGATAGAGAGCGACCGGCCAGGACCTAGAGGGTACGGGAGAGTGTAATGTAAACTAATTAGTAGGGAGTCTACGGCAATTAAGGCCGGTGGAGTGCTTCGCACTGACACTCCGCCAACAGGCCGTACCAGACGCCAACAGCATTGTCGGCGCTGGCAGCACGTTATGGGGATATATACGGGACAGGAGGACGGAAAACCATTTCCGTCTTCGATCGCGATATAGAGCCCTCGAGTGGCTCGATTCTGAAAAGGTTTCCGCGTAAATCGACGCCATAAGAACGGAAAGTACCGTCGCTTATTCTTTCCAGATTTTTTTCCAACCGACGCCACGCGTCTCTACAAGGTTCTCAACACCTTTTATGACGCGGGATCCAGACGTCTCGCGTAAACGTTAGTAAGAAACGCTCGGTAATGTGATAATTATTAATACATCTTTTTCTTGTTAGTCTGCGTACAATTCATTAAATTATCAACTGAAGTTCCAGCGAGCAAAAGAGTATAAAATTATTAATGAAGGTACCCATTTTCAATCTTTTTTTTTAAATTTAATTTTCTTGTTAAAATTATTGTAGATTTTTGTATTCGATGATGATTCGGTTATGTTATTTTCGAGTATTATGTATTGACATTATAAAATGCGACAAAATTGAATATCGTAGAAATCTTTTTCATGTTGTTACAGTATCTGTGAGTTGCTAAAATGATTAAGAAATCTAACTGCTGATTCCTGTTCGGAAACAATATTGACAATTTTTATTTAAACAACTGGAGTCCAATTCTAATTTTATTGGTACATCGATGGCCGCCCTTGCTGACAAAAAGCGAAACGTCTGAACAATTTTTCCTGTCCTCGAAGTAGATGTACAACTTTTTAGGAAATTCACGTAGAAATTGTTCGAATAAAAAAAATGTTCTAAATATTATCATCAACGAGTTGCAAACTTGGGCCCGAGCTTCTTCAAAATTGGGTCTCCCGAAGTGCCTCTGTGGATCAAAGATCCATCGTTTCCGGGGGGGTGGGGGAGCAGATTGAAATCGTTAATCCGGGACTCCCCTAACCGCGAATTAATTTTGTAAGATGGTTCCTCCGTGCCGCAGCGCCGTGCCGTGGTAATGTCGTTCTTCTTATTTCCAATTTGTAATGTCAAGTTTTCCACAAATTTGCCCACGATTACCTGGCCGGCCGCTTAGCCAATCTCGTGATATAATCCGCGAAATCTGTGCAATCTCACTCGTCTCGCCCGAGTTCTCCTCGTCTCGGATTACGCTAACTTAATGAAGTCCTTATTAACCGCGAGGTTAAAGCCGCCAGACGAGAAGTCCTCGAAGAGCGGCCCGGCAGAACTGCTCTGGGAAAATCGATCGATACTTTTAGTTTACAAATTGCTCCCGTCGAACACCGCCGCGCCGCGTCGCGCCGGCCGAAGAAATGCAACACTCGTTATTTACCAGCAACGGAGGAACATTTACCTCCAACCCCCCGCCCCCGCCCTCGGAAACCGGTCGACTCGCCTCGTTTTTAAGGGACATTGCACTCCCGTCGAGTTACCGGTTGTTCCACTAGCCTCTTTGTTCGAAGCCGGAAGTCGACAAGTGCCGCGCGAAATTTCGATCGATCCAAGACATTTCGAGTGTGTCCTGCCAGTAGTCGGCCGGCGCTGTTCATTGCCGATCAACTGGAAACCGCTGGACAATGCTACATAATTGTGTGCGAGCATGAGAATTCGCGCGATTTTAAATTTTCTTTTCAGCTGCTTGACACTAAACCTACCGTTGTCGAATGACCGGTTTTATATTTTTCGTTTTACAATTATTGAGATTATCAAGTTACATGGGGATTTATTGGATTTTGTCCAAGCACACATTGGAATAAAAATTGCAGAAAATCTAAATAAATAGGGCCTTGACATATTCATCAGCTAAAACATTTTAATCGCTTTTGGTGGGTTTAGTGTTAAAAATTTACGTTCCAACATTTTAGCGTTGATAATAAATGTAAATCCATCTGCATCGATATAAAACATTTTATTTCTGAATTCAACTGCAAAAGTAAGCTTATAATTTAGATACGCGTTGATTAAATTGAAAAAGAAAAATTTTTTAAGAAAATACTGTTGTATTATTTTAATCTGGTCGCATTTATTCAGAGAAGAAATAAATGTTTATGTCGCTTCTGTGCGTTGCAAATTATTGCAGACAATTTTTGTTCAATTATATGGTTATAATTAGACAGCGAATGTTTATGCATTTACCGGAAAAATTAGTAGGTATAATTTAAAACAGTTAAAATATTGAAAAAATTTAAAGATCCTGTTATATTAGTTTAGACCTAATGATATTAAGAAAGGAAATAAATTTCTATTTCACTCCGATTTGTTTTAATTGACATAAACAAATCTTATTTCGCATAAAGATCCGCTGTCTAGCGATAATAGTACCTAAACTACCCTTTATCCTAGATTTACTTTCTGTATGTCACAAAACTATACTGGGTGTGAAATAAATGAATTCAGAAAAATTGTATAAAATTCTGCGGCCGGTGATTTTTGCGGAAGGTTAGTAACGGAGGGTTAACCGGCCGGCAAATGGAGTGTCAAGTTCAGCGTACGATTTCGGATCTCGGGTTACAGTAAGTTTAACGTGACCCCGAAATGAGGCGTAGGACTTGTCCCAATAGCGGGGGAGGCGATCCACGGAAAATCTAATTAGTCCCGGCGCAGGAGACCGCAAAGGGGCCAGGAAATTCATGCGTGGATCCGTGGGGCCGGCTCGGTCACGCCGTATTTTCAGATATAGACGCCGCCACGGCGATTCGGCATAATTGCGTTCCCGAATCGATCAGGCAGGTGTGGCAGACGTCGCTGGACGAGCGTAATTTCCCGATTTAGTGTTTTCCTATTAACGTTCCGCGCCCCTGCCCTCAACTATGACCCTGTTGCCCGTTACACCGATTGGCCCCAGCCCCTGGCTGCCGCTTTCGTAACGTCGATAACAACACGATGCACGGGAGCCCGTTACCCTAGGGGATTTCTGGTGTGCCCGATATAAGGCACGGCCAATCATTGATCATACGTTGCATGCCGGGATAAGTTCCGACCGTTTCTCCGCCAGCGAAACCCCTGCACTCGCGCTGTGCACTGCAATTTCGCGAAACCTGAAAACCTTCTTATCGAAACGCGATGGAAATCTTGATTATTGGAAACGTGTGCGCTGTTCCGACTATTTTCGGATGTAATTGCTGTGGTTAAATATTTTCTTAGGTTCAAGCAGTTTGGCGATATTAGGCAGTTGATTTTTTTTTACATTAAAGGCTGTCACAGATTGCGATTATTAGACTGCGGATCTTTATGCACTTACGGCTTATGGAAATGTGCCAAAAATGCTGGAGCATCAAATTCAACAGAATTTAGTACGGTTTTTCTTTGTTTTGTATCTGCAAATACCGATGTAATTTCATTCGATTCCACTTTCGTAAAATTTGTCTAAAAATATTGAAAATACCATAAGCATCCGCAGTCCAGTGATCGTTGCTGACAATTGTGATTCTAAAGAAAAATTCCTAGCGCCACAAAGGAGTGTGCAGAGCAACTGTCTACGAGTAATTGAATTTCGAGAAAATTAATAACGTCATGAAGAAGCTTTCACACCAATTGTCCGTAACAGATTGCGATCAAGTAACAGAACAGTAATTTAATTTAGGGAACCCAGATCAATCCCTCGCGACTCCGAGGAAAAATTCATAGCGACGTTAAAGAGCCTATTAATACATCAGCTAGTAAACCGTGCAGAGGGTACTGAAGTATACGATCGCAAAGAATCCTGGGCCATCCCTCACAGCGGTATCTGGTGTGTTCGATGTAAGGCACGCGCGCGTCCAATCATTGATCGTATGTTACATGCCGGATAACGCCACGTGCGCTAGCCCTTTGCTACCAAGGAGAGCAGACGATGCAGCACTGGGGGACATGCACACTCGCGCAGACAGAGAGAGAGAGAGAGAGAGAGAGAGGGGGTGGAAAAGTAACGGGCCAAGTCGATTTCCAACCCTTTGCGCCTACCGCGAACGGCTCAAAGGGCCGAATGGAAGGTAGACGACAGGTCGATTTCAGATTATCAACGAAGATTCAGATCAGCACGTCCGGACATGACAGAGGGTTACAGGCCGCGTTTCGGCCCGTTAGACTTGCTGATCTCGGAATATTTGCTATCGTTGTAATTATGGCTGATTGGCGAATGTATTGTGTGCCTTCGTGTCAGCTAAAATTGTCCTGAGGACTACGCCGCTATTACGGGAAAGTTTATGGTCGTGGTTGTTTACAACATTTATTTTCACAGTATTTACTTTTGCATTGTATTAAATGGGCATATAGTTATTTTTTGGGATTTTTACCATTTTTAGGTATGCGACCATTTTTGCACGTGGCTGATTAAAATTCGAAATTTTTCTGTGTATGTTCTTTGTTCAAAAGTCTGTTTATTCAGGAGCAATTCAGATTATTTGTATGCATTCTTGAGTGAAGTGCATTGCTGAATACTTGTTATTTGGGATTTTTATTTGTGACGATTTTTTCATGTGACAATTTCTATGTGTATATTCTCTGTTAAAATTATGCCCGTGTTGAATTTTGATTTAATATTTCTTGAGAGGCAATTTAGACTGCCAAAATACTTAGTAAAATAAATAGTATCAATGGTTAACTGATTACTTTTTCTATTCCCATAATGAAACTGTACACAACGTTGTATGCACCAGTTGAGTGCTTGATAATTCGAAAGTAGGAGAGCTCTGAGTAGCGCAAGGTTTATAGACGACGAGATAAAACTGGGAATGCTATGCATTTATACATGACATCCTGCAACAAGTGGTGTTACCGAGAAGACGGTAATTTTCGATGCAAAATGAAATTTCTTCCACTTTTTTTTATGTTTCTGTAATACCGGCTACCCGTCGAGAATCTCCGCACTGCATTCAGGAAATACTACTCTGACATCCACGTCATTATTATGTACTAATCACGTTCGCTATTAACATGGAAATGGAATCAATCAGGTAGCATTATATTGTATCCCGTGGTTATAAATTTTTCATTCGTTTCGCAGCACCTTTCTTGCGGTCGCAGTTCCCTCGTAGATCAACCTGCTCTCATTAATTAATCGGTAAACGTTAGAAGTTCCGAAGCACGGAAGCTCTTTAGTTTCTATCATCATAACTTCTCCATCTTCATAAAATGGTGGCTTGTTGGTGTAGGGCAACATAATAAAACACCGGCAACCGCGGACGTGTATATATTGCAAATATCAATTTCCGTGCACTTGCTCGTCTCGCACACTTATACACGTAATATCGCTTAACCAGTCTTCCGAGGCTGAAGAAATTCTACGAATTGAAAAATAATCGGACGTAAATAAATCTCGAAAATTCTCACCTGGAATATGGAAATAATTCGAAAGTCAAACGAGTCTTGCACTGGAACTTGTCCTGCGATAGTCCTGGTGAAAACGCAAGAAAAGTCGGCCCCGAAATTTTCCGGATAGCCCCTAATTACGGTTCCGCGAGCATTAAAACGGCACGTTAAAAGCGTTAGGCTGTTCCATCAGCTGGAAGCTCTAGATTCGATTACGTCGCGTGGAAGTTCGCAAATTCGATCCGTGGGGGGGGGGGGGGCAGTGACGCGATTTGCAGGATTAATCAACGGCAGACAACGATAGCAGCAATCGAGGCGATCGATAGCCGGCGCGGCTCGTCGGGATGGAATGATATTTTATTCATAATTCAAGATTCAAACTCGCGACCCGGTTTTCACGTTATTTATGCAGGCTGTTAAGGAAAAGGGTCTTAGACTTTTCGGGTTTACCCGCCGGAAGAAGGAGGCACCCGATCGACGTGGTCGCGAGCTCGTTTCTCGCGGCATAATGCATAACAACCTCGCTTCTGTAATAGTTATATATTCATTTGGAAATATTCTTATTTCTCTGTTACGACCAACGCACTTATGATATGCATTCGATTGTTGCATATGAAATGTCCAAGTTTTAACAGTGACATTAAACAAACGCAAATTTTTTTCTAAATGAACTTATCGATCAAAGCGAGCACCATTGTAATCAACGTATCCTGTCAATGAATTTCCTACTTATTGATTTTTCTACTTATTCGCGTTCTCCAATTGCAAGATTGTTATCTCCATTTTATGGAGTTTTTTTGCCATCAACGAAAAATCACATAATGCTATCGCCAATAAGTTATTTTTTCCACAAATATGAAAAGAATACACGAACTTTATTTACAATTAAAATTGAGCGTGGGATATTAAAAATTAGCTTTGTACCTCAAAATTTTATGTCTACAATAAACCTGTAGTAATAGTATTTTTTGATTAAAGTCAAAAAAATCGGGCATTTCATATACAACAACCTAATTTGTAAAATAAAAAAGAGAACGGTTCGAGTCTGCTTTCAGACTGAACTGGGAACAGTTGGTGTATTTTATCAATTATTAGGAGTTGAATGGCGTGCGAAACGAGCAGGGGCCTAAAATCCGTGACCCCTTTTTTTCAACACCTTGTATGCGAGGAGGACGCATCCGCCGCCATCGTCGACCTCGTCGCGTCGAAGCGTGGCGTCTCGCCGCGTCGCGTCGCGTGCACCGAGCCAAAGTGGATTTATGCAACTGAAAACCCGTCGACATTTTCCGGGGACGTGCATACGTACGCCTCCCCGGCGGAAAATTTTCGCAAACGTGATTCTCGCGATTCCAACCATCCGTTTCCTATTTAACTGTGCTGCCATCGCGCGCGCCAAACACGAAGGCAGTTTGCTACGTGCACGGGCGAGACCAGTGGAGCGCACTGCTTGAAAAATACAAAACCACAAAAGGATCTTTGTCCGATGAAAACTGATACGGCCCTTATTGTTCCCTTGGCAGACATAGTAATTAATGAACCGCGGAACGCCGTGCGTTTATGGCGCATGAAAAATTTTCTACGAATCGGAACGAGCTCCGATGAAAAATCTCATCAGGTCATCGGTGAAACTAAGCGAACTAGAGCGAACAGTATTTTATTTCGTATCGATTCTCTGGAAATAAGCGCCCGCGAACTCTTGCGGATTTTTCATTTATTCCCTGGAATGGAAAGAATGAACTGCTTTTCATTCATATGCTGTATACAGTGCGTTCAATTGTTTATGTGAACTTTTCCATTGGTTTTCATGTAATAACGCGAACATTGTTCAAACGTTCTAATGGAGCCTGACGGCTCCACCGTCTCAGCCGCCATTTTATGCGATTCATCTCTCGGCTCTGCCCCGGTGAAATATGAAGAATCACGGACTTTCAATTCTACTCACCGCATTATCTCTGCGAAGACTTTCAATCTTCAATCGAGCCACCGTTATTAACGTCGCGATTGCACTCCTCCGGATTAAGGGATTTTTGTTTGTCTATCGGTCCTGATCTCGACGCTTCGCGTTCCGTTTGCCGTCTTCACGGTTTTCTGACGGCCGGTTTCTTCCCCCAATTTACGACTTTTAATTAAAACCGAAAAACCGTCCATGATCATTTCGTGAAAAATTGTGAAATCGCTAAAATCGTATGTTTATATTGAAAAGTCTGAACTGAAAAACCCACCTCGTGAAAAGTCTTCGAGTTTCTATTCAATTGGCAACAATGAATTCGTTATTATTACATAAACGAAAAACTAATGATAAATAATGATGAAAGTTTGTATTTCTTTGGAGAATACAAAAAATTAATTTCCCACCTGTCCACTCTTCAACCTTGTTAAATAAAAACGCAAACTCGTTTGCCATAACGCTAATTACACGCATGGACAAGCTGAGGCAACGAATTTTGCATTTTCTTTCCCCTGAAGCAGTGCAAGGTAAATAAAATGTAGCAACAAACGCGAGAGAGAACCCAGAATGATTGTTCGCGTCGGCCAACGAAATCCGACGAGTTTAATGTTCGGGCAAAAAGTGAAACTAAAGCAGCGACACCGACACTAAGAATTTGTAGTTTTATATTCTTCGCGGGAAGTTTTTCCATTATGCGGCCATCTCATTGCCTTCAGAAAGTAAAACGCGGCTTTGAAAGACCGCGAGAGCCATGGACGTATATATACGTCGTGTTTTTCTCTCGGAGATAAGTTCTATTCCTTACCAAAGAACTTCATAACAAGGAGTAGTGGGAAAAGAAGTTTTTTAACCTTGCAAACTCCATGCTTAACTATGTTTATATTTCTCGAACCCCTGCTCTTCTATTTTATCTCGCTTTTAAGCGACCACGTAACCATGTGCAAATAACCTGCTTACATAAGTCGAACTGGACGTTTCTGTAGTCGATAAACGTTCAAGATGAATTTTTTACTCATTATAAATTAATTTTTTGATCGCTGTTGGTTTAGATTATACGTTTTTTTTTTTAATTTTAAGTGGTGCATAATTTTTGATTCTCTCCGCTGGGATATTTCAGAAATTAGTTACACTGTTTCACACTTTCCTCGGAATTTATTCCGTTTCACCGAAATGTTTAAACAAAATTTTCATCTCTGCCAGACTTTGCCATAAAAATTTGGTTATTCCGCGTGTTAGGAGTTTGTCACCAATCGAGACAGCACGAATAAAATTCCAATAATTTGTTTAACATGAAAGAGCAGCTTCGGTCGATCAGCAACAAAGTGGAGGTACGAATTGAAACAGTGGCGGAAGGGTTGATTCGGGTTGGTTAATTCGAAGGAAAATTAGTTTTGACTTGGACGAGGTGCAAGTTGCGCGGGATGTCGGATGCAAACAAGCGGATTGGACGGCGAACTAGTGTCATCGAAGAAGGATAAGGTTTCGGTGACAAATGGGAGCCCATCGATACACGGTCGTCAGCGTGGAAATTTCTCCGTCGTTTATCATGCGGCGCGATGCGATGGGGCAATTGGCGCGCACGTGGTGCGGAGACGCGCTGGCAAAAAGCAGCACGAATGCCGATCGGCATGCTGAAATTCGGTGAGTTCTGTTTGCGGTGTCCGAAGCGGAAATGGACATTAAATGGCCGCTTCGTTCGTCTCGTGGCACTTAAAAAAATTGTAAACTCGTTTGGACGTCATGCACCCGTCACGGATATTAGTTAACTCATCCTTTAACATCGGCACAATTTGCTGTTACGGCGCTGTGAAACCTCTGCTTCCCCAATCGGACTGTCCATTTTATTCGAAACGTAACATTGTGTTTAGAAATTTCAATTGCGGGGCCATAAGATGGTCAAACGTTTTATTATTAGTAGATTATTAGAACTAGCACAAATTGAAGGGGATTAACCCAATTCTTAAATCTCTATGTTCGGCTAATAACATGGCAAACTATTTATAGGGAGTGCTATTGCAGTGGTCGGCAAACTCATTAGTCGAAAGAGCCAAATATCGGCAGTGCAACGATTTCGATTTCTTTTGAGAGCCAAATTTGTTTACAAGAAACCTGTTTTTAGAAGTCGGTTAAAATTAGGTGCACTGAATAAAACTAGATACCATACTTTATATATAATCTTAAATTGCTCTTCATTTGAATTTAGATATAACACACTGACTGATTGAAAATTGTGTTAAAATCCTATAACATTAAAATAGAATAAGTTTATTTTAAACATTCGTGGAAGAGACGCGCTCAAGTAGCCGAAAAGAGCCGCAGTTTGCCGACCACCGTGCTATTGTATTATTTCCAACCGATTAAAATTTTTATGGTAATCTTTATGCAGTTCTGATGCGAATACTTCAGTGAATTTTTATTTTGCAGAAACACCCATCAAATCTACCAAATCCACGTTCGGTGGGAATAGTGCGAGCATTTTACGAATTCATGTTTTGATCAGTTTCCGCGGAGCAGGGATTAAAATCGCGGGGTAAATCCGCGAGAATAGTGTAGCAAGCTAGCAGTACGCTATCCGCTGTCGCAATAGGTGGTTCTCGGAGCAGACCAGTCTGGTTACAGGAACATCTGTACGTGTGCAAGTAGTAATATCGTGGTTTGGATGGGAAGGAACGGCTGGGCTGTTCGCGGGAAAAGGGGTTGGCTCGAACGAGCATTATTTTACGCGTCGGTTAGAGAAACCGATGGAACGGACTGTACAAGCGGCGAGGTCAGGGACTGTACGTCTGCCTCTCCAATCTGCAGGCTATTGTGACACTCCTCTAGTTCTCTGACTCCCTCTTTCCACTCCCTTTTTCTTCCATCGGTCCCCCTTCCGTCCTCTTCCTGCCTCTTTTCTCCCCCTTCCTTCTGTTCTCCGGCCTCTTCTTTGCCACCCCTGCGAGTTCTTCTTTCGCCAACCCCTTTCTCCCCGCCAACCCCTTTGCCCATCGGCTGACAGGGTATGAGAGGAAAGTGCATACCGGGCCACCCTTTGGGAGTAGACGGCCTGCTCCCTTTTCTTAACCCACCCCCTCCCCTCATCCCCCGCGCACACCAACCCCATGTCCCGACAGTGCACGCGTGCCGTCGACGAGAGAATTATTTACATTTTTCTTTCCGGTTCAGGTGTCGGGAAACAACTGATTCGGGTTATCGAATTGTTCCACGGTCGTCCGGAGATGCGCTCTTCAAGATGGAGTTGCTCCGCACGGTTCCTAATGCTGCTCCGTGCGATGCAAGAGTCTCGTGCGATTTTCAAAGTTTGCGAATTACTTTTTGCAGCAATTTTTTAGTCTATCGTTCTGGAACTTTTTGGGGTAGACAGATAGCAGGTCTTGATGCACGACTCTGATTTTTCTTATTTTGATCCATCTTTCAGAGGTGTGAACCTTGACTGAAGCATCGTGTAATTTGAGAAAGAAATATACTTTCTAATCATTTTCATAAAAATTACGTCTCGAGCCTACGGAATGATAGAGGCAGATAATAATTTACTAAATAAACTGCGGATATATTTGCAAAATTTTCCGCATTTTCGCCATCGCTATTTTTGGCACGTTGTACGAACCAGCTCTGTCCAGACATTCACATTTAGACCTTTCACTCGTCGTTTAGAATACTGGACAACGTGGAAATTGAAGAATACACTAGAATTCGAGGAGATCCAATTTTGTCCTCTGACTTCTTCGGATTTCAGTTTGGAAGAGTAAAAATATTAGAAAAATTTAAAAATACTATTACTAGACAGCGGATCTTCATGCAAAATAAACATTTTCGACACCGATTGCAACAAATAGAATTTTAATAGAGGAGAAATTATATGTTGACATCTTCAATTTTTAAAATTTTTCAATAACTTCGATTTTTATTACTCAATTTTGCTATAAATGCATAAAGATCCGCTGTCTAACTATTACATTATTTTCAGCATAGTAAGCATATTAAACACCTGATTCACGCCAATTTGTTGCAATTCAGGTAAAAAAAGATTTTACTTTGCATAAAGATCGCGCTGACCAACTATAATGGTTAAAAAATGAATTCAGTATTGCCGATCGTATCGCCGGTGGACGAAAATATCGACTGAGCCCGGTGTAATTAGAGCCAGTAAGGCAATATTGTCTCGCCAGTTCGTTCCCGCAACAACACGGTTCCCTTTCACGAACAGCGAAGCCTGTCCAGACGGTTCACAGCTCTCGGCGCACACGAAGCCTCGCATTAGCGCGCATCAATCTCGATGAAAACGAGAAAAAAACGAGAAAAAAAATTGTAAAAAGAAGAAAAAACGAAGGAAGTTCGCCAGTCTCTCTCTCTCTCTCTCTCTCTCTCTCTGTCTCTCAGTGCAAAAGTTCTGTCACCGATTCTTTCGCATGATCGCGGACGGCCGCGACGCGGCTTCCTCGGGCCGCCTTTCTAATTTCTGGCTTCCGGTTTTCGGACAAACTTTCGGGACGAAAGTTGCATTTCCCCTCAGTCGGATGCTTCGAACAGGAAGAAGTTCGTCTCGAGGTCGGTTCGGATGCCGTAGCTCTGGGGCGTAATATTGATCATGGCGTAGGCGGCTTGCAACGGCCCGGGGGTAGGGGGTGTGGAAACCGTTGGGGGTAGGGAACCAGGGGGGGGGTGTCTGCACGACCTCTCCTCACCCTTTTCCTCGTGCCTGGTTCTCTCTGCCTCCATCCTTCTCCGGAGGGGTAGAAAGTCGACAGGGGAAGAGGGGAGCACGGAAGAGGGACTAGCTGAAGCGTTACAACGGGCCCACTCGTTGCATACGCTCGTCGATTCTACCGGGTGGTCATTAACACTGCATCCTACCCGACGAGCGTCTCTAAAAACATTGAAAAATTTTTTTCGCGAATGAATTCGATGATTGAAGTCTTCTCTAATGAACGACATATAAAAAACTTAATGAACGATTTTTTTTAGGGTTAAAATGAAAGATGTACAGTCAACTTTAGAATGAAATTAGGCGATCCACCGTCTAACTAGGTCCTCATGTTTGTGTCATAAAACAGTGGGAAAAAATCGTACATGAATTTTTAAAGAGTGGTTGTAAAGGGAAGGTTTCAATCTTCAAATCTCAGGAAGATTCGTGCGCGAGAAAAATTTTTTAATGATTCTACAGAGGTTTCAATTTGTATCATTTTTTAACAAAAATGGGACTTCGGTTTCTCATCTTCTAGAACCGTGAAAAATATCTTGGAGAAAAATGAATGACGATGTGCGAAGGTAGAATCTGCGAGCTTTAACACGAGTCCAAGATTGTTGCTCTACGATTATTTTTTAGGAAATTACAAAAGGTTAAATATCGTAAAGTTCTCGAGAATCAGAAATTTCGAGGTTTCGAGATACTGTGTATATGTTAATCATGATACAAAAATTTTCGAAAAAATTACCTGTACCCGGAATCACGAAGAAAACAGCAAAGATCGATTCTCGATAATTTTTTATAATTTCTCACAATTTATTTTTATCGTTTCAACGAATCGATCTCGTCGTTCTCTAATGAAAAAAAAGGAGAGCCGACGAATTCGCGGAAAAAATCGCGGTCCATTGGTAAATGCTAATCGCTCGGCGGCAAGATTAAATCGCGAAAATATTTTGCCTAATAAAACGCGCGTCCGATTGTCGCTCGAATAAAACTGTCCATTCTGGTTCGCGCGGGTGCAACGAAATAAACTGCGATCGGAATTTTCGTTTGAGTAATCGGGGTGTTAAGAGCCAACGGTGCGATAAAAATTCGCGCGGACCAGAGTGGTAAAAATGAACCGCCCCCGTAACGCTCCGACGCCAACGACGAGGAGGACGACGTCGGCGACAGGGACCCGTCGATAAAGCGCAAAACACCGACGGTAGAAACGAAGGCGCTATTTTCGAACTAATTTCCGAAACGAAGATAGGGGACTTCCGCAGGAGCAGGATTTATTAAACGACGGGATATGGGAATAAAAATTTATCGGTGCCGGTCAACCCCCGTAAATTATACGACGCCGTGCCGGGAAACGTGGAAAAGATTATGGAACGGTAGTTAGTGCAATAATCGATATCGTCGAATCGCTTTATGTGTCAGACGCAGAGCATGATTCAGTTCGAGAGTGTACGAATGCAATCTGGACCATAATAAAACGTTTGTAATTAACGTTCTGGAAACATCAACGCGGCCTTTTTTTAAATTTTTGGAATTCTGGGTAACGCTGAACCTCCGCAGAGGTTCTACATTTTTTATTTCAAAGTTATCGAAATTAGAAAGATTCTTTCGTGGAGAAATAATTCGATAAATATATTTAGTAGCGATCAATGTATAAATAACATCAATCTTATAATTTCTATAAGGAAACCAATTACTTTTATGAAGACCTAAAATTTGCAATCTACTGATCATGAACCTCCAGAGACTGTTCAAAATTAATTCTTTAAATTCGTCTAATACTTTCACAGTTTTGTATTTCATGTATTTTATTTTTCCAGAAATGCGTAAAATCTGCAGTCTATCGATCAGGAACATTAAGACTGAGCTGTCCCAAATAAATTATTTCAATTCGTCTGATATCTTCACAGCCCAACGTATCACCTACTCTAATATTTTTCCGAAATGCGTAAAATCTGCAGGCTGCCATTCAGCAGATCGTCAAGACTGGTCCGTTCGAAACGAATAAGGCGGACCTGGCAAAGACGCGAGTTTCGCGGAGGGTTTTTGCGGGGAAATCTAGGGCGGCGCGACGCACGGCGTCGGTGCTCGCATTTTTTTTCCGGCGCGCGGCCGTGAGAGCGCGGCCTAGCTGAGAACCGCTGAGCCTCTTTCGGGATCGAAATGACAGTCTGGCCTGAGAGGTGCGAGCTTCGAAAGCTCTCCTCTGTGGGGGAGTGTTCTGTGCCCGAGCGGAACGATATGGGATACACGTATACGCCGCGGGATACGTGTGTAGAACACGCGTGTCTGCGCGTCTCGCGTGCGTCTGCACGAGCGCGTATTCAGACGGGTAATCGCGCGGCCGTGTGGGTGCCAGCACTACCAGGCAAAAAACTCTTTTGCAAGAGGCGAGCCGGAGAGAACGAGAGAGAACGGACCCGGCTGGGGAAAAATGCGGGAGAGAGAAAGAAAAAGAGAGACGGAGGGGGAGAGAGAGAGAGAGAAGGGGCCACTACAATACAGCTTTGCAGGTGGAGGCCATAGAAAAGCCTGTCTGGCTTAAAGGGTCAGACCTCGGACGAGTTCACGACGCGCAACGGCATATCGTCGTATCGACGGTGAACCAGAGGGGAACCGGAACACGCATCGGAAGTAAATACCTTCCTGATTAATACCTGGCCCCTGATCTCGAGGAGACGCCGAGGGACCCTCACCTACGTCCCCTGATTCTGCTAATTGTTATTCAGTGGCGATCCCCACATAATTGTTTCCAATAGCAGAGTAAGGTGAAATGCCCTAAGCCTGGACAGCACATTTCGTTATCTTTAATTTTACCAGTTTAGATAAACAAACATAATTCTTTAAGAGTTTTAACGTAAAAGATTTTTTCAAGTAATTTAAAAACCCAAAATCATTGTTTAGATTAATATTTTAATCGTAGTAACAAGAATAATTCTAGCCTATAGTTGGACGTATTAAATATAATCTAAGCTAGTACCTGGACAGAAGTAGAGTCTACACCGGGACAAATTGAATGTACATAGAATTAATCTGTAACATTGAACTTTATTAAATCTTTAGCGATTTACATATCAAAATATTGCTATATTGAATTCTATCCTGTTTAATTTTCATTTTTTGTTATAAAGCAAGCATTTCTCAAAGCTAATATTTGAATTAATAATTATTATTTAAGTTACGTCTCATTTCTAATTTATTTTCAAATATCAATATTATTATGCGTGATAATTATTACTTGTAGCGAATTAAAACAATTATTTAATCTCTTAATTTAAGATGGTTCAACTCGACGCTTACATATTCTCTACAGGTTCGAAAAAGGACAAAACGCCACCAGAACCAATAGAAACTAACTAGCAGTCGTCGTCGAATCGGAAATATTTTATACACAAACTGTACAATTCCTGTTTGTCCCAAACTACCAGCGGGAAACGCATTTGAATCCGAATCGCTTTTTCCCACTTTCCAAAATCGAGGTCCATCAAGAATTCAATTTCCAGCCGGTTTATTTCAGCGTCGCGATCATCGAGCTCGCAAAAATCAAAAAAGTCATAACTGAAAACGAATAACAAACGAATTGTTCAAATTCGTTCTTCGAAAAATAAAAGCACGCCCATGCGCGACACAGTAAACACATTTCGCGCGTGTACGCTCAATCATCGACAGAAATCCACGGAGTTCATTCGAATGGCAGTGCGTGGCCAGTCATTCGCGTGACGTCATTTGAAAGTGCACGTGGAAAACGCTTTGTTCAAGGGTGTGTTCCTAGCATTTTCGAAAAATCTATGTTTTATTGCATTTTTCAAAGAGTCTTCAGAACCGTGTCCCCGGAAGGATTCATTTCAATTTATGAAAATAATAAAGATAGACATTTTTGAAATCAGATTTTCATTATTTCTTGTAATTCCTTACTGTGTCTAAATTCTCGTTATTTTCATCAAATGCGGAGCACTAAAAGCGATTAAAATGTATCAGCTTACAAAAATGACAAGGCTCTATTTATTTAGATTTTGTGCAATTTTTCTATCAATATGTGCTCGGATAAAAAGATTTCCAATTAATTTTATAATTTAAATAATTGGTGAATAAATGGTAGGTTAAGCTCAAAACGGCGGGTTCTAATAGTTTTAATTCGCGATTATGGACATTGCAAAAGACGCATGCATGAGAAATTATTCAAAAAATTTGTTTCTTTGCGCATAGACTGTAAAAAAAAATTACTATCAACTTGGATAAATACACTTTCAGCGTTTGGTAAAGCTACTGTTAAACGTACATTCGTAGGATAACCAGATCGCTCAGGAACGCACAATGTAATTGTCACGGCATTCCCATTTTTCCCGTCGCTTTGAACGAAGGGGTGCAGAGTCTTGTAATTAAACTTCAAACAGTGCGTCTACATAAATGCGTCTCGCATAAAACGAGGGGTCCGATCGTAGCGCGAGTGAAATTTTAATCGCGCCACTTGCATCTTCCGTTATCGACGACGACGACGACAACCAAGTTACCGCAAGAACTTTATTTTCTTGGGGGCCGGCCGCTCGTCGCGTGTCCCGACTAGAAAAATTCAATTTTCCGGCAGTTTTCCTCGCGTGCCGTCTCCCATCGCGCCCCACCGCGCCGCGCTAACTAACCGGTTTACTTCCGATTGTGAGAAATAATAATTGCATTTCTGGCTCGACGGGGAGGGGTCGGCGAACACCGGAAACTGAATAGCCAATTAAGCACGCGTCGTCGGATTGATACAATTAAAACGTAATTTTCGCGCGAAAACTCGCCTGCCGAATTATCGATACCTCGCGTATCGTGTCCGCCGTTACATACGACCGATAATAAAATGAGCCGACTCTGATTCTCTGTATTGTTATCGATCGTTTGCTACTCTACGCTTCGAAAATATCCCGGCCCCCACGACCACAGTTTATTGCATGGATAAATAAACTATCCACTTTCCGCCGCCGCTGGATATCGCCGGGGTCTTGTTTAAATATTTTCTAAAATCATTTTTAACGTTGTTTGAGGAAAGATCGAAATACGTATTTAACACTTCCTCGCGGAAATCATGTTTGTACAAGCTGTTAGCTAAAATCACAATTTTGTATCTTATAAATTTCATAAGTCTGATGAAATTTAATGTTAAAAGTAACTTCTGGTAAAAACAGTATGTTCGAAAAAGTTTGACACGCCTTTCAGGAATTAATGAATAGATCTGTAGAATAATTTCTCGAGAAATTGAATTTATACAAGCCGCGATTTTAAATCAGAATATTCAAGAGAATCATCCTATATTTAAAGCAAGCAATCAAATTAATTCTGTTTTTTGCAGAATTAGGAATTCGAGCAAGTCTGATGCGCACGTACGAACGAATCAATTTATCAATTCCCCCCGTAAAGTCGCCTTCCCAATTAAAATATTCGCAAAAAGTGCTGAGCCGAAAGCGGTGCGGTTTAGGCCTGTCTGGCAGCGTGTTAACCCACAGAATCCGCCCAAACATCCGCAGTCCTGCAGCGACGTTCGCGCACAAAGAGTCAACAATCGGCCGACATTTTCCCTCATTCTGCCGTGCACAAAGCGTTTGAAAGAAAAGATTGACGGGATACGAGCGGCTCTGATTCAATGCGGATTAAACAAGAGCGAGCGTTAAACAACGGAAACGCACCGGGTTCCCATGGATCCACCGTTTTCGTGGAAATAACGAAGAAAAGAGTTCGAGCGAAACAGTCGCGCGACGTCAGGCGAACGGAAAAGGGGTAAAAGGGGAGAGGAGAGCGGCTGGTGGCTCCCCACGGTGGCGGAAGAGGATGCTTGGTACCCCGTGGACAAAGGGGCGCGGAGCTCCGCGTTTCAAACCTCTCCAATTATCGGACTTGCCACCTATCCCTCTCCCGTGCGTGTGACGTAGGTGTTTCATTAATTTTAATTAAATATTTTTAATTCTCAGCGGCGCGGCGCGGCGCGGCGCGGCGAGAACGAGGGACGAGGAACGAGAAACGGTTCGGGAAGGGTGGTGAAGGTGCGGAGATGGTTGAAGGGGAGGCCAGACGCGGGTTGAAGTCCAAGGAAACGTGTGTGGTTACGTGTGACGAATGTAATCGCGTTGTTTACGTCGACGGGGAACGCGAAATTACGAGAATTCCCCGGGATCTCCGCGAAATAATACGGCAGACTGCGTGGCTGCGGTACGTTTGGCCGCTTTTCGGAGGAAATCGTGGAGCTCTCGATAAAATCGAGATTCCGGGAGGAAACTTATTTCGTATCAAAGCTGAAATGTTGCAGAATACGGCAATAACGGTAAAACAAAGAATAACATTATGATCGTTTACTTTAGGTATGACGGACAGCGACCAGTAGGTTGACAGCCATACTTCATGCCAAGAACGAGTTCTTGTACGCGAACAGACAAAGAACTTTCAGTATAGACAAGTACACAGGCGAAAGACTGAGCGAGACAGATCATGCGTCGCATAGGATGCACGAACATACTCGACGCACACTCTCGTCAATCACTTTCAATACTTCTCACCCTTAATGTCGACGTAATTGGACGAATCCATCAGCCAATCAAATTTGACATACGTCCGTTCGATTCGATCAACAGCTGACTCGAAGATCGTTCAAACATCAAGATTTGATTCGTACACAGCTTTATATACTGAGAATTCACAGAATTTTACAGATAATTTCTAAATTAAACATTTTTGAGAATGTCTCCCTCTCAAGGATAATATTCTATGAAGATCGAATGCGCCCAAGTGTTTCATGGAACGAGTGGTGCAACAATCGGAGCGTTTCGGGACTCGTTAAGCAAATAAAAAGGAATTCGACGGCCGCGCCGGCCGGAACCAGAACCAGGACCAAAAGAAGCCCACTTACATTCCATTACCGCGAACGTTGGAGAGCAGACGCGAAAGTGGGATAGATTTCGAGGCCCTCGACGAAAACGACTTACTCGAACGCAGCCCTTGGCGCAGGTATACATATACCGAGCATTAAATGTGCATCACGAACGAACCGAACGGTTCGGCTGCCGAATTTCGTTCGCAGCTCTAAGAGGAAGCCGGACGATAGACGACGAACGTGAGAGAGAGAGAGAGAAAACCCGGGTCGATGGGAAACTGATCGGCATGCCGAACACGGGCCGTCTAAACCGCCGATTATCATATTTATGATGTCTTCTCATTTCGAGGAGCGAGACGACCGCCGATAGCTGGCTTATACGACGATCCTCGCCGCGTTTCCCGCCTCGGGACCTCGTCCGTGATTGAATAATTAAGCCCCGATCGAATTAAATCAACCCATTAACGATCGCGTTTTTCGTCCCGACGTGCACAATTACACTCTTCTGGAAATACCGAGATCTCATCTCATCGTTACGGTCTTTTTAGTCCTTTAATTCACTGCTCCGTTACATTTATTCCTTTTCTACTGAAATGGCCATTTTGTACTTTACTTCGCGGAATTCACAGCACATAACGAGTGCATTCACGACTGAATGAGTTTGAATTCAATCAATTTCTGCTCTATCTCTTGTTCACCGCTGCACCGCGACGCGACACCAACGCTACGCTTGGCGGAACCTGCCGCCGCGCTCCGATTGGTCCCTGTTTCTCGTTAATAACTTCTGAACAAGGGCGAGGCGGACATTCTTGCAATGTCACTTCAAATAACCTCAAAAACTCTTTCAAGGTTGAACGACAGTTCTGGGACAGCCTGTATGTTTAAAATCAATCAGAAGTGATCCACCACCATAATAATACCGTATTATCATTTCGAGCCGAGGACGAGGTAAGATTTGATTTTCTCGAAATCCAAGTCAGATTTCGGTTACTAACTCGTCAGCCACGCAGTTTGAGATTTGATGAACTGAACCCAGGAAAATTCCATTCCATTGTAATTATTCCTGGCAGCCAACCAGGGTGTAAGAGGCGTTCCGCCAACGCGTTTCAATTACTTTCGCCAGTTCGGAACGGCGAGACCCGCTAATGTTTCGAAAAATAGATTAATCCGGTGTTTGATGCACGCCCGCGCAATAATTGCACTAACAGAAAGCAAAGTGTACTGTGGGAGGGGTGGGGTGTGGGGGGTTCGTTTCGCCTGTTAGCCCACTGTTTAACTTCCTGTTTAGAAACTTTCAAACCATAACACAAAGGCAATACACACATGACCGTTCGTTGTGCGTTACAATTTCAAGCCCTCCGTCGGAACTTTCGTTTCGACATTGAATTCCGGCATTTGTTGCTTCCGGATTGTATTAGCCGGAACGAAAACGTTTCTATCGCGGTCCAAAGCGATCGTTACTCGACTATTTCGCTCTCGCGGATCGACTCCTGCGTGTTTTCCTCGCCGGCGCGGCGGTGTTAGATTTTTAGAGAAGTCTGTTTCGAGTCGCGGGAAACCGAACATTTCCAGTGCAACCTCGATGGAAATCAACCAGGTATTTCTGATCGGTCCGATTCAGAGAAACGCGTGTATGTCAAAATTGGTTTCTGCTTTTTTAAATACCGTGGACGTAAGCACTGACGGAACCACAAATTTTCGCCCTCTCAAAATATAATTTTGAGCTCCCAGAAAAAAACAAGATAATAAATGCAAAAATTTTGGGCCCCCTCCGATTATGGGACTTACGGTGTCGTAGTTCCGCCCCTGGACGCAAGGTATTGTGAGCACTTAAGAGCAAAAACAATAAAAATGTTATCAATCATGTGAAACATGGATTCATAAAATATTTGTTCTTTTTGCTACATGTTTACAAAAATTGTTCCAGAATTGACTCCTCCTGTGTCCACGACAGTAGAGGTGAATTAATTTAAAAACGGCATAACGGCGAGTGCGCCCCGCGGCGACCACCGGTGCAGCCATATTTGCATTGATTAATCCAATTAGGAACACTATGTATAATGCGCTCCTCTTTCAACGATAACCGTGGAGAGGCTCGTGGTTTCAAAAGCGTACCTTGTTACGGCAAAAATAAGGAGGCCGATCTTATATCAATTCAACTGGTTATACGTTCATATTGGCCCCTCTTGCGTAACAAGATTTCGTAGGTAATTAACGAGGGGAGACTTCAATTTAAATAATGAAAATGTGCACATGATCGTTTCATCGAGCGCTATATGATTACGAAATTTCCACCGACCAACGTGTACGTCCATCGTCCTAGAATATGCGTATTAATTACGAATATTAAGTACTCGGAAATATGGCATTCGGTATACATGTGTATACGAATTCGGAGAAATTCAAGGAAAATTAATTAACAACGTCCCGCGTATAATAAGTAACGGAGTCCAGGCCTTTGATTACTTCATTTATCGGAATGATAATTAATTTGACTGTAGCCCCGGATTTAATCATTGAAACCGATATTGCGTGTCGTCAATGGAACAATTATAATGTCGTTCACAATCGGTGGTTGAAGATCAGTAATTTATACTGTCATCGCTTCATGCCTTTATTTTCATCATTAGTCGGCAAAATTAATGTTTATGACGCGTACGCAGAATCGGTTTATTTCGAGTATTTATATGTAGGAAAGGACCATTATGCTTTTAATTATACAGACAACATTTCGTTCGTATTTTGCTAAACGAGATATTACAATGAGTAGCGTACTCGTGAATTTTAAACAACTATTTAAAAATTCTGCAATGGCTGCACTGCGGTATTCAAGATGGTGCCATTTTCTAACCTGCCATTTTGTCTTAGTTATAAAGAATAAATTTCCTTCCGTTTGACAAAACAATACAATATAATAAGATTTATATTTTGTGAATTTTAAACAAGGATGTGAATTATAAAAATTGTACAATGTCTACGCTATAATATTTAACATATTCCCCATGGTGTCCATTCTGAAATTTGTTGCCGCTGCTGTCTGGAATTGCCATAATTCGGCATTTTAATTAAATGTACCGTACCAGGGTCGAAATGTTCAGAATTATATTAAAATTGTTGTGGAAAAGGTCTATGGGTTAACAAGAAATGGCACCGTAGAACCGGGAAGCCACCTGGCGGGAGAAATGAGAAGCGTGTGGCCGCGTTCGCGGCGCAGCAATTAATTTAAATGAATTTTCACGTAAGTACGCAGTTGGCACGTTAAGTAGGCCGGTAATAAGGCGGCCCGTTTCGTCCTGGCTAACCGGAACACGCAAAATCCTCGAAAATAGAATCTAATGGGACCGACCACGGAAAAAATGGGAACACGACACACGAACGCCTCTCTCTCTCTCTCCGAGCACGTTATTAGGAGCAACCTTGAATGGGAACGGGTGGATCTTTCATTTACCACCGGGAAAACTTTCCCATTGGTTTAAAGAAGATTAATCGACCGAAATTTACGGTTTACTAGGATAGATGACCATCTTTATCAACTTCTTTCTTCACTCGTGTCCTCTCGGCCAACGATACCACGAAATTCTTCCCGGAGAACAGATGCTCTTAACGGCTTCTGGCGGTTTATTATTGAAAAACTTCGTACTTTATTCGTCTGTTTTGGCTCCGTTTTATCGATTATTGTGCGTTCTGAATACTGAAAGAATTTATTCACGGTCGTCGTCTGTATCTGTAGCTTCGATGATTATTTTTCGGTAATTTACTATAAGGACTTCAAATAGAATTAAACGCGTTTAGAAACGCCTGGAAAAATGCGTATACTATAATAAACGATCATTACTGAAGTTTTCCGATGAAAATTTCCCGCAAAAGCATTCGCTGTTTGCTGGCTAGTGTGCTAATGTCTTCTCGTTGGGCAATATCCCGAACAGAAACACAATAAAAGCTTGTTAGTATATCGCGTTGCAGAATTCGCCAACTTTCCTTCTGGGTCGTTGAATACGCAAACTTCTCCAATGAATTTTTATTCGTTCACTTTGTGGGAATTGATCGAAAACTCGCAAGTATTCTTGCCCCCTCCCCCTGAACCACGAGCGGAAAATTCCGTGCACGAGTAAAATCACTGATTTTACAACACGTCTGTCTCCGAGAGTCTCAGAGTGATCCCAAACAATTTACAAAAACCTAATCGTTCAGAAAATCTCGGACGACAACGGAGCGTTTCGAGGGATCGGGGAAAAAATTTCACGGGGTATCTTTTAAAAATAACCATGGAGACACGACGGATGGGTCGTGCGCCAGTGTTGAGAAGAAAAGGAAATTTAGCTTGTTCGTCGAGCAGCGTAACGAAATATACAAGGCAACAACGAAGGGGCGTTTCGAGAGACGCTCACGAGAAATCAAGGCGGAAAACCACGTAACCGCGAAATCGTTTGAACGTGCCTATATCACCCTCGCGCGAGTTTGTGCATTTTTTGCACGCAGTTTTAAGCGGTGTCGCGGTGGCAGTGTCCGCATGAATGTTTCATGAGGCCGTAGTTTCGCACACCCCATATACGCACACGCACGCGCGTGTCCCTGTCGGCGCGTGAGCGCGAATCCAGACCACGTACGTAAATCGTCGTCCTTGCCGTTCGAGGTATTTGCCTGTACACCTTATGAAAATCTATCGTATTTGCAACATCGTGTTCCCCTATCAAAAATATTGGTTTATTAATTTTATTTTTTCTTTCCGAACGGAATAACCACATCGCAGACGATCGTTTCAATTCGATCGGTTTGGTTTATGCGTTTTCGTTAGCAGATACGTGCCTCGTTTCTCCGCGTATTTATCGAATTTCTGTCGCGCTGGTTTTATTTGGAGCACATAACGATTATTATGAAGAAAAAGTATAATTGTTTCTTCCGCGCATGTTGCGTTGGCAGCGGTCGACCGGAAATAATGCACAAAGGTGTACGGGATGGATAAATACCATCGTCTGCACGTTGAAACGTTAACGCGAATAAAAAGAGAATGATGTTTGGAGCATTGAAAAACTGTTGGCGACGTTTTTATTGAAATTTTAATTAAATCCCCTTTCATCCCCCATTTACCGGCAAATTATTCCAATTGGTTTCGATTCCGAATGTTCGCCAACAACTTGAAAGAATATTCAGCATGTGCTCGAAATTTTGATTACATGAATTTCACCTGATTCTATTTCGCTACGATAGTTCTCGATCCGCGACGACAGCAATTATGATTGTTTACGTAGTAGCTTTTTCATTTCGCGGCGCAACATTGCGCTTATTTGTTCAGGGCTCGTTCCAACAAAACGTTTTTTGCGAGATCCGCCCTCCCCCCCGCACGGTTTAACGCATATAGCTAGGTATAATCGTCGCTTATTTGCTCCGCGTTTTATTGTATACGGTGGCTGCGATTTTCGCTGCACGAGATCTAACGAGGTCTCGTCGGGTTTCACGGACGAACTGCAAACTCTCTCGCGATAACGTATGTATGCGCATTTATTACAGTTTAACAGAGTGTTTCTATTATTTGGCGCTCCGCCATTTTTCCCTCTTCTGAGAGAAAATTGTGTTCCCCACTTTCGCACATTTTGTATACGCGAAATAGCACTTAGATAGTTTTATTCAAGTGAATTCTCCCTTGAAATCTTGAGAGAATCTTCAACAAAATTTTTGAGTGGTTTCAATTTTATTTTCTCATCGTGTTGAAGGCCGAAAAATATAAAAAAATATCAATATACCACCATTTTGTAAATAATCGAGATTTTTAGTTTCTTCTGATTCGGACCGTAATCATTTTCTCATTTTCTCGTTTCCGACCAGTAGGAACACCGGAATCATAGCAACCGTGTACTCATATTTTCCAAAGCATGCTCTATAAAAAAATATATAACTCACGTGATACCAATAATTTTTCCATTGAAAAAATCACGAATGCATTTCAAATACCGGCGAACACGTGTGATAAAATCCCAGTGCGGAAAGTTCGATACTTTTTTTCTGAAAAAAATTTTGAAAGTTCAGCGGAAAAACGGTCCAAAGGAAACCGTGAAGCCGGTGCCACTTCGGTAGCGACACAGTAAAATCCGTATCAGGTTTGAGATTCATACTTTCTGGGACAGACAGAGGGCTCGGAAGGAAGTATCAGAGGGGAAGCAATCGAGTCGCGGGTTCCATTTCCGCGTGAACGCGATTGTTTTTATCAAGAATGTCGGAAGAAATTGGCTCGAACGGAGGGCGAAGGGGGGCGCGTCGGTTGCAACAGCCCAGCCAAGGAACAAAATTGAAGTCTAGCTTCGAACCGGAGTCGAATTCAGCCGTGGCACAAAGTAAGTGTCGGGTATATTGCGCGAGTTACGCTACAGCCGCCTTTTCAGAATGCCTTTGGAAGTACGAGACACCCTGTCTTTGGCAACCGGCACAGTCGGCTCTGTCGCGTGACAGCGACGAGACGCGTGTGCACGTGCAAACACCGATGGGAACGTTACAGGAGATCCTTTGACGCGCTGCTCGCCGACATACTTGCCCGCTTTCCATCCACAACTTTCGCCGCGCAGATTTCTTTTAATCGACGTTTTAATCGACAGACCGCGCGGATCCGATGACGGCTGACGCGCTAGATCGCGCGCGACTCGCGTTTCATTACGAATTTGAAAGCGTTCGCGCGCCGTCCCTCAAAGACCGCCGCCGGCAGCCGTTAATGAGAAATAAATGTTCTTGTTTGCTAAAGTCTGTCTCTCGATGTTCGATCGAAACTACGATCCAATTTCATTGTGTTAGGTTCCCGCCACCAGAAGTAGTTATACTTCCTTCGAAAAGATGCCGAAAGTCATCTCAAATAATTGTCTTCTTTGTGAAAATGTTCTTCGCGGCTTCGTTACGCACTTATCGAGGAAAAACAGGACCAATCACAGCGCGATTGCTGGAGACCGAGGGACCCGTGCTCTGATTGGTCAGTGTTTTTCGTTAATAACTCGTGAATGACTTCAGGGTTCGCTTCAAGGAAGTACAACATTTTTGGGAGACCTTGTATAGTGAACCTGTATACTGTAATAACATTTCTCTAAAATATTAATCCTTTGCACTCCAACCCAGTGACTCACATAGTACCCTAACAACTCCAACACTATATAATAATAATATAAATAATATATAATAAAAAAGCTATACTAAAAAATATTTAATATTAAATTTAAAAAACATTTAATATTAATTTAAAAAAATATTTTAAATATAATATTGTTACATAAAATAAGTTCAAGTTTATAAATCTTTAATGAAATGAAAATTTTATGTTTCCTAATCATATTTCAAATGTCTCATTATCGGCGGCAACGGAGTGCAAAGAGTTAATAACTAGACAGCGGATTTTCTGCATTCACGAGAAAAATGTTATTTAAAACAGTGAAAATAGAAGAATTTACCTGTTACATTAAATACTGAAGAAAGAAAATAAATTTCTATTCCACTCCAGCTCGTTGAAAACGAATTCGTCTATTAATACCAAATAAAGCAGTCCATTAACGACATACATATTTAGCAGGTTCCGTTCGAAATGTTCATCTAAATGGGACTGACTAAAAATTGATCCCCAACGAAATTTCATGACACTGCGAGTAGCTTGCAAATAGATCCCAGATGTCGTCGAATGCGTTTCGCATGCGAGGACTCTGACCAGCCGGAATCGTTCGATTTTTCCGTGCCGTGGACGAGTGGCGACGGCTAGGGACAGAGAGACGGAGTGAAAGAGAGCGGTTCTGCAAAACGGTGTCTCGGTGAAAGAAGAACGCAACGGGCACACCGATGCTGCGGGGAACCGAGTCTGAAGGGAATAAACGCATTCATGGGAACGAAACAGAGCAGCGTCGGTTTATCCGCAAACAATGAGGCGGGTGTCGCGCGCAACTCTCTCCACCGGTTCTACACTGTCAGAAGTTGTCTCTCTCATTTTTCACCCTCCCTTCCCGCCTGTTCTTGTCACCGTTCAACCCACCGAGACTCCAGCACCGCGGTACTCTATTCAATTACACCGAAGACCAGACCTCCACGCACAGATTCCAACTGCACCGTCGCGTCGTCGTCGCTGCATTCATCGCGTTGCGTCCGCGTATGCACGCGCCGCGCCGCGCCTAGCCGAGCCGCGTCTTCACCTGCATTCAAGACCAACGAGGGAACACAACCCCCTAAACCTTCCCCGATTTTTTTTTTCAGAACCCCTCGGATTCACCAACCGCCATGAAACGTGTAGCAATTTTTTTTTTCAACACCTCAGGATGAGGACTGGTCGCAGAAATGAATTTCTTCTTTTTCCGTCAAAACGACGAATTCTTTATTTGTTGCAAATGATCGCAGTACGAACACGGTGTTCAGAAAAACTGTGCAAAATGTGCTATTTTGCAAACGAACACGACGGACAGAATATTCTCGTTCGCACCAATTTCCGATGCGGTTCGTCAACAGGTTCGCAAATCGTTTAATTTCGACTACACTAATTTTCGTCCGGTCGCTCTGGAAGATCGAGGAGATGCCGTTTCGCGATCCCGTTAACCCCGGCTTCCGACTCTAGAAAACTATTTCCCCAATAAAGGGTCGCGTGTAGTCGAACGATGTTCTAACTATCCGAAAATTCTATTTGCATCTTAATTTCGGCCCGGACAGAGAGCGAGACGCCCGGCTGCCTATATACGAACGAATAGAGAAAAAAACAAAGAACGAAAGGAGAAAGGAACTTTTATGTAAAATGAAGTAGCCGGGACAGTTTATTCCGGCTCGTTCGTGCAGTACAAACGCCCCCGAAATTGCAAATCCGGCCGATTGATCTCGGATGAATATTTAAGCCGCCTGCAACTCGCACGAGTCAAACCCCTCTCGCGCTTTTCATTTCTTTTTTCTTGTTTTATTTTTCGTTCGTTCGTTCGTTCGTTCGTCACCCCGTCTAGTCCGGTATCGCGTGGGCGTCGAGGCTGACGTACTGTATATATGTATATATTTTTAAGGAAGGGAAGCTTGTTCGACATTTTATGCCGCGGCCCTTAATTGTATCGTACGAATTTTACGATCCACTTCCGTTACACTGCGCCAACTTTATGGTAATGATCGCAATAAAAAAACGAAAAAAAAGAAAAACAGCGACCGCCGCCGGTGATTCCTAGTCAAATATCCGAACGGTGAAACCCGGGATTACTCTGTTTCCACTTCTAAGGATTTCTTCATTTTCGTAGGGGGTTTACCGACGGTTCCGAATAAGTATAATAATTCGGTGTATCGTTTTCCACGATTCGACGGATTTCAATTAAGTTCCAGATTGAAGCCAGCAGCGAACTCGCATAATTTTACTGGGGACGTGACTCGCCGGATTCATTCGTGGAAATAATACCGCCTTGCAATTCGCTAAATTCGCGAGAACGGATTACACGTGCAACTTTGCCTCGAGGAGGACGGCTAGACGATGCAGTGTTTGAGAGCTTGTAAACCCTAATGTTGGTGTAAAGGGAGCCTTGTTCACCTGGTATTACAGATTCGGTGCAATCGCTACTCGTTACACCGTCTACCGGAATATGGAATTTCGTGCGCCACCGACATTTTTAATAAACTCGTTTGCTTCTTTTAGTTAAACGCATTCACTGCCACACTACGAGATATCTCGCAGTAAACGAAGCTTCTGTAGCAAAACTGCCAGCTACGAAATATCTCGTGGTGTTTTCTTTTTTATTATCTATATCTGCAACTGAATGTTATTGTATTTTGTGATTATGTGTTTTCCTTAAAATAAAATCATAGAGCCCAGGGCAAAACGTTCTAAATTTGACTGACAGTGAACGTGTTAACGCCGACGAGGAGTGGAGTTCTCATTTTTACGAATATTAAGTCCGCGAAAAAGTTTCAGTCTTTCTTTTATTGATTCGGTCGGATTAACACTGAACCCACCACTGCCGGTCCAATGACTCTACATTTTTCATTTCACAATTATCGAAAATATGAAGTTGCTTACATGGAAATTGATTCGACAAATTTCTTTATCCAAACAGAAATAGAGTTGGTAACCCTATAAGTTAGCTGCGAAATGTATCTCATCTTTCTTCTTATTCTATCGCTCGCAATCCAATACATCGTTCGAGGATTTAACAATCAGTGGTTTGATAATACTTATAAAAATGATACATTAAAATCGTTAATTATTACTATTGGGTGGACCACCGGACGTGACAACTGCGTTCGACGCGTATACACGTAAATACAAATCTCTATTGCGGCGCGGTGCAATAATATTTCCAAGAATGAATTGTTAATTTTTTATCAAATAAAAATTGCCATCCTTCCTCGTTTCTCGTAAAATGTATAATAGGACCGTTTGTCATGCGTTGATTTTAATAGAAGAATTATCGGCGCAAGGTTCGATCAATTAATACAATTAGCTATGTTGTGTTCTTTAAAACGTTACGGTACAACGTTTGCTAAAAATTGTTTTTCTATTGAAGGAACAGGAGATGGTGTTTCGTCCTAGACCCGCTAGAGGACTCATCAGTATGCCTTAGACACAACCGTGTCGAAAGACTTTTTGAAGAAAGTTATTAATATACTGATTGATGACATTTCAGTAACTAGCGAGAACGTAACGTTTTAAAGGACACAACATAGCTAATTGTATTAATTGATCGAAGCGCCGATAATTCTTCACATATATAAAATTTCGATCGATAAAAACTTTAATATTGTTGATTTTAATATCACTGATCTTAATTCCGCAATCTGCGTGGGATTTTTGAAACTAATTTCCGCAGTCAAGGGGTTAATGGCATTATTGCCGGTCGCATGACATTTTTAAGTTCGGAATTAACCCGCTGTAAAACCGTTCGGTTTTTTTTAGGAGGCGCGAGGAAGGTGGGGGATGAGTTTGGAACAATGAGGATCGGTTCCGATAACTATCGGCGCGTAAATGCTCGATCAAACAACGTTCTAACGAGCACGCAAAATTCCACGGTCTTGGTGCGTTTCATGCCGCGTCGAGCCAGCTCGCCGGGCCGCGTTTAATTTCCTCTCTTTGGCCCGGGGAATATCGTACACATGTCGGTGAACGCCTGCGAGCCACGATACTTCGCGCAAATTAAATTTTATCGGACAAGTTGCGGCCCGGGGAAGGACGGCCGGAAGACCGCGGCCGGGAATTACACCAAATAAACAGGTTAAACATTTTTCAAACCGACCAGCGAGAACAGCTGCGTGCAAACAGCTGGGATATTAATGCGAATTGTCCCCGACGCTTTCGTCAAATGAAAAAAATATGCAGATACGCGTGTAAATGTTTATCTAGAGTCTACTGGAGCAACTTCCGTGTCCCCACTCTACCTTCCCCTTCTACGACGCTATTCCCCCACGCCACGGCCAGGTCACGTGACGCGTTCCGTCTCCGACGTGCTTTGCAATTGTCACGTGACCGATCCGGTACTGGCAGAGAGAGAGAGAGAGAGAAATCTGGCGACTCAGGTATAGAATTGCAACGTGCAGAATTATTGATTAAGTTTAAAAATATTGATTTTTATGCTGTCTATAATTAAAGAATTCTTGGAAATATCAATTTCAGATTCAAATAAAGTTCGAAAATTTCTCGACATTTTCCCATATGCGATTCATTTGACCGAAAGACATTATTCAATAAATTTCGCGGTGAAGTGCGAACAGAACGATTTTCGAATAAATTGCGGAACGGATTTTTGTTTGAAAAGCGTTACTTAAAAAAAAACGATCTGATACACGACCAAAGAAAAAAATTAATTTTCAATATCTTTCAATGGAAGATCTCACTTAAGATGAGAACCCGCTAACGAAAACTCCGATTATTGGCTTGTAAAGAAGGTCCGCCGTTCCGTCGTGGATGATATTAAAATATATTCTTCTTTTCTAATTATACCGTTCAGCGAGCCGGGGCGATATTTCGAGGAATCGCCGGCGCTAATTATCATAACAATACAAAGCGATTCATATTTTCCATCAAGATTCAAATTTATGGAAAACCTTCATCGGGCCAGTGTCCCGAGCAAAAGACGAGTCGCTTTGATCGTCGCGATCGTTTTCCCGACTCCGGGCACTATGCAATCACTATGCAACCCTCTCCCTTTCTCTCTCGGCTTTGTCCTCGTCCCGCTTCCCGCAAAGAGGGTACGTACTTCTGCTAAACGTTGTTTTGATTAATATTCATTCCGGCAACAGAAATCCAGTAAACGGCCGCGAATCCCGATAACTTCTTCCAACCCTCGGATTCCTTTATTGCTCGTTCTACTTTTCCGAACGGGCGACAGGGAGGATCCGGTTACATCATAATTAAAGTCGCGCGGGTCTTCGGGACGACTAATGATATCCTCTTCGTTTTCCTGAAGATTGTCTGCCTTAAGTTCCCGGCGGGCACAAAGACCCTTGATAACGCGAGACACGCAAGAAAGTATCTTCCGTTAACATGTACAGTAATGCCTCCGTACATGTGTGAGAGATGCGCACGATACTTGCGAACAATTTATCCTCACGATCCCAAGGTGTATCTCTTGAACAATTCAAGAGCTCGATCGCTGAAAAGTTAGTAGTAGCGGAAACTACGAATTTCAGATGTGTAGAAATTTGTTATTTTTTTTTTATACGGTGAATTAGAATTTACTAGGTGGATATGCATCGCATATTCGATCGCGAGCCTACCCTGCACTCTCTGCACCGTAGCATCCGCCGGTTTATGTCCGGCATATTGATCTTGCAGGATTAGGCATGTAAGGAGTGGCAAGCGAAGACAATGCAGCCACCCGTATTAGAACATTCATTACCCAAACATGATGAGACACTGGTTTATTGTCGGAGCAACGTGTCTCCTATTAGAAGTTGGTCGCAGCGCAGGTTACTTTGCATTATTGCTAGAGAGAAAATTAGATACGCTAAAAGTAGACGAATTAGATAAAATTAGACGAATTTTTAACTATTTCCTTTTCGGTGATATTTTAAAAATCGCACTGTCCTCAGTTCAATAAAATTATTCAGCCAAGAAAGAAATGTCTGTGTAGCTTCCGTCGCTTGCAATTTGAAGAATTGAAAAATCCCACTGGTTTTCAATTCGATAAAATTATTCCGTCAAGAAATAAATAACCAGCTCCTCTCTCGTTATTTCGCATGAAAATCTGCGGATTTTCATGAATTTATGAAGAAACTGGCTAGATGAAATATAAAACAGTGAAAAATTTTTTAAATCTAAGAATAGTGTTGTGTCGTTTTCAATGTAAAAAGAACTATTAGAGGATGAAATGAATTTTTATCTAACTCCAGCTTACCGCAATCGCTGTTGAAGATTCTTATTTTGCATAAAATATCCGCAGTCTGCTAATGGTACACATACGTTGAAAGAGCGTGCAAGGATGTGACAAATAAATGATGCTACGAGCTTCGGCCGGCCTGTACGGCTTCGGAAGCTCGAAAGGACGGTTTTAATCGGAAACGTAGACGCCTCCAAACATTATAGCGTATTTCGTACGTCGCGGGTGTCTAATAATAGAAAGTGTCGGCCCGTAGCGATCGATCTCGCGACAATTTGGCATCGACCCTGCAGGAATCGCAGTGTGGCGCGATGGACGTCGTTTATCTCGCGCGAGATACAAATCGCGACGTGCTCCGACGCGTAAAAACGCGCTCTCATCAAAGACGCGGACGGCGCGGCGCGGCGCGGCGTGGAGCGCGTCGATCGATAACTGCCGTTGGAAAAGAGGAAGAACAATAATAAAAAGGAAAAAAAAATATGACCCGGCTTGTCCGATAAACGAACGGGGCGACGAGAGTCCGGTCAAACCGTCGAATTTCGATAATTCCGCGGAACGATGATTTTTTGTTCTGTCTAGCGGACCACGCGAAAAGAAAACCGAAAAATCCGAAAAAAGTTTTTCGCGTGCTGCGCGCGGAAAGTGAAAACAATAATAAATGGAATTTGGCTATTATTGCGTTCGCGGTGTGTATTTGGAAAAATTGCGAGACGAGATAAAATCAAGATCGACGGTATTGGCAACGTTTATGTGTTGAAAGTTGAGGTATTAAACTGGTCGTGCGGCTGTGTGAATTTTTTAAAAGTAAATTCTTATGAATTTCCTTCGAGTAAAATTCTATTTCTCAGCGTCATTGGAAAAAGATACAGGCACACGGATATGCGTGTTCTCTTTCTTTTGGGAACTGCAGGGAACAAAAGTTCTAATCGTCGAAACTGCGAAACAAATGAGACGAAAGGGGTTGAATTAACGGGGAGCGAGAAGAACGCTGCATTTCACAAAGCTTAAAGCTTCCCCGATTCAAGATTCCAAGAGGCGGCTGGCGAACAGTAAAAATTATTTTTGCGATCGCGAGTGAAATAAAAGAGTCGCCGCGTGCCAGATAAAACATCGATACCCTTCATCTTCGAATGCGCGGCGAAAGAGTCCGATAAATTACAAGAATTGCAAGAGAATGCATCGGGGTCGAAAGAGAGGGAGAAATGAAAGGGGTCGGAAGAAAATCACGGCGAACGAGGAGGAGAGAGGGGGCTTGAAACTATAGCAAAGGCCCTGCGAGATAGAGGTGATCGCTGTGGCAGGAAAAGAGAGAAAGAACAACCGGCAAGCAGCAGGGAAAGACGCGCGCCGAAGATAAGGAAAAGTGGCGAACAAAACGGGAGAAAAAGAAACGAGCAAGAAGAGAACTAAAATCGTTCGGCGAACGAGCGAAACAAGGGGTTGAAGGACAGGGGCACGATAAAACAAAACAGAGGGGTCCGAGGGTGGAGAGGGGTCGAGGGGCGAAGAGTGAGGAGGAGGGTTAAATTAAATAGGATACAAAAAGAAGGAGCAGGGAAGACAGTAACGAAAGAAAAAGAAACCGCGGGTACAATTAGACGGAAAAAAGGGGTGAAGAGAGCTAGACAGAGGGGACAGAGGAGAGGAAGAGAAACGCGACAAAGAGAATAGTGGAAGCAAAAGAAAGTGGACTGGCTGAGGGGTGGTGAGGAGAGGATGACGACGGGGGTGAGATGGAGTAAGACAGCGAGTGGAAATGAGAGCACGGGGGGGAGCGAGAGGGTAGCATCGGGCGGACTATAATAGAGACTGAAAAAGAAAAAACGGGCAAGAGAAAAAGAGAAGAGAGATGGTCGGAGGGTGGGGAAGAGGGAGGGGCAGAGACGTTAAGGTAGTATTCTGGTTTTCGAGGCCACTTTTTCGCCAATTTTTCGGAATTTTTTTTCAAAAGAACTAGCACATTTTTTGTATTAGAATTTTGCACACGTAGTCATGGCTATTCGAAGTATGTACGTTATTTTTTCCAAATAGAAATAATGAAAGTTACATTTTCGGTTTAGACGAATGCAACAACGTGACTCGAGGAAGACAGAATAATGCGATATTTTTTTCCAAATATCGCCTCAAATCGACACCTCTGAAGGAGATTATCCCTCGGAGGATATAAAAAAGAAAATATACAACTCCTGTAATTCTGATTATTCTCGCTTAAAAAAAAAATAACTTGTACACTCCAAATATCCAGAAACGTGTATGCGAAATCCTACCGCGAAAGGTTTAACAGTTTTTCCGAAAAAAATTCGGAAAAAACAGTCGAAAAACGGCCTGGAAAACCAGAATGCCCGCTCAAGAGAAAAAGAGAGAAAAAGAGAAGGGCAGGGGGTAAAGGCACGGAAGCAGAGAGGGAGAGACGTGACGCGTGGCATCACGTGGTGTATTGATCGTCGCGCAGCATCCACGAGAGCCATTCCGGCTGCCAACCTTCCTACCTACCCCAAGCACCTACCCCTTTCCCTCATACCAACCTTCCGCCCCACCCACTTTCCTCCAGACCACCATTCTCCTCTGACCTCCTCCTACTTCACTTCACCATCCCCCTTCGGCATCCCCCCTGACGGTACTCCTGCAACAAACTACCCCCTGCCCCCTGCACGCGTCGAGCCGCCGGCGAAACCCCGTCAGACATCCATCGTCGTGTATCCAGCGAGTTAATTATTAAATGCATCGTCGTGCCTGCTAGGCCCTGCGATACGTCCCTTCCAACCCCCCACCCCCCTCGGCCAGCCGAGAAGCCCCTAGCATCTCGCTCCTTTCCCCTTCTGTCTTCATCTATCCGACCATCCCTGTCCTCGTCTTTCTCTTCAGATTTTGCGTTACGTTCTCGCTTTTCTCCGTTTTATACTCTCTTCGTCTCTTCCTCTGGTTTCATACCCTCTATCCTCATCTATCCGAGCATCGCCGTCTCGATTCATCCCACTCTTCGGCTTCTGCTTTATCTCCCTCCCGCCAGCTTTCCGGTCTCGCTTTTCTAGGTTTTTGCCTCCTCTCCTTCTTCTGTACCTGCCGCTGGGCGCCGATTCACGTACAGTCACTTCATCTTCCGCGGACCTGGTGTAAATGCTGGAAAGGAACGGTCTATCGGGGACTTTCGATTATCGGGCAAGTCGGGGATCGATCCCATCGCGGAAAAGGGAAACATCGGCTGCAGCCCAGCATTGACTTCGACCCCGACCCACGATCCTGTTTACAGATTCCCGTGAACGACGATCCCGCAGACCGTCTTATTACCGGCGCACAGACACGCGACGACAACCATCTATTTTTGCTTTTATTGTTCGTCTTAAGCTCTCTCGGCTACACCCTTCCATTTGCCACGTCGTCGTCATCGCCGCTGCCGACTTTTACCTGACCGTGAGAATCGTTAGAACGCGGTTACCGGAGAGCCCTCTGCGAATTCGCGATCTTATGAAATCGTTAATGAACGAACCGTTTATGCCAACGTTTATCGCGCAAGTTAAGTGGAAATGTCGATAACACTGTTTTTATCGGTTTTTAACAGGCGGAACGGGATTACTGAAACATCGGACGAAGCACGCTTTGAGTTTTCATTTATAGTTTCGTGGATGTGCCTTTTCTCTTTCGAAAGAGTCGACTTCGTTGTTGAACTTCGTAAAGTGACTTAGCAGTGAAGTCGAGAACTTTGTAAATAATTTAACTTAACCCCTTACTGGCAAGGATTTTTTAAATATTTTCTTCGCAAACAGTTGGTAACCGAATACGTACTGGACCATTGTTTACAACGTCAGAAATTAGATGTATGATCCTATTTATCATTCTGTTAATTTGACATCCAGATATAAATCTAGTTCGTGAAATAAATAACAAATTGGGATTAATGCTTCTATATTTCCTTGTATTACTGTTTTTTAATGGATAAATGCAAAGACAGTTGATCGAGTATAATTATAGTATAATTAAAAGATGTTGTTTAGTTTAATTTAAGGTTTTCCCATATTTTGCTCTATATTGCTTCGCTTTGACAGTACATATTTGTCTTTGATAGTACGCGACTATTTCGGTGTTTTCAGTTTCGTAATATCCTCGAAATCCTTCATTTGAAACGTGATTAAGCAAATATTTTCGTTAAGCCTGGGGAAATTTGATGGTTATTTGTCTTGGTGCGTAAACAACTTTGTCTCGCGGCGATATTCGTTTTCACGCGAAGCTAGAGCCGGCTGCGAACTTTTGTTCTTCCCGTCCGAGCGAAAAACAATAACGGGATTTCGCAAACCAATAAAATGTACGATCGGTCCATCAAAAATACGCGAATTATCGAAGAAGGTATTACCTTCCACTTCACTGTGTATAATTTCATTTGTCCGACCAAAATTGATACCTCTCAATTTCTATAAACGTTCGCAAAACAATATTCATTAAAATATGAATTATTTATCTGCAATAATAAATTTACAGATTCGAGAAGTTAAGCAAACTCCGAACAAATGAAACGAATATTTCGCTGATACTTCGTTGCATGAATTTTACAATGCCGAAATGTTTTTCAACAAATCTGCCGCAGGAACGATTCTTCTATAAAATATCACATCAACAAACCAACGAAATTGCGTTTCTTTATTACCGTTACTTAATTGCCAATTAATCAATATTTTCATTACGCGCTTCGAGCGAGGTCCGAGAAGTTATGAAACGCGTACATATTCCAAGTCCCTTTATATTCTTCGAATGTAATGAATATCGATGGGCTAATGACAGGTCGCACGGCCAATATTCGATTATGATTTTCGATCTTCAAAGCCCGCAGTATGTACCTTTAAAATGGCTCCGTAACGTAATTGCCACTGCGAAAGCTTTCGATCGAGTATATAACCTTCCAGCATTTTCGTCGTGGAGTGGCGCGGCGCACCGTGACGCGCCGGAGGAGATTTTGTTCGCCCTGTACTGCAGGGATTCGGGGGAATGATAGACTGCGATTCACACAGTGATACATTTCATAATTAACTTGACCAAACAGTTCCTTAATAGCTGCGAAAACGGCGAACAATTTGTACCGAGGCGATAGACACGGAAATCTTTTTGTTTTAGCGGATTCTGGAGGTTAATTATAATTAAATTCTGGGATATTTGGCGACTTCTCCTTATAAGCATATACTAATACATTAATTAATTATTTCGACACATTTTTAGTATAAATTCCGGCCAATATTAACTCGAAACGAAGATAAAAAAAAATACTTGGATTAAAAATGGAAATGTTCGAAAATTCATTAACTTTGTTATGTTTATACTGTCCGAAACATTCTTCACTTTTATGAATCCAATTCATAAGATTCGTTTTTTATATAAAGTTTATATAAATCTTATAAATTGAAATACTGTTTTTTAAACAGTCTCTTACTTACAGAAGTCATTTTACCGTTGCTATCGTTTCCCATTGTCTTTTTCGATGAATACACAGTATTGAAAAAGTTCTTCAAAGCTGTGCAAGCACTTGACAAGCGACTCCGTTTATTTGTTATTCGAGACACTAGTTATTGAATTATTCATTGCTCATGGGAAGTCTACATTCGAAATTTATTATTCGTAGCTTCCAATTCGTGTTTATTTCAAAAGAACGGCGTTCGTTATTCTTGATTTATTCCGCAGCGGAAATCTGTTCTACCACGAACTCTCTCTATCTCTGTCTTTCTTTCTGCCCGTCTCATTTACTTCTAAATATTTATAAGCAATTATTTTAATCATAACGGAATTTTCCTCGGTACGATCATCGTATCTTCAATTAGTCTTAATTTCCACTTTGCCCATAAGAGGAGATTAACGTTCATGAAGTATGCCTCGCAAGAATTTCAAGCATGAATATCTTAAGGTATTCGGAGAGCTTCCTTCGCTTCATCAGCTTGATCTTGATCTTGATATTCGGCTACTTACAATTAACGTAGCTTAACTGTCTCCGGAAACAGAAGTATTCCTGCTTATCTTCGATGAAAATAACAGGAAAATAAATATTAAAAATATATAAATAAAAATACCAATAAAAATTTCTCAGCCCGTCGCCATCGTTACCACATAATTTCCAAAATTCACGAATGAAATTCGGAAAAATAATCTTCAATGTCCCTGCAATTTCACAAAGTCGTTTGCAACATATTACAATATTATTTAACTGATAAAATACTTAAAAATAATCTTGAATATCCCTACAATTTCACAAAGCCATTTGCAACATGTTACAATATTAGTTAACTGATTTAAAAATAATCTTGAATATCCCTATAATTTCCCGAAGTTATTTGCAACATATTACAATATTATTTAACTGATAAAATACTGAAAAATAATCTTCATTGTCCCTACAATTTCGCAAAGTCGTTTGCAACATGTTACAATATTATTAAACTGATAAAATTCTCCAATACAATATTGCAATTATAAAACTCTGCAAAACAATTTAACAGAATCGCATTTCCAATCGCGCTGTCCTTCATGCGCAATATCGACGGAATTTTTTAAAACGATATCGAATATCGTCGAATAATTCGCGATATTTTTCGAACAATTTCGAAATAATGTTTCGATGTTCGCAACGGGGTTTCACCGGTTGTCTCGGTTCGGCCCAGCCCATCGGTCAGGTACACGAGAGTTCGCGAATTTTCGCCTAAACGCCGACAATACCACGTGAAACAGACGTCAGAAGCAGGTCACCGAGGTGCATGTACGCACATACGTTTAGGAGAGAGACCAATCAAATCGGCCCGACGTGGCTTTGCGTTGCATTGCCAAGAACGTTATTCACCTGCCGTTGCGAATTGCCAAAACGCAGTGCTGACTGTCAACCGGGAAACGAAAGCTCTCGAGGCGCGCCGGCGATTCTACATCGTCAAAATTCGGAATGATACATTCTTCTCGATCGCGCAACTGTTTCCTCCAGCCTTAATCTTCCAGCGATCTATACGGGGCGGTTCTGCAATTGCTCTTTACGAACTTGTAAAGGAAATAATTTTAATAGACGCTTTTATAGATTGTCATCATTTTAAACAAATATTAACAAGTTAAGAATGATAATGTGACACATACGTTTGAAAAATCTAGAAAAATGATACTAAAAAATAAGAATTTTTTTAAATCGACTGAAGAATTTTATACATTGAAAAGAAGACTATTTAAAAATCGTAAGAATAATTTCGAACATACGGTATAAAGTGAATAGTGCATCTCAGGAAGAGGACGACAAAATATATTATAAAAGTAAATTAGAAAGAAGATCGCGTTTAAGGGAAAATATAAGATTAATTCATAGTACAAAGCGAGAGGAAACAATCGAAAAGGAGACAGTATTTTAAAAAGAGTAAGCACGATATACAGCACACGAAAATTGAAAAGAAAATAGCACGTAAGAAAAAACAAAGGAAGAGTAACTCATGTCACAAAGGCTTGAAACGAATACTATTCCCAGAGAACACGTAGCAGTAAAAAAAAAAAAGAAATAAGAATAATTCAAGGCATAACGTTCTAAAGAGAAGACTGTACCTACGTAAAGCGTGACAGTAAAAAATAAGAATAATTCGGGACATAACGTTCAAAGGGAAGACCGTATTTAGAGAAAACATAACAGTAAAAAAGTAAGAATAATTCAGGACAGGGTTTAAATGGAGGACCGTATCTAGGGGACAGGTGGCAGTAAAAAAATAAGAACAACTCGGGAAAAGAAAACTGTTTATTATTGGTGGTAAAAAAGTCATGGCTTCTGAGCAATCGTAGATATACATTAAAGACTTCTCTACTTTGACACTGTAGCTATAAGGCAACTTCCGGGAATTTTTTACGAGAGACATATTGACTATCAGAATTCCAAATTTCGTACACTGGTTGAACAACGTTTGGAGAATATATGTAAATTTTTCCAAGCAATAATTCTCATTTTCTTCAAAGTTGCTACGGTACTAATAATGAAAAACGTAACTCTGGCTATTGTCACTCATAACTCTGTAATTGATAAAAATTTTCAGATAAAAAAATATGTAGTATTCTCTGAAAAGTACCTACCCGAGTATAAATTATTTATTGCGCAAACATTTACAGTTCTCGAGAAAAAACAGCACAGTAGACATCCAGTTGAATTTTAAACGAAAAAATGATGGGCACTCTAAGACCGAGCCGTAAAAATGACTAACATGTCCTGTCTCATAAAATAACAAGATCGAGTTTATGTTCTCGAACGACTTCGACCACAGTGTGTGCTCGGATAAAAAGATCCGGCGGTTCCCCACGAAGAGGAGATTAATTCGAATAATCGTCAAACAAAATGTATAAAACCGCCGACGATGCGGCCACCAGATTGTAGGTTTATCGTTAAGCTATTGGTTCGGGGTTTTCCGGCGTCTGCCTCGAAATACAAAACAAACATCGGCCGCGGTCAGGACAAAGGTAAGGGGTTAAAGAGCCGATTATCGCGTCCTCGTCTGCGCGACGTCCGGGAGAATCACGGCGGTCGGCAATCGAAAGAACTAAGAGGAACGATAAATATTGCGGGACCGTTACGGGAATTTACGGGACGTAAGAAATCAAAGTGGATAGAAGGCGATAAGGGGGTTGGCGAGAGGAGGACAAGAAGGGTGGAAGGAAGAAGAAGAAGCAGTATTTGCGGGACGAAAGGGCTTCTCCCGACCGCCGGGAGCGCAGCGCCTTCAAGAGACTCGGTCAACAAGCGGCGCAGGCCTAAGTCCCTTCTTCTTTTGACACCTACGTCGGCGAAGACGATACTTTAAGCCGCTACCAGTCGCGCTTTTTACCTTATTCGAGATACCGTCACGGGTCTTATCCTCTTATTTAGACGTCGAGGAGAGAGAGAGAGAGCGAGAGAGAAGGCGGACACCCGTTGAAAAACCCGAGATTCTCGAGCGCCGACGCTCCGCACAAATTATTAGGTCCGAGGGAGTGTTCCCGTTGACTCGGTCTTCATAAACATTGGAGACTCTTAATCGGGACGCTGAGGGTCTTCGCGGCCCTGCTGCGAGGGTTTAACGCGTGCCCACGCGGCAATCCCAAGATTAGGAAGGAATTTGTTTAATTAGAGCTGAGAAACTGTGAAGACGTAGGAAGAACTGAAGAGCACTGTCGCGCTGTTTCTACCAGGACATTTTTATTTCGCACAAGAAATCCGCAGCCCGATTAGAGACCCCGGACACCGTTATAACGAAGAAATATCACGGGGCAGGGGGGAGAATAAAATAATATAAATCCGATCTCGAAACACTAATTTCCCTACGTTTTACAGATTCCCAAGCAATCCGGGCAAGAGAACCCGAGCGTCTCCTAAATCGAACCCACCTATCCGCGATAAATCTGTCGGCGGCGCGACGTTCGCGCAGACAAAGGGATCGCGAATACGGTTAATAAGCTTTCTAATGTTGAAGCATCGGGCGAAACGGCAGACGGTCAGGTGGGCTAAGTGGCGAAATAGAAAACACGAGAAGGCCGAAGGAAGGTCGATGGATGGAAAGGAGGACAAAGGCAGAGGAGCAGAGGAGAGCGGTAGCAGGCAGGCAAGCAGCGGCATCATCATCGGGTGAGGAGGGATCGCGAGACCAACGCAGAAGAAGTAGTACTCACCCCCTCAGGCCGAAAGACCTCTTTGCCAGCTCCAGCTTGAAGACACTCGGTCAACAAGCGTCAGATGCCCGGGTCTTGGCCGCTTTCCTCTGGCGTCGGTGCAACGGGAGACGGTCGTTACACCGGAAACCGTTTGCTATCACTTCTCCGGTTCACTATAACGCGACACTGTCACCGACGACCGCGATCTCCGGCTGGCAGCGAAACTGGTCAAGATGGCGATCTTGACGAATGGCTAACTCGCTTGATTCCCCCGGATCGATCACGGGTCGAACGCGAGATTAGGTTCGCGGCGAGCGAATGGACACGCAGCGCGCGTTTGCTGAATCGGGGATCGAGAAAGAACGTCGCGATGCAAACGGTGCTAGAGAACGGTTCTAGGAGGCCAGAAGAGGGAACGATGATCGCGGTGAAAGAAAACGAAACCGAGGGAGATCCACTGCTAAGTTTAGAATACCCTAAGAGGGACCTAAACGAAAACGGAAGAGAAGATGGGCGAAGAAGGAAGGAGCAAACGCGCGACCACGAATACAATACAGTTCGAGTGTTCCCCGATGGCTTGGCTACCGTGTTCGAGCCGAGGGGGGAGAGCAGGAACAGCGAATGATTTTAGATTCAGTGCCAGAAAAATCGCCGGCCAATCGTGAGGGGACACAGGACAAATCGAGATCGCCATCTCTCGGCCAACTGGGGCCATCGAATGACATTAATAGACCTTTCTCTCGCGTCGATCGAGTCCCCTAATTGCCGGGAAATCATTATCGCTAATAGACTCGTCTCGTGGGACGGACCCACGGAACTGGTTGTTTAAGAGCCGGACTGCCAGTAATTTTATTCGAACGATGGCCGGACTGAACGTTCCCGTTCGGGGCTACGTCCTGGGAATCTTTGAAATAAACTGTCGAGATGTCTCTGCGTTCATGGGTGGAATTCCATGCGGTAAATAGTTGGTTTTATTTTGTCTCCCGGGTTGGAGTGAAATATTTTTTTATATGGTAATCGAGGTAGTATTTTAGTATTTTAGTATTTTAGTATTTTACAGGGTTTGATTTTTCGTGTTTTGGTGAATTTATGCTGTGTGCGCGAAGGAGTTGACAATGATAATTAAGATTTATTCTGTCATGTGCAAATAGGCTTTTTAAAGATTAGAATCTTGTTTACTCGGGTTGAATTTAAAAATTAGATTAGAGCATAAAATAATTGAAAATTGCAATATTCTATTTTTTATCCCATTTTACTGCGACGCGTTTGGTTTTAAAATTCATTTCGACGCAAATAGGTTGTTCATACATTTTTCCACACCTTTGTCTATTCTCGTTTCTTTTTTGTTGATTGTTAAGGTAAATACTTTTCCCGTTCCGTTCGGACGTCATGGCAATATGAATGTAACATCGTGGTGCGAAAATGAGAATTCCCTCGCACACCGGCAAATAGATGAAAATAGGTACAAAGTTTCTCGTCTGATAATAACGATAAATGATCGAGCCCGTCGGACAGAGGAAGCCATTAATCAAACTCGTTTCGCAGACATTTGTCGAAGATAAAGTGGAAAAGTTTAGTGAAAATATTTCACCCGCGAACGTGTGTAATATCGGTTCGGAATGACAAATTTAAACGATGGGAAATAAAATATGTAGGTGTTTTATAAATCGGGGAATCGCGCGGATCGTCAATTGGCAATTTATTTTCAAGTATTAAAATGACAATATTAAAAGGTTTTCAAGCCAACGGAATATTCATTTGCATAATATACAGCTAGTCGTTTTGCTTCTAATTTATTCATTAATTCATTACACTAATAAATGTCTATCCAGATTCGTTTGTTTCTAATTGTTTTTATATGAAATAATGGACTTCAGTACTTACTTTTTAACAATCCAATTTTATTTTCGTGATGAATTCAATTATTATAAATCCACTGGTAATAACAATTTCCGAAGAAAATTCTGAAGAATTGACGAATCTGCGAGAATGGTAAAAAATGAAGATTTGAAAGCCTCAATTGAAACAGATTCGCTCCAGTTTGCAAGATAACTCGCTGAACAATATCGCAAAGATAGAATGAAGAATACAGTGACTCAACTTTTAAAATTTCCTTCAGCTCGTAGGTACTTCGGTTAACAATAAATATGGAGTGACATATAATATTTTTCACATTACTATTTTACTCTAAAACGATCATACATCACGGCAATTTCTTTCTGTTCAAGTGCATAAAGGATGTTTAGAAGCCGAGGGAAATATCCCCAGAACCGCATGCGACCTCAATTCATTTTCAACCTCTTGCTTTAGAATTTCCTTCGCGCAGGATGCAGGCTGATCTATAAAATCTACGTTGCCTTTAATCGTTACATAGCATCATGAGAAGAATTCCATTTCTCTTCTCTGAAAAAAAAATAAGTGCAAGTGATATTTAAAAAATAAAATGACAAGCAAGATCAACCTTTATCCTACGAATTCTCTACATTTCTTTTGGCGACAGTGGAAACAGATCAGACAATCGAATAAGAAAAAATAAAATAACAAGTAAATAAAATAATTAACCAACCCTATGTTCCGCAATTTATCTGGATATATCTTCCACAGATGAAATAATGATAGAAGAAATATATTCCAGCTAGAAATCAGTTTCCAAAAGCTAGTTACCAAGCAAGGGATTGACCCGAACAAACAACAGCCCATCCCCCGAATCCAGTGACAGGCTATTTTGAATAATAGATACAATAACCTCGCAAAACAGCAGCAAACATTCGAAGCCCTGTCTACTTTGCGTTACCGTTGGTTCGGGGGTCCGGCGTGACAGGTGCGTTGAATTTTTCATACATCGATAATGGGATACACGAAATCTCCAGACTGCGGGCTCGCGGCATTCATTCGTCGTGCTCGCGCAAATGTTTGTCTGCGGTCTCGGGACATCGTTGGACGCCGGGCATTGAGGCGGGGCAGAGATGACATTATCGGCTCCGGGAATTTTCACTTATTGTTCTGCACGCACGTGTGTACACAGGCCGTAGTGGGGGAACAGGGAAAGCACGCGTCGCGCCGGTGCGGTGGTTGCGGGCGTTATTATTGGTACGTATTCATGGCTCCCTCTGTTCGACGGTCGCCGTCTCGCGGATTTATATTTATGTACCGCGGCGTCGAACACTGGGTATTTCTGACTTCGTTTTTGCAATCGATCGTTAATGTCACACCCAATCTACAAGCGGCTGCCAGTGCCGCCGTTTACCGCTGTCAGTTTGATATTACTCGGATTGCCAGCGCGCGCAAAACGAACACGAGGCTCCCGGCCACGCGGCACCGCGACGCATCGCACCGGGCTTTAACGCGCCCCGTTTTTCAACGTTGGATAGCCGACGGACGTCCCTTCGGACGTTTCTCCCAGGTTTTTCTATTATCCGCGTGAGAGTTAATTAGTGAAACGTTCGCGAGCCTATTGTCGGGATCGCCAGCACGGCCGATTGACAGTTTTACCCCTTGTCTTGCGTTGGCGGCACTGCTCGGACAATTGGACTCGATAACCGATGGGTCTTGATTAAATCGATTGCAGAGACATTCTAGTTTATTTACGCTTACCGAAGATTATTTGCTCTTCCGTCGGGGAAATCTGTAACAAATTCTGCCGAAAATTATGGAAGAATTTACATGAAAAAATGTTTATGCAAGTTACGAACACTTCGGCCACCCTGTATAACAACACGAGGCTCTGTTGACGAGAATGATCCTTAAAATTCTTGAAAAGTTAAGATATTTATTTAATATTTTCCATTCTGTTACCTCTTGCCATTTTCGAGGTACCTTATCATTAGACAGCGGATCTTTATGCAAAATTATCGTTTATGTTAATTTAGCTTAATACAACGATATACAATTCTTTGTTAATTATAAAGTGTTCTACTAATGTATGCTATATAAACTAAACACAGTTTACGGCATTAAATTATCTACCTGAACTGCAACAAATTGTAGTGAAATAGAAAATTATTTTCTGTCTTAATATGTTTTATAGATCGAAAATTATATATAACTTTCAGATTCTTCTAATGTTTCTACTGTTTTAAACCACACCTACTCATTTTCGTGATAAACGCATAAAATCCACTGTCCACTATCTACGATTTGCCGAAAATGTTTTGCAAAAGGAATTGATGAAAGATTTGGAAACTAGAGATGAGGAGTATGCAGTTTTTCAGATCGGTTCGTTGAAGCGGTATAATGAGAATGGACGCTTTTGCCGTCTGGACACCTAAGCATCTACTTACAGTGCACAACTAGCACGAAGCTCGCAGCAACCAAGAAACAAGGTCAGACCGGATTCACAGTGTGTCCCAGTTAAACGTGACCATCCAAAATATCTCCGTTGCTTTTAACGATACACGAGAATGGTAGTTGGGTCATCCTGTATGTTAATTTTGTATCTGTCCTGCAGTGCTACGTGTACGGAATTCGCTTCTGCGATACCGAACTCTGGCCCATATACTGCATGACAATCTTAATTGTTGATGCCATAGCTTCCGGACCTGTTTAGTCCACAGTGTGCCCCTCAAAATTCTTTTCTGCTCACCGAGTCCGTCGAGTCTTTATTACCAAAATTTCAAAGCTGGCTGCGAGCGTAATTTTGAAATTTCGATAAATTGAATGGATATTTATTTAGTAAAACGACTCAGTAGCGATCTTAATTTTTATTAATTTGTATTGGTATTTTTTAAAATTGTTACTGTAGCCTGACTTCGAGTGTAGCGTGTTAACTAAAATTAATTTAACTGAATAATTCAAATTAATAAAGAACTGTGATAATTATTTACCACAACGTTCAATTTATATCTGGTAAAACGTTTCCTTAACATTTACCGTGATTTAAGGTTCGCAGTTGCTACCAGACCACCCCGGACTCAGCCTAAATCTCCAGACAGGAGAAAAAGAAAAACCAGGATCGCATTTAATCGTTTCATCCGGCCGGGATACTTGAAAGCTCGCTCCTCGATTCTCCCAGCTCGAAGGAATTTTTCTTTTGGTCATTTTCTTAGCTGATATGGATTACTCGAACGCAACCAGTGGAACTAACCCTTATGAGTTAGATAACATTGATTGTGACTTAGAGCTGGACACCAACCGAACGAGTACTCGGACGATTAGCTATATCTCCGGTAGCAAAACGATCGGCAAAACCTCGACCGAAGACGAACGAGTAGGATAAATCGTAGTGATAGCTTTGTGTAACCTATTTCAGCTAGGAAGAAAAATCCCCTGCAACCAAAAATAAACAAAATTTTCTATGCTGAAAAATCTACTGTCGCAGAAGCTGGTGAATAGAATTCTATTTTCAGATCAATAAGATCAGCTGAATTTTACGGAAATACATTTTTATTTTAGTTTCTCACAGGGGAAGCTCTTTGTTCCGCACAAAGACCGACGTAATCCCGACCACCGGTGCTCACGATGGCAATATCAATATGCTAACAGCGCCCAGTACAAGCAACATTAAACCCTCGAATCGATTCGCTCGGTAACTCTCGATCGCCGCAACAACTTTCCGAGCTGCACCACCGTTATGTCAGGTTCCCACCCCGCCCCTGGCCGAAGCATCGAAAATCATAAACCCTGAAAATTACCGTCACTTCATGGCTCCGCGATCATCTGTTAACCGTGGGATTCTGATCGGGCGAAGGACAATAACGCAGCCGCAAAGGCTTAACAAGCACGAATGGATCCCGAGAGGTATAGTGGTAATGAAGAGCTACAGAAGGAGGGGGACGGCGGGGCTGAGTGTCCGCGGGAGGGGGATTAAAGGAAGATAACTGCATCGTAATCTCCAATCTGAAGTTCCCCACGGGAAATACCGGTGGTGCTCGCGACGTACATGTAGAGAAAGGAAGGAATTACATTCTAAAAAGCTTTCGTGAACCATCCGCTCTCGACTCTATCCACCCCCTACCCCCGTCACTCCGAGCCACCCCCGGCCACCCTTCTTCGACGAACCTTTTTCCGTTGGTGGGTAATTTCCGCGTGTTCCTACCGTCTCGGATTTTCCGTCACTCCGGCTAGAGGGTAACCGAGCAGGTGCACGAATTCGACGAGCTTCCTGCGGGAGTCCGAATATAAGTACCCCGCCACTCAAAAAGATACCTCACGTGTGCGCAGTTTTAGGAATTTATTGTAGCTGATGGGTTGAGCCAACCTTCTTGCAATTTCGAGAATATTTTATCACACTGTTAGGGTGAATAAGTATATTTTTTTTAGCGGAAAAGAATTACGCATAAAAGCGTTATAATAGCATATATGTAGCCCATCATGGATGAAGGTGTTCTACCCTAACGTGGACTGTGAAGATTAAATTTTTTGGAATTTATTGTAGCTCGTGGGTTGGACTAACCTTCTTGCAATTTTCAGAATATCTTACCACACTGTTGGAGCAAATAAGTATATTTTTTTTAGCGAAAAAGAATTATGCGTAAAAGAGTTATAATAGCTTATTGTACATAGCCCATCATGGATGAAGGTGTTCTACCCTAACGTGGACTGTCAAAAGTAAACTTTTGGGAATTTATTGTAGCTCGTGGGTTGGACTAACCTTCTTGCAATTTTCAGGATATCTTACCACACTGTTGGAGCAAATAAGTATATTATTTTTAACGAAAAAGAATTATGCATAAAAGAGTTTTAATTGCTTATAGGTAGCCCGACGTCAGAAAGATATTTAAGTCTGATATAAAGGAAAATGAATGATATTTGAGAATCTATTGTAGCTAATGGGTTGAACCAACCTTTATGAAATTTTACTGCTATTTTACAACTCTATTACAGTAACTAAGAATATTTTTTTTAACCAAAAAGAACTGTACCTAAAGCAGTTATAATAACTTGCCCGCAGCCCATCTTCGATAAAGGCGTTCCAGCCTGACGCGAACTGTCAAAAGTAAATTTTTGGGAATTTATCGTAACCATTATTTGACGCACATGTTCCATCTCCCTGACTGTAACTTCCGAACATGGTCACCAGTGAGACAGGTTATGGGATCGCTGCATTATTTCATGCCGTCACGACGAATCATAGTCAGAAACGCGAAGAAGAATGTCGGCCGTAAAAATTTTATTGCGACCCCTTGATTGATGGCCGTAAACACCCGACTGCGTTTTCTGTCATCCTTCTCGAAACTCTGAGTGCTGTTAATAATAAATAAATTGTACGCTGTTAGGTTTGATGTTGCGGCGAGATTACTACGAGTTGTGCATTTACAGCGATTTTCAGTCTGTAAAATACTATGGATTTTGTGGTTGATGGTTGAACATTCTTGGCAAGAGACTGTAGAATGCCATAAACTTTACGTATAAAAAAATTCGGCCAGATTATGTACAAAACTACGCATATGCGAGTATGTTTTTTGTGTATCAGCGATCTTCGGATCAACAATTTGATGGAGATCAAGTGGTTAGATCTGAAGCAGTTTTCTTTCCGCAAAATACTAAATGGAATCAGCAGGAAGCGTGTCGAAATAAAGTACGAAGTAGAACGAAACTGCCGTCTTACAGCTTTGACGCGATATACCCGAGAAGCTTGCGACTCTATGAGAAATGAAATTGAAGTTGAAAAGTGAAGTACGAAGTGTGGAGTAAAAGGTGGAATAAAATTTTTGCACCGCATAGAAGTTGAAGAAAGAGGAGTGTAACCGCGAACCGAACGTGTTAAGGGAGGATTTATTTCGTCCGCGTTCGTAACCTACAAACGCGAGCGGTCACATTTTGACGTTAATATTCAGCTTGCAAACGAGATTCCGTATAATATCTTTCAGGTAAAAGTCTCGAATAAAAATCTACCTATTAAAAGTTACGAATCCTGATTCCGAGTGAAAAACTTCGAAGGACAAGAAATAACAGTAACACAATAAATTTCTGGTTTATACAGCGATCGTACACGTCTTATTGCAGCGTGTAATTGATATGCGCCTTGTAAGCATAAGTTGCCGTTCTACGCGGCGGTATTATTGCATTTCTGACAATTCTAATTGTTCGAGCTTAGGTTCGTATCGCCGGGTGCATTTCGGCCGACTCTTTGTTACGCGTCCCGCTATTTCGCGCATAGTTTATGGGCCGAAGTTATCCCATTTACCTCCACGTCGGAGACACAAGGACAATGTTGGCTTTTCGCCGATGCTTATGCATTTACGATCACGCCGTAATAATGACACAATGCGCATATTAAAGCGCGCGCTCTCACTTACAGCTTAGTGCACCGGTGCGCGCACAAATTCCTCCGATAACTAAATTAGGTGATACGCGGGACCGATCCGCAACGACGGAAGGGAAAATCATTTCACCGTCAATGGCCACTTATTATTCAAACAATAACGCTTCCGAACGCTCGCCGGCACAGCGGCCCTGTTCAATTTCGCTGAATTTCGGGGGCGAAAAGTGAAAACAGACTGGCTGTGGTCAGACATGAAAATGACGGGACAGATAATGGTACAAACGTTGCAACAGTTCAAGATCGCTGTTACATTATTTTCGATCTATCATAATTGTTAAGAGGAGATATCAAATTTTCTGAAATATCAACAATTTATTTATTAATATTTTCTTTATTTATTTATTCCTCTGATTATACCTATCTCGAATTTTTCAACACATTTCCACTCTTCACATGTTGGACTTGGGAATGGGATATGCAAAATAGTACAAACATTACGAGAATTCATTATCATAAATTATTTTATAAACGTCTAGAACATTTCATTCCCCAAGAGAATTTTTCTTCTTTACACATTCTCGTGCATCGTGCAAATTTGCACCTGCCACGGTCCAGCAATTAAAGGACCATGAACTCTTAGCAACAGGCTCCGGCGAGAGGCTGTTTGATCGCGTGCCACCGCTACAATCAAGCATAAGGAACTTTCATTGACGATCACCGCGAGGACGAAGACCTCATTTTGTAGAACGTACTTACGTTCCAAGTTTATGCGGGGTGTAAATCGTTCCGTGACTACCTTGTACCAGCTTTCTCGCTGTCAAATCATCCCTCCAAGACCAGTAAACCCTGAATATCTACGACGTGCAACGACCTCTGGACCAGCTCTACAAAGACGACGCGTAGGCAGTAAAACGTGAAATATTAAATCCGTTCCCACTCAAACGGCGCCATCCCCTAATCCCGTGAAGAAGGTAATCGGAGCATGAAACTGCAGATAATGCGTGTAACATTCGGAAATAACCGTACACTTGCCATGCACAAGTTGAATAAATTTCCCAAGGTGCACGAAGGTAAATTCCCAAAAATGTCATCTTTTGTACGCAGAATTTGATTTAGAGAACTCGCCAAATTTTTAATGCTTTGAAAAAGGGTGCAGAGATAATAAAGATATATTTATATAAAATTTAGATAAAACAATATTTTTTCATTTAATAAGAGTCTAAATCTCGTTTAATAACACTGAGAATTCATTTTTCTAGTTCAATTGAGGTTTGACAAATCCACGACAAATCTGTGGTTTGATTTCGAGGAACAATTACGGTGTTTGACTTTCTCGGCGTTCGCGCCGTTTGTTACAGCGGGGAAAAACTCGAAACGAGTTTATGGAGGCGATTTCGGCAGCAATTCCGCGGGTAATTCGCAGCCGAGTGTATTCGTAAGCGCGCGATATTGTTCCCGGCCGATACAGAGCGCTCGCAACCGTTCCTCGAAAACTTGGGAAATGTTGAATTAATTCTGGAGGCAGTGAACGGCCGCTGGTAATGAACGTAGACGCCTTTACGGGGTTTGTTTCTCTTGACTAGATAGCTAGGACGGGCAAAATAACCGAAAACGAGGCAGAGAGGCAGAGAGGAAGTGACAACACGACGCGCACGCCGGATGAGACAGAGCAAAGTGGCGTGAAAATAAACTTGGGCGAAGGAGTTCCAAGGAAGTTTATTGCATACGACCGATTTTCAAGGAAAAGACTAGACAGATGAGCGAGCAGGTTGCCGCTGTCGCTGTCGCCGTCGCCGCCGCCGTCGAGCTCCAACCAAATAAGAAAACGGACCTTTTCCCTTGGTAAAGTCAAGAGACCCGAGCGAGAACTCGCTTTTATTGCGCCATCAATTGTTTAGACGATTTTATACACTAACAGACTATATCTACGATCTGCACGGTTCAAGCAATCTTATTTCACCTCTTTCCTGGTGTCAAAAATTAAAAGTCAAGTTTCGAAATGTCTTCACCAGTTTTGTCGAAGCGCGTTTATTCAAAACATTTTTTCAAATTAAAATATATCATTCAATTTTGGGGATGAAGATGCACACTGTATTCACTGGAATAAAGCTTGAATTAAAATTGCTTTAACCCTCATGTCAATAAACAAAATTTCCACGATATTCAATGAAGTTCTACCTTATAGTTTCAATGTATACAGGGTGTCCCAAAACTCCCTCAACTCCTGGAAATGGGAGGTTCCCGAGGTCATTTGAAACGACATTTTCCTTTTGCAAAATGTCAGCTGGGGCTTCGTTTGGGAGTTATTAACGAAAAACACGGTCCAATCAGAGCGCGAGCTAGACGCGAACTGTCTGGCGCGCCGGCTGTATCTACTACCGCCAGCGTAGCGGTCCGCCGCGACGAAGAAATGAACAAGACTCTCGAAGACTTCACATTAATTATACTAATATTTAGCCAGACAGTTGCGTCTAGCTCGCGCTCTGATTGGTCCGTGTTTTTCGTTAATAACTCCCAAACGAAGCCCCAGCTGACATTTTGCAAAAGGAAAATGTCGTTTCAAATGGCCTCGGGAACCTCCCATTTCCGGGAGTTGAGGGAGTTTTGGGACACCCTGTTTATCTTATTCGTCAAATGTAGGTTAATCTCTAATGATTCGAGAACATAAAATCTACAATAACTTCGATATTTATCAACAAAAATGTTAAAGAAGTTTTAGGGAGAAATTGCAAGTGTTAATAAAATAATATCTAAAAAAATTCGTGCTACACGTTCTGCATATTCCATCGAAGCCCCTGCGTTTCGTGTGTTTTCGATTTCACATTGCTTCAATATTTCCTACATCTTGTGGAACATTATACGCGCAAACACTGCGAAACATTAGAGTCAAATCGACCCGGAGCGGTAAGATAACAAAGTGCAAAAGTTGGTGGCTGTCGAGCCCGGCGAAAGTTTCGATGTCGCGTTACGAGCATCATAACACGTTCGTGAAGTTCGTGAACCGACTGTGGGATACACTTAGCAGATAGATTACCATCGCCGTGGAAGCTTAGCCACGAATCCGTGCAAATTGAGCTGCAGAGCGTTCCCGTCTTAGGAAGCTCGTGTGTCTCCTCTTTGAAATTCCGAAATTCGCGCTCCGCGGGGTGCGAGAACGAGCAAGTAAGTGAATCTTCCTCCCTTCTATCTCTCCTCCTCATCCTCCTGTTCCATCCACACCACCACCACCACCACCACCCCCGCACACCCCCCGTTCCATGGCTTAATCGATTATCCGCGCTGTTGTGCGACAAACGTATTCCCCGCGATTACTATAACAGGCTTTCGGCCGCATTTTAGATAACGCCCATTAACGAAATTATGCTGTTTGCATACGAAATGAAAGTGAAACGACCTCCTACGTCCCGACTCGATAGATTTACGGTTACGCGAAAAAGTTGATTGACGAGGGGTGATCGCGTTTCTACCCGTTTAGGCTCCGTTCACACGGCTTTCCTATTTTCTTGGCAAACCACTTGCTGAGCCAATCGTTAAATAAAGCTGTTCTCATTTTATACGTATACATTTACACCAGTGTTACTCAAACTGTGTTCCACGGAATGTCCTAAACGGTTCCGTAAACATACGTAAAATATTCAAAATAATACTGTTTTAACTTTTATTATAGTATACTAAAAGAATATTAAAACGTTTCTCTTTACATGTACTACCTAGATTGTGAATATTCAATTGTTCATGAACCCGGGTTCCGCGAAATAATTTTATACTCGTAAGGGTTCCTTAGATTGACAATCAAGGTGTACGTTGCTAACGAATAAATGAAAATTTGCATCTCCTCGAATTGATGTTAATTGATTAGCGATATATATTATACAATAAACTTTCTCCAGGGGCACACGGAAATACCAGCCACTTTGGAAACACATCCGCGCGCAAAACGCCGCGCCGCGCCGCATCGCGTCGGCGAGAGTAAATAAAAAATGTGGAGGCAAATAAAACAAATAAATACGCGGCAAAGGCGGCGGGTATATAAAAGTAACGCAAACAGCATTCCGTTGCATGAAAATTTCAAAGCGGTCGCAGCGATGTTAAATTAAGAGCGCTCGCTTTACGTCCGCCGGTTTGAGCTACATCGATGAAACTTTCACGCTAGTTCTATTTCAAGAATTTTTAATTAATTCAACTCACACGCAATATCGGTAACACGCGACACGCCTAACTTTTAATTCGTCGAACTGATCGTGTTTTCTTGTATCTTCGTACATTTAAAATGTATCGAAACTCGTTGAAATAGCAAAAATGTTGTCACGATAAATTACGAATTTGATTTGCGCGTTCAAAGTGCACAATTTAGGTTTGTAAGACCGTCGGTACATTCCCGCACTGTTCTCCCCGCGGCCGAGATTTAACGGGCAAACAGGGAGTGCGGGTTGAAACCTTAAACCGGAGTTTTTCCAGGGGAAATGCTTGTAAGTCGAGTCGCAGGCCGACCATTTTAATTACTGGCCGCGTACAGTGCGGAGAAACGGTTACTAGTGAAACGTAATCCGCGTAATTACAGCCCGCGCTTAATTCTGATATCGACGCCGCGCCGGTGATACACGCAGATTCGGTGAACTCGTTTAATTCCGCGAAATGGCACCGTTCAATAGGTTTAATCAGCCCGGTCGAAACGTTACGATCCCGATCGATTAAAAGTATTTCGTGGGTTGCCTAAACATTAGCTTGAAAGGCGAGTAGGAGCTCTATTGACGAGAGAGCCCGGATCAATCGAGACCTGGTGAGTCTTTTACAAAAATTAAACTAATTAGACTACCGTTTTTGACTACGGAAAAAACCCGATCTTTGCATTATCGGGAAATGGGAGCGCGAATGTCTGTAACTCTGTGTTTCGCAGAATATCGACGCAACAATTTTGCGGACGCGAGGTTTTGCGGGCCAGTCGTTAGGAGCGAAGGAGCCCCGTAAACCTGGAAGCGAACGACAGTTCTAGAAGAATCGTGATCGCGCGTCATCCTCGGATTAACGCGGTGGCACCGTTTCGCAAAACTCGACGGACGGAATATTGCATCGTCCTTGCGGCGCGTCGCCATTGTGCCGGCGCGGCGGCAGATTCAATTTCAATTTTACTCTCCGTCGCGATACTTCGTTAAGGGCACTCGTTCGGATCCTTCATGCCCGAAAGAAGTGGTTCGCTCTTCTCTCCTTGACGCAGTCTCAATTCAATTTGAAGCCCCGGAGCCCGTTGTCGCGGCTCGTCGCTTTCGTGGTAACCTCCTCCGAGAGAGAGAGCGCGGCCCGGAAACACTCGTCCGACGAAACTTCGCGGGTAACGCGATTTTCAGGTAAATTTCACTCGTCAACATTGCCATTAGGACAACACGCCATGGCTCTTAGCCGGAGTACTGCGGGATTTAGTCCAAACACGGCTCCTCTGCTACACGGCCGCACTATAGGCCACTTCGGGCTCGCCAGCCCGGCTGCCTCGCCGATGGGAAAAACGTTTGACACCGTGATCCCGTGCAAATTCGGCCCCGCCAATTTATCCACGTTTCCAGAACAATGCGAGAAGCACATATTTGTATGTTGAGGTTTTTCAAAAATTTTCCGAACCGCTATTTTCGCCATACTCCATTATTACATCTCGTTAACCAGCGAACTGCGTTCGACGTGGTATACACGCCAATCCAAATCACTAATGCGGTTCTTTTCGGTTACCTTTTCAAGAATTAATTGTTAATTTTTTCACAAATAAAATTTATAAAATTTGCAAAATTTGTAATAGGACCATTTGTCCTGCGGTCGACGTGTATACTCGAAATTGCTTGATTTTAATACCGCATTTTGTGGGTGATTTTTAAAACTAAATTCCGCAAGAGATTAACACTAAACCTACCGAGCACTATAAGCGATCAAAATGTTTTAGCTTGCAAAAATGACAAGGCTCTATTTATTTAAATTTTGCAAGTAACTTCGTATTTTCAATAATTGTAAAATGAAACACATAAAACCGGTCATTTGACCGACAGTGGTAGGTTTAGCGTTAACTACGAAATAATCTTTCATAATGAAATTTTCTTCAGCCATTCGCGGCTCCAGCAGAGCTGTTGATACAATTCCCGCGGTTTCATGATTCATCCTTATGTCCCAATGTATCACGTCCCATGGAAATTGTACAGAGAACATTGCGCGGGGACTCGCTTGAATAATAATTAGTCGTTAACATAGAGCCGCGCGATTAATCGCGCAATCGTTCGCTTAGAAAAGAGCTCACAGTACGGAATTTTTAGAGGACGATAGTCACCGAGTCAACGTAGGTCTGCGCGGCCGGGTAATCGATGTCAGCGAAATCGCGGGAAAATTAAGCGCTATATTAGTCAATTCACCGTTGCTATTTCGTTCGGCCAGTCTCCCGTTAATTATGCCGTTCCCATTGTCGTCCGGCAGAGCTATTTTCAAGTAAATGAGAATGCATAGCAGTTTGTGCGTTTAAATGAATTTATTCGTCAGCCAAATACCCTAGACACCGAATCAATTCGCTCTCTCAGACAGCGACGGGATTAGCGAAAACTCGAGCGGAATTCGAATTTACCGTCAGACCGGGAATCGAATTTTTTTCTCAAACGGAAAAATTGTAAGAATTGTAAATTCGCGCCACGCAGTAAACTAATTGTTCTCAGAAAAATCAATGTTATATAGTCCAATTTTAAATGTCTTTTTAATCTTCTAATATTAAACCTTTAGGGTGCACTCAAACCCCCCTGTACGTTTTCAGTGGGAAATTTAAAGAAAAAACTATTTCTGGAATATTTTTTGATTTTCATCACGGTAGATATGAAAAGATTAAACAATCTATTTGAACATTTTTAACAAATTTAACACTAAACCTACCGTAGTTCACAAGTAGCCTTATAAAAATAACAAGATTAAATTTGTTTGCATTTTTTACGGTTCATATTATGACATCTGTTCTACTGAAAACATCCTTATGATCTCAATAATCGTGAAATAAAAAATCTGGATCCGGTCATTTGACCGGCGGTAGTAGGTTTAGTGTTAATAATTTATTTTGAAAATTTTCCATTCGGCAACTTTTCATGTATGTTTTTTTAGCGAAGGTTGAGAGTGTCCGAATAAAATGTTATTTGGTTTGCGAATCGAATGATCCAGACGAAGACTTTAGCGTCCGAAGCTGCCTGGCTTCGGAGGATTAATAAAACCAGGTGTTCAACGATCTACGGTGGGGGTCAGAGTGAAACGGAGGGCTGAGCGACGTACCATCGAGCCTAATCGATCGTCTGAGCGTGACACGTGTTGGAGCATTTAAGATCGCGAGGACTTTAAGACCGGCAGCAGCGAGGAATCCTGGCGGGTCGTCGCGTCGCGACGAGGGAAAAAAAGACGTGGGAGGAAGGAGGAGGAAGACCGGTTAATGGAAAGAAGTGGTGGAAAGGAAGAAGAAAAAGAGGGTGAGGAACGTTTATTGGACGTTATTAAATGTAATACCCGGAGGCGTGTCCCCCTTTCGGGGAACTTTACCGATAACTTTGTAATTCCCTAAAACGATCCCCGCCACGGGACTTTCAAGACGTTCTCGGCCTCCTCGCGATGTTTCCGTTCGTTCCAGCGCGACGGTTATTCCGCAGCTTGCCGAAGAATGGCCCATTATGCTCCTCGTCTCCATTTTTTTCTTCCCCCCTCCCACCCCCCTCGTGTCTCATCGTTCATCTTTCCGTCTTCTTCGTTTCCATTTTTTCCCTCCCCTCCGCGCTTCATCTTTTCTCGGTCGAGATCGATATCGAGTTCTTCTCTCTGTTGTCTCAACGTCGGACAAAGTAGACTCTTGTCTAAACATCGGACACTCGTTGCGCCAACTTCTGCGTCGTCTTAATTTTGCGTTTCGATGCCGGACGGCGGACGACGGGCGGAGGAATAAGTTCCAGCACAGAAACTTCCAGCCCCGATCCGGGAACGATAGTTCCATCCCCTGCCGCTGTTTTCCGCCGGATTATTTCACGTTGGCTGCGCCGAGACTGCGGCGGGGAGGGTGGAGGAGGGGGGGAGCGTTTGCTTTTTATTCTTTGAAAATTCGCTGTGACAATATTGGAACTTCGGACCGTCTTACGATAGACGAATGAGTGAACCCGCTTTTTAGGATCGATCGTGGTGCCGATCGCTTTGCCTGGCACCCCCACAATTTACCTTTTCATTCGGTATTCTCGTACACGTATCAATTTTTCTCGGGTAATTACCGAGCCATCAGGTGTACTCGCCGATTAACCTGTTTACACTTTATCTACCGGTAGCCTGTTAATAGGATTTTCAACAATTGTGTTGTACCAAATAGGAGCTTAGACATCTTCTTTTACGAAATTATTAGATGACGTTAATGGGGAGTCACACGTTGGTTATCAATTGCAATTGTTGCTGTCGCTGAGAGATCCAAGTCTTTTTTTTTTTTTTTTATTTGGAAATCTCGGATGAGATTTATTATAACATATTGAACATTACAGATTATTACATATTATAGTATATAACGAGAACATTAGTACATAATATTAATTATAACATAATATTAATAGTTAGTACATAAGGAAAGGCCCTTAGACACGTAGATTACAAGCATTCAAATCGGCTATCGTATACACACGCCATAATATTAGGTTTAGCTATTATACATCCTATGTCCAACGGCAATTGGTATCCTATCTTCGAAAGGTTTTGGATAAATTTTCTCCTCTGTTCGTTATATAGATTGCACTGCCAAAGCACGTGGTTAAGTGCTTCCTGTTCTTGGTTGCAGTTACATTTGGGATTATCGATGATTCCAATTCGATAAAGGGAGGCTGCCAGATGATAATGATCCGCCCTGCTTCGACCGTGGACTTTTAAAAATGATGAATTAATCCTTCATTCCAAACGTTTACAATTTTCCTCATAAAAATCCGCAGTATAACAGCGAATAAAAGCGTCGAGAATGAAAATGATAAAATTCGCGAAGTATCAAATGTTCTTCGGAGTATCGCTGCGATAAATTGTTTTCCAAACCAACTCGATATTGCAAACGTCGGCACCCAGCATCGCGTGGATCCAGATTAGAAATTCGGTTGACGCATTCGATCCGCGAAACGTTGCCGGCGGAGTGAGAAACATTTCGGCCGTGTTAACGAAGCGCGGAATGCACCCTGGACGAAAAAGTTCGAGGACGGGGGTAGTCGCGCGGAATGGAATGGAACGATGGGGCCAGGGTGGGACGGTGGTGTGGTGTCCGCCAGTATTTATAGTATGGATTGTGTCTGCTTGGCAACCGGCCATCAGCCTAACATCTCTCGAGAATCTTATGGGAAGAGAGCGTCTTCTCGAGTGCTTTGTACCAAACGCTATTGGTAACCATCGATTCTATTTCCCCTCGAGAGCCGGCCCTCTCCCTTTCCGCATCCTCTGTCTCTCTCTCTCTCTCGCTCTCTCTCCGTATATTGTACGTAATATTACAACCGTACCCTGGTCGATAATGGTTCTACATAATTACCGAGCGTATCAGAGTTACGAGACGGAATTTAATTGATTGCTACTCCGAACGGAAAATATTTAATGGCTGTCCAAATACGCTGCGGGCATCCCGGTTCTCAGCCGAACAATCTTCCGGATTCGCGCGTGTCACTCCGATGCCAAATCACCGTAAAGATTTCACAATATTGAGCTTCGTTTAAACTTTTATTTGTACGTAGAAACGTATTTATCTGATCTTTCTTGCCCCGGAGGTCTTGTCATTTTTAAACGTCTCGGACAGTCTCGTATTTTGACTGTAAACGGTGGAAGTCCGATAATCCAACATCCGCGGAACTTCAGCGATGTCGGATTATGAGGTAGAAACGAGAAAAATAATTTTAAAAAGTGTCACGGCTGATGCGGGAATGTAATTTGTTTGTCAAAAATGATATATCCGTTTATATTAATATTATGCTCGGACCGCCTCGAGTTTCACTGTATCGTGATAAAACGCCGGCTCGTAATTGAATCGCCTCTATCCGATATTTAACACTGGATCATTGGGATTTTACCGTGTACAATAACAAAATTGTCCGATTGCACGTTCTCGATTTTACATATTTATATTAAACGATTTATAACTTGTGTTCAGCACCGTTTCATTGCGCTCTTCGGTTTTGTAATTTGTATCGTATTTTTAATTGTTTATAAGTCACTAGGTAGACATTGTGCTCTTCATTTTTTAATTTGTACTGTACTCATTAATTGTTTCAACGTTCATATTTCATTGCGCTTTCTATTCTTCAGTTCGCGTGGATTTAATGCACGTATTTGAATAATTTTCATGGCGATAGTTCAAAATGGAAAAGCTGTTGCGTCATCTTATAAATTTTCTCCCCTGCAGCTTAAGATGCGACGCGTGGACGAGGTATTACATACTTTTCGGAACGCCATCAGAGTCCAACTAACTCCCTTAAACTATGTTTCGCTGCAGGATTTATATTTCCGAAGCCGTTATTGCTTTTCGAGAATGTTACACGGCGTCCCGTCGCCGTCGCACAGCTACGTTGGAAATCCTATGTGCGAAACATCCAGATGAGATTTGTTACTGATTTCTGCCATTAACGGAATGAGATTGGGATAGAGAAGTTACCGTGCCAAAAGTTTCTACCGGCGCGGAAAGAAAAGCAATTAAAGGAGACACGCAGCACTCCTCCATCTCCCCTTAAACCCCGTATTCTTTTAAGGATCATACAGGGTTTCGTAACACGATCGGAAACTTTTTGGGTCCTCTATTATTATTATTTCATTTTACTGCTGATCACTACCGACTACTGTTATTTTTACATTTAATACGAAATGTTAATTCGCCGGACAAGTCACTTTAACACGTTGACTGCCATGTCACCCATATGTGGGTGACGGAACTATTTGTCCAAGTTTTAAAATGAATTTTTACGCTAATATATTAATCGTACCAAATTTTATTAGGATCTGTAAACTGCCAGAAAGTTGGAGGACTACTCCACGTCATACATATAATTTTTTTCAATTTTTATTTCATTAAATAACCTACATTGATTTGATGGAATTTTTTAGGTTTCTAGTTTGGCAGTCAAAGTGTTGAACACCTCGATACTAAGAGAAACCTCCCGCATGATCACGTTAAATATCTGAAAAGCGCCGGAGACCCAGCGACTCGATCTTCCCCTCGAAGAAAAGTCTGTGCAGACCCGAGATCATATTTGCTCAGCGTTATTGCAATTTCACGCCGATAACCGTGACTTTCTGGCTACGTTTCGCCGAACAATCTCCTTTCTATAACCGTTCGTCGATGAGCAGTAAAATCGTGAGAGAGAGAGAGAGCGAGGAGGGAGAGGGGGTTACCCGATGCCAAAAGCGCCATCCGTGGGATTCCAGGCGGGATTCGCGGGGTCTATCATCGATCCAGGACCCGTCTGGGAATCCCGGTAGGACCGGGGTTGAAGATCGAGAACGGCGGATTCGTGGCACGCGCCAACCGGGCAAATATTTTCGGGGAAAATAAAAAAAAACGCGTGCAGAAACCGCGTCGCGTGCGACGGAATTTCGCCGTTTGCTTCCACCTCCCGACCTTTTCGATCCTTTCGCGGCAAATGAGTCGTCCCGACGACAATACGCTTTGCTCGCGCGTCCCTGTTCGACCCCTCTAGAAAACCCTCTCCAACCCCTCTTTTCTAGCTATGTCTCTCTCTCTCTCTCTCTTTTCCCGGCTCCGTTCTCGCGGCATCGTTGGTGCGATCTTTTATCTTCTTGATTTTCGCATTTTCCCTTTCGCGCGCTATTCTGCGGCTCGGCTCGGCACGGCCCGTGGTGCCTCGCGGGTCCATTTCCTTTTCGGTCGATGGACTTCAACCGCGAAAGAGTGCGACAGGAAACGACGACGACTCCGACGGTGGCTAGTCGTGGTTATTTTCGAGCGACGTCGGCTCGATACGTGGAAGCCATTGTTCGCGCGCGGTCCTAGTTTGGCAGTGATCCTCGGTGTCAGCCGGTCTAATAAAAGCCGGGTCGAGCTAGAGAACGACTACCGATCGGACTCGACACTGTGATTCACCCCCCTACAGAGACTCTACGTACACCGGCCTGGATAAACGACCCGCTTCGGCTTTTCGGCTTCGGCTTCGGCTTCGGTTCCGAACGTCACTAGCAAACGGCCAAGTATTAGACAGGCAGAGGATCGTCCCCGTCAATTTGATAGATCTCTTAATCGCTTTGTGCTCCTCCGGAGTTCCACCTCGCCACTGTTTCCTGCGGTTCCGTTTCCCTTGTACGTTTCTTGATAGGTAATTAATTGCTCCCGTCGAACATTCCGCCGAGCCCGAGTTCCAATCGCAGTTGCCACGGGACCGTTCGCTATCAAAAATTCGACGACTGATTTATGAACGTGATGGATCGTTGTGTACGCGTCTCCCAACGTACGCTCTGCACTCGTCCTCCTTCGAATTCATTCGACTCGATCTCTCGCGCACGACGCCGGTCAGACGACACTTATCTTCCTTTTTTTTCTTCTAAATTCATTCAATTTTACATAACAAAATTGAAAACTGGCTTTTTTTTAAGTGTTCCTCAAACTTTCTCAAAACTTTTTATAAATTCTCTCAAATACCTTTGATCTCTTGACTGCGGGATTTAGTTTTAAAATCAAGCAATGACAAGTATACACGTCGAACGCAGGACAAATGATCTCTATCTCTATCTCTATCTCTATATATAATAAAATCGTGTCCGTCTGTCTGTGTGTAACACTATCAACTGAGAACGGCTGAACGTAGAAAGCTGTGGTTTGAACCATAGACGCGGCTTTTCTTCGGGAAGGTTTTAGAGCAAACCACATTCGAAAAAGTCCAGTGGTTCAAAAGTTGTGACGTCATTAGTGATCAAAGATGACTTCTTCGCCCTGTTTTAGGCACGTTTCTGCTTATAACTTTTGACTGGAAGCACCTATATTCAATTTGAGAGAGCGAGGGAGAGAGAGAGAGAGAGAGAGAGAGAGAGAGGGAGAGAGAGAGTAGGAGAGAGAGCCCACGCGGAGGGCCTGGTTGCGAGGGCGAGCCGTAGGCACGCCGCGAGCAGCTAGTTCTATTATAAATTTTACGAAAAATGAGGAAGGATTACATTTTTATTTGATAAAAAATTAACAATTTATTCTTGAAAATAGAGGAAGATACACACAGAGATTTGCTAAGTATATAGGTATCACTATCTGATGAAGGAACTGAAAGAACGCAGCAGAATCCCACGGAATAAAGATGATAAATTTTACAAAATCAAAATGTCTGCCCCGACGTCAGAATAATTGTTCTCAACCAGTTTCGAATAATTTGAGAATAGCTCTGCAGAACGTCCAATGAAAGATTATGGTTTGCACTATGTAATTGAAGTTGGTGAAACTATCTGGGAGAGTACCTTACCGCTCGTGGGAGGACGAGGATCCTTTCCCTTCGCCGGAAGAACGTTCCAGGAGCGGTATTATTACGCGTTACAGGTGGGGCAATCGTATTTGACAAAATTGGTCTTGTGCTCGATCGAGGTGGGTACGTGACCTACGACAATGTTCCCGGGGAAACGGTAAAATCCATCCGAAGAGTAGGAAATGACGCGGGAGGAAGCTAGATGGACGCTTTCGAAATGCCCGTCGATTCCGCAAATGGCTACTTTTCGTGACCGAGCGCGGAAATTGCCAATTGATATGCGGCCGATCTAAATACGCGAATCAATTCTTGTCGCGTTCACGGAAATATATTCTTACAGTGGAAATATGCCCGCGGCAAGCCTTAGGATTCGGTATAGCTGATCCTGGACATCCGTCGAAACATGCTCCAAGGACCGATTCGGAAATATTATTTCAACCGCTCGGAATATCCGCGACTGTTTGTTGGGAAAACAGAGGAATACCCGACATCTTATAACGGAGAGAACTTGTTTTCTAAGTTGACGAAGGAACAACTTTTCTTCGTCGTCTGTAATGGATTTTGAGCTTTATATTTATTTAAATTGGAGAGTAGCGGAAATCCTGAAGAAATATTTATTATTATTATTAATTATTATAGTATATTATTATTATTAATATTTATTTTCTAATTGTTTGCAACAGCTCTTCGAGCTCTTCGTATTTCTCTGAAACGGCAAAGCAAATTACTATCAATGTTCATGGTATATCTGCTAGCAGAAAATATTTATTTATCAATTTTACGAAACAGAGTTTTTCACTGTTCTGCTTCGAAACAGTTATTAATATCTTTCGGACGCTTTGTATACCATTGGGAACAATTTTTATTCAGATTGATGGAATTTATGCTTCAATAACGCAAAGAGATTGATGATCTTCGATTGCTCTGGTCGCTGAATCGGCGCGAGGATTTCAATTAAAACGAGAGACAGAATTTCAATGTACAAACAAACAGAAGTCTACCAGTGTAATTATCGCGAGAAGCATCCTCACGATTCCAGGAGTAAAGCTGCTTCTCTAGTGATCCTGTTTCTTCCAATTATCTGTCCGTCGCTGTTTGGTCGAACGCGAACGTTACGTTCGCACCTTAATGGCAGCGTTAAAGTCACCATACATCGAGCGACGAAATTAGGAGAGGAAAACCGAACACGCAACAAAAACCTGCGCTAATTTCGGCGCACCGGTCGAGGGCAATCTAGGCTCGATGAAAAGGCCAAGGAAATTCTTGGTGATCGAGCACAGCGAGTCCGATCGAACGACTTTGAAAAAGTTTAATTTCCGCGGTCGATCGACTCGGCCAACGCGATCGTTCGCTCTTTTGAACTCGCTCGTCGAGCATTATTTACGAGAGGGATGAAAACCGCATTCCGGCAGGCTTTTCGCGCGCTTTTGTCCGCGGCGATGTGTCCATCCGTCGAAGAGGAGGATACCGCCGTCGACGGTATTTTTTTTCGCCTTCACCCCCCTCCCTCTCCTCATCGATTATCGTTAGCCCCCTCCCCCCGCCCATGGAGGATTCCGCGAAGCTTAGCACTAGAACGCTATCCTGGTAGCCGGGATCGGTCCGCTTCTAGCTCTCGCAGAGCGTGTCCCTAGGATTAGTTTCGGCTTTAATGCCCGACGACAAGGGATTTCAAAGGTAATTGAATCGAGACACAGATTCGCTGTAGCTTTAAAGCCGCGGCACCCCCAACGGCCGGCCCCGCCTCATGTATTTTTAAAGAGCCGACCGTACTCTGTTGCGTTTTCAACCGGTACGGCCTAGCCTCTACCTCGCGTCCCTCCTTCTCTTCTCGGTTATGCTCATCTGTGTCGGACATTATCGACTATTCCGGTTCCGTTCACCGATCACCGCGTTAAGCCGGATTTTCGCTGTCCGTTAACGCACGCCAGGCTCGACTTCCGCCGCTGCGTTCTTCGGAACGGAACCGCTCACCGGAATGCTCTTCGTCGAGCGACGCCGCTCGATGAAGAGTCCTCTCTCGTGGACAATTATCGCGTGGCCGGGCTATCCGTCAATTCAGCGGACAGATCGCGGATTTTATCCGCTTGTCGCGATCTTGATGGTCTCCGGAGTTCGGTGTAAGAAAAAGTTAAAGATTAATGAGGCAGTTTAACGAGACAAAGAAATTTTTAAGAATTTTTTTGGGTGTATCCTGTATGTATCCGTCGGAACGTATGTCCGTTGTCCAGTTAATCCTTCGTAGCTGGCTTGGCGAACAGAACCGGAAGCAATGTCTCTTTTTTTTCGTGTCAGATGGCCCGTGCTCGTTGGGCACGTCGATTCGGCGGGGCCACGGTTTTGATCTGCCATGCGGAAGGATCCGATCGCTATGAAACGAGCGTCCACGTAGCTACGTGAAGCAAACCTGTAATCGGATGGTTGAAGATCGCCCCCTGTGACCGACGCCAAAAGGTACCCGCTTGTGAACATAATGAACGACATTTCGGAGCTGGACAAGCAGCAGCTCCTCTTCTTTTTTTTCTTTGTTTGGTCAAAGACAAAAGGGAGACGCAAACCAACCGTTGACAGTGTGTGTCCGCCACTGAATTTCGAGAGTGTCGTTACGGTCTAACCTCTGTTCCGTGAACTAATTAGGCGTGACACTGTGTCCGGATAATTGAACGGCCAGGTTCTCACGTAATGACTAGACGCCGGATTTTATGCATTTATGACTAGAATGAGTAGCCGGAATTTAAAACGGTGGAAAGATTAAGAGACTTAAAGGGTGTGAATAGATTATTTTCATTATATTCAAATTATCGTTTAAACTTCGTCTGAGGAAACCAGAAATTTTTCACTTTCTTAAACGTACTACTGTGGATTCTGACGAGAAAATGCGAAAAATCCAAGTTTTAATCTTAGAACTCCATTGGTTAGTCTCCAAGTTATGCGTATTTAAAGTTCAAAAAATTACTACTTCAATTTCATACGAAACACCTCAATTTGTAATTTAAAAATATTTCATAAACGAGCATTATTTCCTTACACTAGTTTTTATACATAAGAGAGTTAACATTAAGAGTTAGATCAAGACTTTACTGTACAAAAATTAGATGGCAAGATGGCCAAGGGAGTGCTTGTCGACATCGTTGGCAAAAGAAATTGTTATAAATATTAAACCATCACGGCAATCGAAATCAACCAAAATTAGGCGTAGTGGGGAGAGTTTCACATCACTACGCAGCTGCGCCTGAACTCGGCGAGCGCACGCAGTTAGTCAGTCAGACGGGCCGAGGACTTCGGCGGAAGCGGTCGCAATCCAGGGCCAGGAGGTCTATGGGGACCTGGAGATGACCAGGGGTTAACCAGAGGATGACCAGAGAATGACTAGCTGGCTGACCAGAGGCTGCCCAGGCACTTACCACTCACTGACCAGGCACTTACCACTCACTGACCACTCACTGACCAGTCACTGACCACTCACTGCCCCGTCACTGACCACTGACTGACCACTGAGTGACCTCTCACTGACCAGTCACTGACCACTCATTGACCAGTCACTGACCACTCACTGACCACTCATTGACCAGTCACTGACCACTCACTGACCACTCATTGAACACTCACTGACCACTCACTGACCACTCACTGACCACTCATTGACCACTCACTGACCACTCATTGAACACTCACTGACCACTCACTGACCACTCATTGACCAATCACTGACCACTCATTGACCAATCACTGACCACTCATTGAACACTCACTGACCACTCATTGACCAATCACTGACCACTCATTGACCACTCACTGACCACTCACTGACCACTCATTGACCACTCACTGACCACTCACTGACCACTCACAGACCACTCATTGACCAGTCACTGACCACTCACTGACCACTCATTGACCACTCACTGAACACTCACTGACCACTCATTGACCAATCACTGACCACTCACTGACCACTCATTGACCACTGACTGACCACTACTGACCACTCACTGACCACTCATTGACCACTCACTGACCAGTCACTGACCACTCACTGACCACTCACTGACCACTCATTGAACACTCACTGACCACTCATTGACCAATCACTGACCACTCACTGACCACTCATTGACCACTGACTGACCACTCACTGACCACTCACTGACTACTCATTGAACACTCACTGACCACTCACTGACCACTCATTGACCAATCACTGACCACTCACTGAACACTCATTGACCAATCACTGACCACTCACTGACCACTCATTGACCACTGACTGACCACTCACTGACCACTCACTGACCACTCGCTGACCACTCGTTGACCATTGACTGACCACTCGCTGACCACTCATTGACCATTGACTGACCACTCACTGACCACTCACTGACCAGTCACTGACCACTCACTGACCACTCACTGACCACTCACTGACCACTCACTGACCAGTCACTGACCAGTCACTGACCACTCACTGACCAGTCACTGACCACTCACTGACCACTCATTGACCACTCACTGACCACTGCCGGCCCGTTTCTGGTTTTCTCAGGCGAGGTTCAGCCATATTATCAGTGAATGGTATAAAGTAACTGATGCACTTTTATTATGCATAAAGACCCGAACTCTAATAATGATTAATCTCTACCAGGCACCGGAAGAGTTCTGAGCAGTGCAACTTTTTTTAAAAAATATCGTACGATTAGAAGTGCCTATGAGAACAGGTTGAAGCAACTTCTTGGAAGTAAACGTTTTAATCTGACCGATAAGATGTGGGGTCCTCACGTTCGAAGTAAATGAATTTTTGGCGTTTTCTCTAGCACAGTGTCACTCGGATCGAGAACGATCTCCTGGTCCCCTTAGAACAGTTGAATTGAATGTCGAATCTGATTTTAACTGTCTCTCGCGGGGTTACTGTCAATTAGATTGATTTCGATTAAGCCCCCTTGAACGCCGCAACAACATGTACACAGGCGAGTCGAACACGGCGTGCTGGATTTTATTAATTAATTTTATCCCATCATCGCGCGTAATCAAGCACTGCAACAAGCCCGCGTGGAAGTTTGTCATGTGTGAACTCGAATGTTGCTCGAGTTTAAGTAAATAATTGATGCCAGGGAACTTCGCGAAATACTGAATAAATATGAATTTCACAAGTGACTTTTAGTTATGGAACAGAATTTAGCTGTTCGAATGGACACATGTACACACGTGCACCGAGGAATCGCGTTACACTCGTTAATATAATTTATCAATTGCATGGCAAACATACCGTGCTGATTATTTTACGTAAATTCGCATTCATATCGCAGGAATGATATATTTCATATTTTGAAATGAACATGTAAACAATCCGGTTTCGTAATGTTTGTTCCATAATCGCGTTTCCCTTTGTACGAGAGTTTAATCACTTTGCTCTTCTGTTTCAAATGGCCCGATGGAAAATCTGCGCGTTAAGAAATGTTCAACCACTTTGCTTGCACTTTGTGTTGGCCAAATACTCGATCGAAATAATAAAAAATTCATGATCTCGCGCATTTACAAATTAATTTTTATTTTACACACAGATCCGCGTTGTCTAATTGTAACGCAACGGGGATACGAAATAAATCAATCGCAAAGTGGGTCGGCACAGCCTAATTGCAAGAGAAGATGCTCTATTATAATGCATAAATGGTCGATTAACTTCGCGCGAAGTTTCGTTTCTGCGGATATCTTCTTTCAGAAGGATAATTTGAATTCATATCGGGTAGGCACACCTTCAAGTAAGATTAATTACGTCTACCTATTATTCACCGTTTCTACTTATTATCTCCTAACCGCCGTTCATTGTGCTATCTAGATTCCTTCTACCTCCTAATTACGTGGTTATATCAAGATATTACGCGGCGGGAGAAGAGTGATGTGTCAGTGTCGTTGTTTGTGAAAATTTATGTAAGTAGAAACTGAGCGGTATTAGTCAGACGTATAAGTTAAACGGTGCTCGAGCGCGTCGGGGCGTGATCAATCTCCAACATCGATTTATTGGTAAATGAAACCTAGCATGAAAAATTGTTTTACAATTTCCATTTATTTTTTTTTTTTACGTCGCGTTGTCCTCGTCCGGGTTTAGTTACACAATGACGGAAGATGTAATCGCTATTCAACGTTAATTGAAGTTCGATTAAAAATTGTAAAAGGAATCTAAGCGTCTAGGGTATGACGATTTCACATCGGAGAATGAAAATAAACAATCGTTTTAAACCGATTGTATTATTTTCCGAACGCGTATCGAGTGATTAGACAAGGTGTGTCGATGCCCCATACGAATTCCATGAAAGGCCAAACGGTGGATTATAAAGCGGACCTTTTTCTACGGCGACCGCTCGACACATTTAACAACGTCGACTGTTTAGTCGTGGGTACAAACACGTGAAAATTTCTATAGGCCGGTACACACACGGCGTTCACTTTATGGTATCGTTCGAGCGACAAATTGCACTAAAAATAACCCTTTGCGCTCTGCTGGCACATGACTATTCGTGCGTGTGAAGGTGGCCTCGAACGGGTACGCCATGTACACTCTGTTTTGCCTCCCTTTGAAGTGTAGACGATTGGAAGTCTCTGCTTTCCAGGCTTGCGAATTATGTAGCCGCGCGTCATTGTGGCGAACCGGCGGCTGATACGTTTTTACAGCATGACCTATCTTCAGGCCGCGTGAAACCTTGCGCCCCAATGGATCTATTTGGAACAGCCACGGAGCCGATCGGTGATACACAGGCCGGATCACGTGAAAGAACGCGCTTAAATGTCCCCATTCTTCCCGAAACTGGTATAGAGGACTATTTCGACCCCTGTCAAAAAATTTCGCTTTTTCCATTAGCTTCTTTCCTAGAAGCGCGCCAATAGTTCGAGCAAAAGGAAAATTCCCTGAATTCTTCTTATCTGTCGTTGTCATCGTTAACCACTTTGTTCTCGTGGACGTGTTATCACGCGACGCCGATACTGTTCGTACAGATCACACACGCGTTATCACGCGACGCAATACCGCTTCCTAAGTGCCACGGACGTGTAAACACGCGAAATAATACCGTTCGTTCGATGCTACACACGACATATCTCGCGTGCTTCTTTATTAGATTAAGTGCTTTAATTCGAAAAATTATTAATTCTGGGATCGCTGTAGGTAAAGAAAAACATTGATTTCAGGATATTTTAAATTTATTGTTTCTTGTTGAGAAAACTTTATTTGCTTAAACAAGAACACTTTATTTATTTAAAGCAAACAAAATTACAGTAGTGGATTTAAGATGGTGATCCCGATGTGAAAGAATAAAAGAACAAACTGTATTAAAAATAGGAAGAAAACTAATGCTGTAGTCACTGTAGTGTAAAAGACGCTGTGGTGTTGACCGTACTGTAATGGGATGACGACTGAGCTGGTTCGTCTCTGGAAAAACCTCCGGCCCCTTCCCTTAAGTGGGGGTGTCATAAAAATGCTTGGGCCAGGCAACGAAAACTCTGCGACTCCGGCCGGAGACGCACCATAGCCTATTTCTATATATTATCGTTGGATTCCAACATTTCTGTGTATGATATAATTCAAAACATGGAACTGCACATAACGCAACATCACAATTTGCATAATAGGAATAAGCGGTGTCCTCAGACGGACCAAAGACAAACCCGCGTGTTTACACGTCCGTGGCACCTGGGAAGCGGTATTCCGTCGCGTGATAACGCGTCTGTGATCTGTACGAACAGTATCGACGTCGCGTCTTAACGCGTCAGTGAAAACGAAGTGGTTAAGAGAGAAGACTCGTTTTTCCAGGATTGCAAGGGTGCGGAATGCATGTTCTTATTTCTCGATAATACAGAAGTGGGAGGTTTCAGTAATTAAAAACGCTAGATAAAAGATCGATCTAGACCGCGATCGCTCACGGAAGTCCTATTTTTTCGTTTACGACTCGTAGTTTGCATTATTCGGCAGCGTAATTTTCATTATTCGGAAGCACACTACGACTCGTAAACGAACGAATAGAACTTTTGGGGGCGATAGCGGCCTCGATCTATTATCTACCGTTTTTGACTACTGACCCGATCTTTGTATTATCGAGAAATAAGAGCGTGCATCCCGCAACCTTGCAATTCTGGAAACGAGTCTACCGTCTTAAGTGGTGTCTCTGCTCAGATCACGAAGTATCACGCCGAGACTTTTTCTAAAATTCCGTATAAATTTTCTCTCGACACCTCTAAGTACATAATTCAAGACTAAATAATCGGAATGTTCAAAAAAAGGTGCAGACGCTTGATATGTGCCAGATTGTCCCGTGCCGGTTCGATTTAGTAGAATTTTACGACGCCATAATTCCCCGAGGAGTCGCGGGTCCCAATAGATTAAAGAATCCAATCTGCAGCCGCGCTTAAAGCCCCTTAATAGCACGGCGATAACGTATGCTGTGGAAGAGGATTTCTCAGATGGGAGAGACGTAACGTCTAACTACGCCTTTGCAACAGATATAATTGGACTCCCTTAATTACCTCGTCTCCGGATACAGCCGTGAGACGGGATGGATAACGCATTCGATCCGCATTCAGACACCCAGACCGGAAGATTAACAACTCCAAAGGGAGCAAGAAGGATGTAGATCGCCTCAGCTGAGATATTAAGACGTTCAGCTGATCTGGCAGCCGCGATGGTTGCTGGGACAGAGTTTATAGACCGGTGCACCTGGTTTTTCATTGGGACATTAACGTCACGAACAGGAATTCGCTTTGGATTCCTTCATAAGTGACATTTCGGCGAAGACTTCATCAATCTATCTCGGAACAATGCATATACGCGCTACAGTTTCGAATTAATCTCTCTTTTAGCTAGCCCAGGACTCCCACGATTCGAAAATCCGTCCCACAGACCCAAAACAATAATCCCAGGTACGCGGCGCTGCTGGCCATTAGTCGAAATTCCCCGTTTCCCTGAACAAACTTTCATTTCGTACGCACAAGGCTTCCATATTGTCTTCGACGCGCCGTCCACGCGTGCAAAATGGCCAAGCACGGTATCGCGAGCTGATACCATGGAACTGAACCGCGCCCGGCCGCGTACAAACAGTCATCAAATATACTTTTCCAGCTTTCCGGCTTGTATTTGCGAGATCGCGAGGGCGGGAAGAAGGGGCACCGGCGTTATTCAGATTTACATTTTCCCGCGGTAAAACGTTTTTCCCGGCGAGCGGCTCTATTTGCGGAGGCACAAAGCGACCGACTAAGAGTAGCAATCTCGGCGGGATACGTGTCGCCACGGGACAACACGTCCCGTGTAACAACACTTCTCCGGGCCGCGTGAGCGTCGTCGTCGTTGTCTGTGTCCGTCGATGTGGATTTGCAAGTTCGCCAGCGAATAGAGAGAGAGAGAGAGAGAGAGAGAGAGAAACACGCGAACCTACGCACACGAGATGGGTTTCGATGTGGTCGATGGAGCACCGGATACGATAACGGCGGCGGTCAGGGATTAACGCGTTGACTGCCCGGTGGTCACCGGTGACCGGCGCTAACAAATTATTCAGAGGCGATTACGATAAGGCAAAAGCCGTCCCAGGAAAATTTGTTGATAGCGCGAGTTACTGCATATCGGGCGGAACGTCTTTTCATATTGTCTCGGTTTTACACTTTCGAGTTACTAATTTTGAATGGAAGCATCTTTGGAATCTCGTTAATTTGAAAATAAAAAACGTGAAACCGACCATCGTGCATTTAACTGAAAATAGTACGCTAACGAAATAGAAAATATAGTATAGTTTTAGTACACCAGCTTGGAGGATATGGAAGGACATCGGCAGTACTTATGGGACCTGATGGATACTTACGCAAGGGATTCGTGATGTCGTCATCACGCTAAGCGACACTTCCACTGACAGATGCTAACTAATTAACACTGTCCCTTTTGGGATTGTTTGTGGACAGCGGAAGGATCCGCTAGCGCGGACTGCTTTGGGTTAATGCGATCTCTAGACTTGCTATCTGGCGTATACATTAATTCGTTGCTCCAATAATAGCAACTTTATCTTCGAATAAAATATTTGTACCATTTGTTGAGATGACGGGGTTGGGAGATTAAATGGAACTTGATATTTAAACTATTATAGTTTATTTAAACTCCACCGCGCATAGAACAACTGTGTAATAAGTGCAAATTAATATTATTAGCACATAACACAATGTGAAACTTTATTGAGTAACGGTTGACAAAAAAAAGGTAAACTATGTATTGGAAACTGCTCGGTAGGCTAACTTGCGCGGACTGACTCGCCTTCCTTCTTAGGCCCTTTAACCTGTAAAAATGGCGACGCTGCAAAAGGCAATAAATAGCAGGTCAAAAAAGACCTTTCCTCCTCCGAGTGTTCCGTGCATTACGATGTATACTCCAACACCATTATATAACTTTCATGGATTATTCCAGAAAATAATTTCAAATGTTCAAAAATCCTGCCAGATTTTATTACACAAACAAATTTCAAATTATACGACGCGATTAATTAACTTTGACGATCAGTCCCCCTGAAATTGGGGCTCGACCAAAGCTATTCAACATTTCGCGTGCAAAAAAATCTCACTGGTGGTAGTGACCCTCGCTTTTTCGGCGTGGAAACCCGTCCGAGGATTTAATTTGTCCGCGAATCGGTACGCGAGTTGCCACGGACCGACTTACAAAGGAATACTTTTTCGTCCTTGCACCGACTCTAATTAATGCCTACTAATTTCTGACGCGGAGCGTCTTCCGATAGAAACTTCCTAAGAATTCTCCCCCCTCTCCCTCGGTTAAAAAAATATCGAACTTTCATGAGTTTGATGCGAACGAAGCGTGGTGCGTTGTGATGAAATTCTAACACGCAATTTCCAATATTAATTTTACGTTGGCATCAAGTAATTCTCGACGTGACGCTTTTGACACATTACGGTGTCTAAAGCAGTTCTTGTCAAATGAAATTGCTACTCGTTGCAGTGCACACTATGAGACTCGTAATTGCACTCGAGATTTAATTAGAGGATGATATTATTAAAAAAAAATGGCTGAAAATTTTTCTTCCAAGTCGCATTGTCATGTAAACAAGCAAATTGTTAATAATGACGGGAAGAGTGGCAGCGCATGGATCGCGTGGGAAGGGAAACGGCACGATGTATACGTCAATGATGGAAATGGGTTGAAGCGATAGTGTATCCGTCGAACACGGTCAGATAAATGAAAAATTGGTGTAAAACAGTGCGGTGTAGTTTAAGATCGGAGCATCTCGTTCAATTATTAATCAAGGAACAATGGATGCTCGTAATATCCGCAGTGGCCAACATGTCCGTCCCGTGTCAGGTTATTGTAAACGGTGCTTTACACCGGTCTCGAGTCAAAATCAATAAACCGATTATTGGCCGGGCTGAACGGAGATTATGTTGCTTTGAATTGACACCCCGACACGGGCTTCGCGCCGATTGAATTTCGCGGGACTTTCTAGACGGCCGGACGTCCGTCCCAGTTCCTTTTTCCACGTCCGACACCGTAAAATCACGCTGAATGCAATCCTTGCGGACACTACCGCAAGAGGAATCGATCTTTTGTTGTCGTACTGGTCGCCCAGCGAAGTTTCCAGGCATTATGCGACCATGTTATTCGCTTACACACCGGCAAACAATACGCTCTGGGGGGAGAGAAAAAATATGTATATATACTTTTTACATAGACATATATACAATATATACAACGGGGCATTCCTCGGCGAGGCTCTCTTTTTAACGCCCGTCTATTTATTTAACGGTAAAATGAGTGACTGGTATAAATAGGACATTATTTTCTTCCACCAAGGTACAAACTCCCGTGAATGGGGATAGCCAAGAGAATAACGTTCACGCGACACGGACTCCGTGCTCCAAGGAACAACGATGCACTGCTGAAATCTTTTTATGCGGACACAGCTTGGCCTTAAGAAACTGGGACGAGGTACGAGTCTTTTTGAAATTTAAATAAAAGTGGTAGAAAAATTGTTAACGCCGGCTAGATGACCGACATCAGAATTTTTATTTTGAAATTGTTTCGAGGGAAGCTTTCATATACGGATTTACTGAATAGATGGTTTCACTCGAGCTGAATTGATTCTAAGAAAACAATTTTGGTTTCTTTCTCAACTGGAAGTAAAAATACGACAAAAACAACGAAGAAGAAAAATTTTAATTAACCATGTTCCTCTAAGACTGGACATTCTTTCCAAAATTAATAAAAATTTATGTGACCAGGAAACGTCATGTAGAATCGAAAGTAATATTCGGAAACCCATGAAATTTTTATATGACAGAAATGGCAGCGATTTATATGCAACTGCGATACGCGAATTATGTCTAGCACGATGATTCGAATACAAATCCACGTCTATTAAAACCTCCGTCAAATATGCTGTCTACATCACCGGCAGCATTACCTTCGTGTAAAATTTTATTCCCACTGGTATGTTCAGGTGAACGATATGATGGACGTGTTTCTCGAAACGTGTTAGCTATTCGAACGAAACACGGATGTAATTGGAAAACTGAAAATCGGGGAATCTGTGTTCCATTCTCAAAGGTGTAATCGCTACAATTAAAAATAAAAATTACCTTGGATTGGCCGTAAATGTAGTTATCGTCGAAATATCGTTTCTATCGTTATCATTGCAATTGTTTAAAATGGGAACACTTTTTACACGCTGTTCTGCCTGGGAGAAAACACTTCTGTTAATGTTCGTAAACCGTACGCAAAACGAAAATTTATTAACAAAATTTTTTAATTAAAAGAGAAACAGTAAAATATTACAAATTCAATTCGTGCGTTTTACAGTCGTAACTCTGAAGTAGTTCTTTAGTAATTAGACAGCAATAAATTCTGTCTTTAAAATTTCTCGAGAATTGAGAGCAGCCGTTTTTAAACTGTTAATGGGACTTTCGAAGGAAACGGTTCGCGGAAATTTCGAGTTGCTATCGTAGAGGGCGTCGAACCGTCGGATCGGGCGATTGTCGGAACCATGTCAGAATTATCGGCAGACTGTACACTGTTTGCGAGAAACAATGGGTCAAACGGTGGGTCGTATGCCAAACACATGGGCTCGTTTACTCGAAGAGAAAGATCGCGTGTTATATTGGAGCGGTGAAGTCCTGGCGAGAGTGGCCGACAATGTTAATCAGGAAGAGTCGTTTCAGATCGATTACGGAGACGACTATATCGATCGGAAGGTGGATTTGTGGATACAAGTGTGTCGCGAGAAAGTCGACAGAATTCTCTGTAATCGAAGGAACGTGTCGCAAGAACGTAGGACTCGCATATTCAGGGAAATCGAGCAAGTGATTATTATTCCTTTGTCTCGTCGACACTATTCCGATATCGAACAGCGTAAACAGTGGAATTATTAGATTTGCTTGCAACATAAAATACATACATACAATTTTTCTAAACAATTTTTTCATTGCGTTCTAAATATATCAATGAACGACCGATATTAACATTTCATTGCTTAATCCAGGTGAGAGTAGAGCTCATGGCGAAGATGAGAAAGGATTACTATGAAAGTTACAGCGAAATAAGACAGTTCACGAAAAAGGTGGACTACCTGGGGCATCAGCAGCGCAGGGTGCACGCTAAAATTCATGAACTCGAGGATAGCTGCGCTGGGAACGTGAGAAAATTTCAAAAGAAGTTCGGCCCTCTGCGAGTGAAAACGTTCAGAAACCTTGTGATCAGCGAAAGATTCATATTCGAGGACAGAAGACTGAAAGCGAAGTTCGTTAAACGGGTATCAACGTAAAATATAATTTTCGTAAAGTCTCTCTGATAAATATTCCCATTAAATTTGTACATTTTATACATATAATATTCATGCCATGAGCGGTTGACGATGCCCGATATGATTAAATGATCAATTGAAGTCTCATTTTATCGGAACCCGTACGAATTTATATTTCGCCTCGGGGTCTACACGAGTGTAGTAATTAATCATGTTTCTCCGTGATAGATTTACGACATCGATCATAAGAATATGAAGACATGTGCCAAGAGCATTAATACATTGACGAAAATGTAAGAACAATAACGACGACGAAGAAAATCATGCAAAGTGGAAAAGATGTTATCTGGTTGATATGAAATACACAAAATTCGAATGTGTAAACGTGAAGTAATGTGATGCGAAGATCGGAGAAGAGGATGACTATAGCAATACTGGACACGATTCTAGAATAGTTTCATTAATTATACAGTGACTTGTGACCTTTTCTATTCGCTAACACTTGTACTAAATATTATTATTAGTACTAATTACTAAAGTTAGTATAGTATTAATAGTAGTATTAGTATAGTTATTATTAGTACTAATTACTAAAATATTTTATCGTTGATACAATATGCCTAGAAGTACTTCTGTAATAAAAATAGTAGTGAGTAAAGGAGTTACTCATATTCGATCATATAAAATCAGGAGGAAATTTTAAAATTACTTAAAAATCCTTTCAGCATATGTTTTTCATTCTTTTCCCACAATTTTTTCCCATAATTTTAGGTACACCCTATACACACGTTGTTGACGACGAGGGTATCTGAAGTTACCGCGCATATTTCCGTTACAATATTAGATTCCATCGTCGACAGTTTCCACGTTAGAAAATGCTTCCCACGAATTTACGTTAATTAAGTTTCGGCAACGCGAAAATACAACTTCCTAAGTGATCCTCTGGCAAATGCGACACTGGGGAGTGCTATTGTTACGCCACACAATGGTGACCGTTTAGGAAAATGCGATTCGCGTAAAGATTGTTGTATGTATAGTCATACTCGTCAACCGTGTTATAGAGCACGGAATTATTTCACCTTGAACTTATATCAACTGACACGAAAACGAGAGAACGCTTTTTTTTAATACAGTTTGATGGACCAGAAAAATTATCAGTTCGTGGGGAGAAAGACGATTCGTGGAAAGTATTGAAATGCATCGTGGAAATACAGTGCATTGTTGAATACGTGGAAAATGTGATAAAATAGAATTCAATAAAGTCTGACAATCGACGATATCACCTACATTCATTCGTTTACATTTAACTTTACGTAAATAATAATTCATAAAGGCTACTTTAAATTAATTTCACAGTTTAGATATGATTGTTTCTGCTATGTACAAGCGTAGATATGATTGTTTCTGTAAAATGAATTTAAATGTGGCTGCTAATGATTAATTTTCTATTGACCTAAGAATGAAATACTATCGTCAACGCAATCCTAAATAAATTAAAATATCCAAATCGATGAGTTTTAAAAATAAAATATGTGCAATTTGTAGAATGACGTAAATATTTTTTAATTCATTAATGCAAAGTTAAATTGCAACTGCACTGCTTTGTCGCGAAGAATTTCCATAAAATTTTACCTAATTCTCAGCTTATTAAATTGGTCAACGTGTACAGCAATTTTCTGTTCTAATTTATCTGAAAGAAATGCGTATCTGTAGACGACTGGAATAATCGCTCGCAGATTAATTATTTGTACTACCGTTACGTGAACATCGTGTACTAACTGTGAACGACGATGTTGAGGCAGGCTCGCACCGAGATTCTCGCGACCAGGGGAACAGAACGCCGGAGAAAGTTGCTGAATACCAAACCTCAGGACCGTGACCGAGCATCTGTTTAGGCGACCCCTTTTTATGAACTTTGGATCCTTCGTTCCCTACAAGTAATAAACCAATCAAACAAATTACTTGTTTATTCTTCCGTATAATAAACACCGTACTACATTGATAGATAACGATAATAAATGGACATCCTCTTGCCTGGTGCAAAAATTTCTGCTGATATAAGTTCACTTATAAAGAAATTGTAGATTTTTATGCATTTAAAAATCTTGTATAAATTTTCAAGAAATATTACCATACAAGATTCAATAGAATTTAATTTTTGATATACGAATGCTATTTTACCTGAAAATACGATTCCAGTTGTCTCCACATTTTAAAAAATTTATCCATTTATAAATTGCTTCATCTGAAACTGATAATAATTCCTGCTGGACAAATTATAGTGTCTAATATTGTTTCATAAAGTTTGGAACAGCAAAGAAACATTGCAACTTGGTAATAGAAGTTTTTACATTAATGACAACTTTCTGGATGGAAAGCTCGGTATCTATTGATCTATTTGATAAAAAAAAAATGATTACGAGGATGATACAATTTTCCTATAAATTTAAAAGGTCCTTTTTGTGTACTTGTCCAAAGATATACCCTTGATACGGTGTCTATCAATCATCTGTAATAAGAACATCTTTGAGTTATTTCTACTTCGTGTATTATTAATATCTGATAATAATTTTAACAGCTCAGAAATCTTTAGTTAATGTTGACGTACTTATTAAAGAATTATAGTTGAAACGATTGGTGATGGCTACTGTGGATACACACCTGCGATTCGCGCGGGAATCTTTCTCGGAATACAAATGACAGGTTAGAAGTCTATCTTCTGACAATCACGCGGCATAGATCTTCCCCGGTTCTGCGATATCGAAATTCTTCATCTTTCGCACACCTCACTGCACACTTTTTGCACAGTTTGATCCATTATTGCTAAAACCACGGCGTTGCGGTAGTACAACGACGGTCACTGGAAGCCGGATTGTGTTAGGAGAACAGACTCGGCGAGGAGCAGTTTCTTCTTGGTCATTAAGTCCGACGAATGATGGATTCCTACTGTATCGATTTCTTCTCTACCACCACTTGGCATTTATTTAATTACTCGCGTTCTGTGACACCTTATTTTCCCTTAAAAATTCATTTTATAAACCAATTAATTAAAAACATAATATTAAAGAACTGAAACTAGTCATTTAAGGAGTTCATTTAAATGCAAATACTGTTTGTACGTAGTAAATTGTAATATTAAAATGAATGTACCATATATAATGTAATAAGCAATGTAATTTGCTTATTATTTAGTATACCACATATTTTTAAGTAACTGTGAGTACCATCTATCGGCAGATATTTGAACACTGTACTCGCTTCTTTGTCGTTAATGAAATTGCTGCCGCCACCTGGCGGTGACAATTTATTAATTTACATCACATCACAGACTTAGGATGATCACATTAAAAGTTTACTGGATTTATTATAAATGTAATACTATTCTAATGACATGATTTTCTAAACAACTGCACAAACTTCAAGAAATTATGCTTACCAAAATACATATGAGAGAATCACATATTTTTCTCACATTGCAGGATGATACTTTAGAAATTAATGGAAATAACGTTTGTCTTCTAACAGAAGTACCTTTTACGACATAATAAATAATGCACGTACAAGTATCGCTGTCATTTATATAAAGTGTAGTCTATTTCTGTCGAAAAATAAAATTCTTTAATATGACCTTCAATAGCCGTGATCGTCTAGTGGTTAGGACCCTACGTTGTGGCCGTAGTAACCCAGGTTCGAATCCTGGTCACGGCAATGTGAAAAACATTGTCACGGAGAAGGTTTATTTTTTAGATTTTTTACAAAATTTCTCAACTAAAAAGGGTATAGCCGGATAAAATGGTCAAAAGTGTCCCTGAACCGAATTATATGACCAATGGGTCATTCGATAGGGTATCAAGAAAAAACATACTGTGCAAAATTTCAACCCTGTATCTCGATCAGGAGGGTAGTCATGGGGTAAAATCGAAAAATCAGTTATTGGCCTACTTTTCTCGATGTTTAGTAATTCTGAGAAAAGATAACTCCACGTTTCATCAGTTCCTTGTAATCTGATGTAACTGACTGCTACCTGTATACGAAAGTAAGCTCGTACATTAAGATAAATAAACAATATCTTTATAAATTGTCAGCAGAATTTCCTTTGCACAGTGTATAAATTTCAGGTGAAATTATGCGCGACGCCAGTTTGGAGCATTCGCCGTTGAAAGCATATAACTCTTCAAATAACGATCGTGTCGTGCAAGTATGAAACGCCTTCGATTCGTGTATGTAATTTTAATATTACATTTTATTGGACAGTGCACGCGTGTTTCTTCTGTAAAATCTGATAGTGTCAAGCTATCACCAATTTTATTAAATCATGAGCTCTCTAATACAAACAGTGACAATAAAGGTAGAACAATTTATCATAACTTTTTCGTCCAAAAATTATTTCATTTTTCCAGAGACTATTGCTAAAACTAACTTACTAATTCTTATTTTCTAAAAATTCAATAGTTCGCTCTCTTCGAGAATTAGAAGAATTAGACATTACAGACAAGACTGACGATAATTTGACAAATCATGGTCGTACTTCACGAAGTCCTGCTGAGTCTAGAAAACACCTAAGAGTGGGTGAGAAGAAAACAAAATATATCAACACACGAGTATATATATTAATTATCTCAATTTTTATGCATTCTTTAATTATCAGGTGATGCCCACCAAGTTGCAAATTATTTCATTACTGGGGGACCATTGAAGGGTCATTCTCACTTTGCAGGGTCATCCAATTGTGAGTCAAACAATGACGAAAGTAACGTAGTCGGAATGAGTAACCCAGCAAGCAACGCTAACTTGCCAGGAGACAATGAAAATAAGGATAGCGCTGATGCTAATGCAAATTCATTTGATTCCCTTGTCGGTCTTCGACACATTCCTGTATTGCCTCATTTAACTCAGCCTCACCTTTTACAACAGCCTATTCCACGTATTCCTCTTGGTGGTGGTATATTGCGTTCACTTGTACACCCTCGTTTACATCATCATTTTAATAGATTCCACTCTATCCCTGGTGCTCTGATTAAAGCTGCTTCTGTACCAATACATGGTTTGCTCAATGCACGCCATGTATTTCGTAATTCATTACTACCAGGTATAGGTCAAGCTGGAGAAGGATCGCTTCTTGGAAGTGCCAATCCAGTAAGTAACATCAAATAGTAAACTAAGACTTTGCATTTTTTTGTTATAATTCTTAATGCAACGAATATTTGTTTGAAGCATATGCTTATGTCTTATTATTTTGCAGCAGGCAGATGAAAATGTGCCTGTGCTAGGTGCATATCCTACAAGCTACGATAGCAAAGTATTTATACAATCATTGTACAATGTTAAATATTTATATATATTTTATCGTACATCATTTTCAGTTTCCAGTGACACATTTCATTCCTTCTGACTACTTTCCTCATTTACAACCCACTGGATACATTGTGAAATTTGTACCTCATGGTGGGGACTCATACTCTCCAGTTGTTGGATCACCGCAACAATCTCCTGACTGTGCAGACAGTGATACAGACACAGACCAAAATGAAGGTTCTGTTAATAATCAAGATGAAGCTGTGGGTGTACCTAAGCAAGATGATGCAGCCGAAGAGAATCAAGCTGTTAATTCAGATGCCAATGAAGAGTACAAAAATTTGGAGTAAATCTTACACATATATATATTTGTTATATTAAGGTCAGTAGAAGTACTCTGATTATTTTAAAACATAAGTAGGACTCATCTTTACATAGTACATTTTTTGAATAGTTCTACACAGACGGTGGGAGGATGTTAAACATTTAAAAATTGGATTGATCGATAACTTGCATGAGTGAACAGTACTCAGCTTAAATCTGTTTGTTAAGAATTCTATACAAAATGTAATGTAATTTCTTTCTGTACATGAGAATAATTCTCATTTTAACATTAAAGTGCACATAAGTGAAAAGTGTTTATCAACTTCATTGCACTGCTTTCCCATCATTATCTCCTTCCTTTACCCTTTCCCTTTTTAGATGATGAACTAGATGGCTGGGAGGATTGTTCTCCCATTGATTGTTTACCCTGGCGAGTCTTTAGTTTTGGAATAGTAGTGCCTAAGTAAACCAACAGAGAGTCTCTAGTGGGGAATTGGGCTTTCACTGGGGTGCCATCGTCGTTTTTCAATTGCACACGAATACGACCTCGGTACAACAGTTCTTTGCTACGCTCTCTCGGATGTAACTTGTTTTCTACACCAACATTGAAACCAGCTGCCAATAGAACATCACGAATCTCCTGATGCGTAGGGTTCTCCACACATTTGTCCTTTGCGAGCTTCCGACCTCCTGCCAGCGTCCTTTTGCTGTTTATATAAACAGGATAAATACAAATCCACCTGAAATAAAAATAAAATCTGTCAGTGTTATGTCAAAGAGGTTATGTACCAGCTGGTAGTAGCGTAGCACGTATGTTGATTGAAGTTTATTACGAGAAAACAATTTCCCAATTGTCTTCATGGAAATGTTCTCGAAAAATATTAAAATAAACAAATGATTACTAAAATAAACATACCTCTCGCAATCACTGTGTTTCTTCAACGAGTTCCATGCGGGCGCCATGTTGGATATTTTCGATATCGCAACAAACTAATCGATAACCCACATCTCAATTTGAATGTTTGTATTTCGAAAATATAGTATTCACAGATATATAAAGGAAATATTGTTACAAATATTGTTAGAGAATTATTTTGAAAATGACTGTGACTTATTGGTGGGAAAAATTCAATATTATTCATTAAAAATAGAAAAAAATTAATCTCCTGGGCTCGTCCGGGATTTGAACCCGGGACCTCTCGCACCCGAAGCGAGAATCATACCCCTAGACCAACGAGCCATGTAACATTCACTTCTCAATAATAATTACAAAACATAAAAATAATTAATGATTGTAATCTCAAAATATTGACAAATAATATAAGAGAAGTATGAAGATCTAAAATGTATTAAATAATTATTTTAAGTGATCATATATTATTATCAATATTGTAGTCTATTACTGGTGTATACACTAATAAGCAACACTGAATAAAAATTAATATATCAGTTGTAATGTATTTCTGTGCCATTGTTTATATTAAATTGTTGATAGATATCTCGATATTATCTGCTAATAATTATTGATCAATAATGCATCTAAATATCATCAATATTTAGTTTTGTACGCAGACTTCAAGGTATCGTCGTCTGTGATCTTGTTAATAAATTAAGAAACAATAAAAATCACACTTGATATACCATAACACCGATGCGAAACACTTCGATGAACAATTTAAAATATTCGATCACTAATTATAAATCATTTAATTATTTCATTTATACCGGAATTTTCTCAGTCGATATAATCCCACCAGAGTGAACAGTAACACAGAAGTAAACAACGTGCTCTCAGTGAACAAATTAACACGTGGGTATTAAGTTTTTAATTAATATGTCGTCGAACGAAATGGAAGTGGACGAAGAAAACGAAACGAAGCCGCTAAACTTCCATGAGCTGGAATTAGACGATAGAATACTGAAGGTACACATCTATAATTCTAAATTTAGAGGTTATTTTGTAAAGAATCATTTTTTATTACATTCCATTATACATCTTTATTTTAGGCTGTCGCAAAATTAGGTTGGCTACAACCTACGCTCATACAAGAAAAAGCGATACCTTTAATGTTAGAAGGAAAGGATATTTTGATCAGAGCACGTACAGGATCTGGAAAAACAGCAGCATTTGCTATACCATTGATCCAAAAAATTTTAATGAACAAACGTACACAGAAAAAACAAGAAATTAAAGGTCTCATTGTAGCACCTAGTAAGGAACTGTGTAAACAGATACACGACGTAGTGATTAATTTAACTACAAAATGTAGTAGAGAAGTGACAGCAGTTGATATTAGTCCACAAGTAGATCTGAGTGCTCAGAAATTATTACTAACAGAGAACCCAGATATTGTGATTGGTACTCCAAGCAGGGTGCTGCAACACTTAAAAGCAAACAATATGAAATTGAAGCATACTTTGGAGACATTAGTTATTGACGAAGCTGATTTGGTACATGCTTTAAAATAACCGTAAACTAATAACAAATTCAAACATAATAACAGTCCTAATATTTCAGATATTTTCTTTCGGATATGAAGATGAAGTAAAAAATTTATTGAATTACTTGCCCACTGTGTATCAAGCAGCTTTGGCTTCTGCAACATTATCCGAAGATGTTATCACTTTAAAAAAAATGGTTCTTCATAATCCAGCAACTCTAAAACTAGAGGAGCCTCCGTTAGCTCCCTTATCTCAGTTATCGCATTATAGTCTTGCTGCAGAGGAAAATGATAAAGCTGCTATTTTGTATGCTCTACTGAAACTAAAATTAATCAGGTAATAAACGAAAAATTAATGTGTTTAAAATAGTTACAAACACATCAAATTTGATTTAACAAATGTTTCTTCACAGAGGGAAGACTATCATCTTTGTAAACACAGTAGATCGCTGTTATAAATTAAAATTATTTTTGGAACAGTTTGGTATACCTACCTGTGTCTTAAATTCTGAATTGCCAGCAGTTTCACGATGTAGAGCGGTTACTCAATTCAATACCGGAACGTACGATATTATAATTGCATCGGATGAAAAATCTTTGGAAGAAGTAAATTTCATATTTTAATCATTGAATTGCATATTATGCAAGTATATCATTTATAGCATTTTTATTATTTTTACAGCCTCATATAGTAAAAGTCAAGCAAGGAAAGCGGAGAAAAGACAAGGAATCTGGCGTAGCACGCGGCATAGATTTTCAGTTTGTCTCTAACGTCATCAATTTTGATTTTCCTTGCGATGTAAATTCTTACATTCATAGAGCTGGGCGCACTGCGCGAGGAAATAATCAAGGAACTGCTTTGAGTTTTGTATCAATAAGAGAAAGGCCTCTCCTTGATCAGCTTGAAGAAGAATTAAAACATTGTTATAATCGGGATTCATTATTCAAAACGTATCAGTTTAAGCTAGAGGAAGTGGAAGGCTTCAGGTATGACAAATTTGTGTGAAACCGGTATATTTTTATCACGCCCTCTATAATTAAAAGCAGTGAAACTTGAAACTAATTTTAGTCTAGTTAGCAGAGAAAATATTAAAACAAAATAGTATAAGGATAAAACATAAGATTAATGAATAATTCCGTCATTTTTAGATACCGAGCAAAAGACGCTTGGAAAGCAGTAACGAGAATAGCTGTACGAGAAGCTCGTTTGAAAGAAATAAAACAGGAAGTTCTTAATTGTCAGAAATTGAAAAGCTATTTTGAGGATAACCCCCGAGATTTACAGTCTTTGAGGCAAGATAAAGCGCTGCACACAGTAAAATTACAATCGCACTTAAAAGATGTACCTGATTACATTGTTCCACCGAGTTTGAAAAGATTAATGGGCGCTGGTAAAAGGAAAAGATTTGACAGAGAAGCTGCAGCATCCAGATCCACCGCCACACAATTGAAATACAAAGCGCGGGCATCGAATCCACTTATCAGTTTAAAAATCAAAAAATAAAAGATCAATTTTGTAACGACAGCATACCCTTTTTTAAACTGGTTTATTCGTTTTCGTTCAATATAAATAACATTCTATTAAAACGTGTAACTTCATGGTTGCAAATTGTACAAAACTGTAGGTGAAAAATTACATACTTTTCAAGTATTTGTTTTTTTAACATATAATATAGGAATATTGTAATTATTAAAATCTATGACTCTTCTGTAATCCGTTTAGGCTTGTATTTTTTCCTGATACCATCATTGTATCCTTCTCTATTCCTGGCAAGCTCAATGGCATAGAATTGTATCCTAGTTGTGAGTATAGTGTTTGTTTCTAAGTAATCGTTTTCACAGTTTGCCCTCAATAGTGTACCAAAACTGTAATCTTCAACAAGCCCTTTAAATTGTTCACAGAATGGTCTCCACCTTGCTTTTCCTTCCTCAGACTTTAATTCTTCCTCGTCTATTTTGTCCACTTTCAGATTGGGAAAGGTATCCCGAAAGGTTTTGTATATTTGGTCATCATGAGGGGTAAGTTTCAACAGTTTAGGATCAACCGAACATAAAATCTAAAATAGAGTAACATGTAACATTCACATCTTATACTTTTCCTCACTGAAATAAATAAATATATTTACATTGAAATAAACTTCAGCATGCTCCATTGCTTTTATCGCCCACATAGCCTCCACAGTGGGCTGAAAAAACCAAGTATAATTAATTTACTTACCAAGATCATTTTAGTCGTCTAATATTGTTTAAAAACAACTTACATCATTACCGAATTCCTCCGCGGGTCTGGACAACACGCTAGAACCAGCTATTAATTGATCCGCAGTCTTGAAATTAGATTAACAAATAATTATAAATTTCATTGTTAAAACAAAATTCCAAAGATTAAATGTTTTAGACATTATTTACAAGAGAAAGGACGGGGTAGGTTAAGGACCGTGTTTGATGAGAAAAAAACGCTTGGAATGAGTACATATCTATTGTACTTACAACATCTCCGATGAACGCCATTTCTCTATTTATTATCTAAACGCAGGTCGTTACGGAAAAATTATCGAATATTTCCTACACTATTTATAACGTTATTCTATATTGATGATCGAGAATCGAAGATATAATGCACATGTCAAGCTAGCTGAAACACACGTGCAATGAGACTAAGAGAAGTGACACCACGAACAGAACGGAACCAATCATTGTTCCGGTTTAACAGCTGCTTCTATCGTGTACGATACCAATAATACCACCTATTTACTGTTATATTTAGTAATTTATTGCAACTCTTCCATATCGTTTTTGTAAGGAATATATTTAAAAACACCGTGAACGAAAATGGTTGGCACAAACAAGGAAAATATTCACAAGAGCGTACTTAAATTAATAGACGATATTCATTATGGGTGAGAATTCAAACACGTCTAACCTTATATGACACAAATTTTTAAAATATTTTGTATTTCAGTGACATCAAAGGCACATATAATATTGTGGTAGCAACTATATCGGTTTTGAAAGAAATTATAAATAATTATCAATGGACGACTGCTAAGTATATACGAGTTTCATTTTTCTTAAATATTCATGAAGTTTTTTATATTCCTAAATAACATTTGAGAAGTGTCAGTGTTGATTATGAAAACGAAATAGTCTTTACATCATTGATAATCATTAATTAGTAAAATTTATCTACTAATACTCAGTACACCTAGTACATCAATTAGTGGTATTAAAATTGAACCAGAGATCTTACGTTATGTAATTAAATATCACTGCACTTCATTCATGTATCCTTAGGTTTATAGAATTTCTTTCAGCTGATGGATAATATGATTTAGTACATAATTCTTTTAATTATATACTTGAATTTCTCAAGATATCTTATGGATGAAATAAGACGTAATGGAAAATATTTAGTAGAAGCAATTCCTCTTGAATCCTCTATTGGGAACATGGTACGGAGGATACTGAAAATAATTCGAGAGGAATATACTTCGGGACTAAAAAATAAAGTAGAAGAAACAGATCCACAGGAGTCCTTGCATAAAATTCTCACTGCAGAGGGTGACCAACATGTTGATTTCAACGTCAAAGTAGATTTTTTGAAGTCAGCTCTTTTAGAACACATTAATGAATTTGAAGTTGAATTGGAGACGTGGTAAGTTATAATAGTACAAGTATCATCAATATTTTTTCTTAATACATCTTTCTCTTTTCAGTGCTGAGAATATTACATGCTTAGCACCAGAACACATTCATTCTAATGAAATTATTATGACAATCGGTAGATCTAATTTAGTAGAAGAATTTTTCAAAAAGGCTGCAACAACAAGAGCATTTGAAGTTATAGTAGCAGAAGGTGGACCAACTTTAGATGCGAGTACCATAATTTAGTAAAAAGATTTATTAATCAGCTAGTAATAAGGAAACTATAAAGAACTTTATTGTTTGTAGGGTCATGAAATGGCAGTTAATCTTGCAAAGGCCAAAATTAAAACCACTTTAATATCGGATGTAGCAATTTTCGCAATGATGTCGCGTGTAAATAAAGTAATAATTGGTACACACACAGTTATGGCAAATGGAGGGCTCAGAGCAATTTCTGGCTCGCATACCTTTGCTCACGCTGCGAAACATTACTCTGTTCCAGTAATGGTGCTTTTACCACTTTATAAATTGTCCCCACTATATCTTTGTTCTCATGAACAGGATGGATTCAATAAACATGTTTCTCCATTGAAAGGTGTAATCAATGGTGCCAATGTACAATTACTGGAAAAAGTTCATGTATACAATCCAGTATTTGATTATGTACCACCAGAGTTGGTCACATTATTTATTTCGAATACGTAAGACTGATCAATCTATTAATTTGAATCTCTTATATAATGGTGTACATGAATTATTGCGTTTTTATTTCAGGGGTGGAAATGCACCATCATATGTCTATAGATTGCTTAGCGAATTGTATCATCCCGATGACTACGAGTTATAACATGTTTACGTTTGTGTACAACGTTTCCATTGTAAACAACGCACATTGTTTTTAAACAGAAGAACTTTTTTATGTAAACTGGTACAATAGAAATGATCAACCCAAGAAATGTTTTTTTAAGTAACAGAAGTCTATTTACACAATAACATATGTACAAGTAGATATAAATTTATTTTACAAAATGCATTATTTTAGTAACTACACGAATTTAAAAAGATTGAAAAACTATATAAAAAAACCTGCTTTCTTTATGCATAAGGATTCCAATTGCTACCGTCCTCGGGTTGCAAAGAATCGGTTACTAGTAATATTACATCAAATATCCACCATACTCCTGCTCCACCGAACGTAAACAGTTTTCCTAGGGCAGTACCATTTTGACCTAAATAGAACCTATCGACACCTAGGAAACCTAACAGTATACTATAAAGTAAAGTAGTAGCAAAATAATGGTCGCTATATTTTATACAAGGAACTCCATCATGAAAGAATGTTCTTGGTCCGTAACATTCGATATCTGGTAATACTGTGCAGGATACTTTTGTCTTTTCAACATCTTCGTACCTGGAGCCTCCAAACTGTACAAACAACGACCAGGAATTAATATTTAACAATACGCACATATATGAGAAATTATTGATAACTACCTTCACACAACCGAATCCAGTTTCTTCCTTGGCCGTTTTGTTACCTTTGTGATCGATCGGTTCCTCGCATTCTATGAACTCTTTTGGCCTGCGGTGACGTTCAAAGTAGTGTTTCGATAAAGATAAACAAGTCTGACAGTCTGACACAAGCCGTCAAAACCGCATCTACTTACAAAAATTTGCAAAGTACCAGTGGTCCTTCGGGTCTGTATTCCTGTGGGAAATCGGCAGTTTTGTTTGTCAGTGTATTTTCCGAACACATTCTGAGATCACAGAGAAAACATACGAAGACCAGGATTAAATACTGTAACCTCATTTTGTTAAATTCGTCATTAGGGTGGCCAGAGGTACCCTACGATGTGCCCTACACCTACACTGACACCGCATGAAAATCTATACTACAATAACACGACTCGTGCACACCATGCGGTAGATTCCAGTACTAATCCATCTCTAACCACATTAGAAGCCGGATAAACTGAAATAAAATTAAAAATGCCTCGCACACTATAATTCAAAAGTATACAATCCAAAAGCGTCCAAGCGTCTCTTAGCAACTGCAATGGTGGTTTAAAACTCAAGGCTAAATTGTCGCGCATATAATTAGTGTCAGAACCCACCGCACGGTGTGCATAGGTTTGACATTTTTAAACGCATTATCTAGGGAAGAATGTACAATAGGATTCCTCATTAGTTGAAGCTGATTCAGGTCCATCGAAATTGGGTTCAGTTTCGTGTTAAAAAATGATGTAAGTTCTGTTCCATGTTACAGCGTTGAAACTGAAAAGCTGAAGGCACAGAAACCGCGGGCGTGAACACTCTCATTTTCCCTCTGCCAATGACAAGCTACCGAGCGCAGCACTTCTGCCAACCTGCGTGTGTGTGCGGCAATAAAACGTGCTCGTGTAAAGCAGTTTTTTTATTGGGTCCGTAAACTAGCGTCTCCAAAGGAAGGAGCCAATGAGAAGCCGGGTCGAACAGAACGGTCCAATAACGAACCAAGTTTCCACGTTCCCTAAAACGATTTCAGAGACGCGCAGTGATTTCGGAATCAGTCGGTCGTCCGCTCTGAAAGAATTTTAGTTTTGTCAAGGATCGCGGACGTGTGTTTCCGTGCTCGGTGGAAGGTGCAAGGTAGTGACTGTAAACAAAGTGATCACGAACAGATTCCGTGGGATCCCGTAGGATCTTTCGCTCGGTTGATTTCACAGGTGAAAGTTTCTCTACATGTACGGAAATATGCGCGAAAGAGAGGAATTTTGCCGAAGTTTTCCTCCGGGACTGCCAGCCCAGCCACCGACGACCAGGGCTCCGGGCCTTGACGCTCTGCACAGCCTTTGTAAAGAGATCTATCCAGACCAAAGTAATCCACTCACTGTCACCGCTGTCGTTAAATATTGGTACGAATCTTTTAATTTATCTTCACGACCCCAAAGCGATTCTCGCACACCCATAGATTTAAAGAGCAACGAAAAAGATGCTTGACGTTTAGTGCACGGCCCTGGAGAAACAATGAATGCATTATTTTGCACATTGCAGAACGTACACGCACAAATCTTAAATAGATTTCTTAGCTATCGAGTGTCTCAATTATTATCGAGGATGTATGTGTATCCTCGCGTGTCAAACATGCATGAAATTTGTTATAAAAATATTAACAATATCAATTAATTTCTTGTTTCCCTAGTTGATGCATTGAGAACGATGTCTCTAAGCTCACTTAAAATATAAAAGATTATGTTATTATTTAAAATTGTTTGATGAATAAATTCGCCCCTTTGTTTAAATAATACAGTTTGAATATACTTGGGAAACATTGTTATTTTCGATATGTAATACGGATGTCTGATTTAGTAAATATTTTTGTAACTTCCGGTCAGAGACAGTTTAATGTTTTATGATTAGTGTAAAAATCGAAGAACATTTATTTTACCGAAAGGATGGTGTATGATGTTTGAGTATGGAACTGTTGCACGGGAAGGGTAGGCGACTTATATTTAGTCGCAAGTGCGTTTAACCGGATATAAAACGAAATAATTGAGGTTTTCCATGCACCTTTGCTTAGGTTGGGTGGTCCGGATCCCCTCGACTACATAAGCATGTACGAGAATCCTGGCTGTCCTGAATTAGGCGTACCACCACATTGGCATTACATCAGGTGAGTCCAATTTTCACTTACCACATTCAATATTTAAACACCCTAGAATGTCCGAAATATTTTCATTGTCAAATATTTGAACTTGATGTACTTCCGGAATTCGTTGATTTAACATTTATTCTTGTTATAGTCTATATTCGTATTTTATGATTCTCTTTTTTCGTTCGTTGTTTTAAATTGATTTAGTATTTTTTTTTTCTACTTTAACCGCTCACCATTGTTGTGCCCGCGGTTTTTAAGTTGATACCGTCGCTCGTTCATTCAGGAAAGATGGGTCTCATATTTTTTTTACCAACTTTTTGTTTCGTGGCATAGAAAAGAGGGAAGAATGTGAGAGCCGAAAAAAAACGGGAAGTCGGGTATTCGTCAGTGTCACCCTGTTGAGTAGCGGGAGTGTGCCTCTGTTTGATGTTAGCGCACGTTATTTTTCCAGCACACCCTCGATGACACGTATATACCATGCCTATCGTTAGAAACTTTCACTTATCGTACTGCGACAATTACAAAAAAACAAATGAACTTCTGAAAAATCTGTTTTTAGAATTATAAAAAATGTATGAACTTTTATCTTTTTGTTGGAATCACTGAAAAGGAGTGAAGACCATTGATTTATATGTTTATTCTCCGATTTGAATTTTCACGTGAATTTGTAATTCACTATCCGCGGCGGGGAATAACGATGACTAAGACAGTCGAAAGACGAACGATTTCTCGTTTCAGGAATTCCTTATTAAACCTTAGGCGCCGAATGACGAATGGTCCGTCGCGAAAGGGTGTTCCTCTTCCTTTTTTTTCTTGATGCATGACCCTTCCTTCTTCAGCTTGTAGCAGCTGTTCCAATAGTTCCCTTTTTCTCTATATATAGAAAGTGTGGGGTACAGGAAGATAAAGTCGTTTAAAATGCGGCGCGTCGGAAATAGACGAGCGGGACTTCCCCTTTTTCCGTCTGCCCTATCTAAATATGTTCGGCCATTGACTAAATCTCGTCGATTTTTTCTGAATCGACTCTGAAGTTATATTTGTCTTAATGAATCCTCCCTTATCCCTTTAAATGCTTACTCATACCTTCCCCTTAATTCTTTATCTCCCCTAGAGTATCTTGGAATAGTAACATCTCTTTGTTAAAGTTTGGGCTTGTCAGATTTACACGGAGATGGAAGGATACATCCAAAAAGTGGCCCAGGTCGTCCGAGTGGGTTTGGATTTGAGTTGACCTTCAGATTAGTCAGAGAAAGAAATGAAATGACTCCCCCTACTTGGCCAGCAAACGTTATGCAGCAATTAGCAAAATATGTTTTTAATTCTGGAAACATGTTGATGCCTGGCGATCATGTATCATGGCATGCCCCTCTTGATAATGGCAATGGTCGCATCACACAGATCCTAATGGGCAGGGATCCTCAATTGCCAACATCTATATACACACCTCACGGCGATGTAAGTCAGCTAGTGTCTAATGTTTTTCATTAAAACCGTTTATTTCATTAATCGTGTATTATGGTTTTGATGGTTGGTGCGTAATGTTACAGGTTTCATTTGTTCAAATTATAGGAGTAACATCTGAAGAATTGCAGGCTGCACAGCACTGGAATGGCTTAGGTCTTGTTAGTTTATTGAAAACCAGCCATGTTTGTGGACCATGGTTGGTAACAGATATGAGAAGGACACGGTCCATCATGGAGGATGAACCCTCCATAGCAGAGAAGATACAAAGTGGGATAGAAAAGGAGGGGTCTAATTTAAGCGGTGTGTCTGCAAAATGTTGGCAAGTGTTACGAGTTAATTCTTTCAAAGAGAAAACGATGCTCATAAGCAATATTACTGTAATAAATTAATTTACAGGTGGGTTCAGGTGAACTGTGACAGAAGTTCAGAAAGATATAGGGAGAAAAGGAACGAATCGGATGAAGAAGACGATGAGGAAGAAGATATAAAGCCAGTTATAAAATCGGAAAGACTATCACCGTGCGAACTGGATTCGAGTTTGTCACATGATAATTTTGTTAAAGTCTTACCAGGACTTCATTTAACTTTCAACCTTGAAGCGGGATCCTTGTTACCATTAGCAATCAAGTATGCACAGTTAGAACATACTGTTATTAAAATAGACACCTTGGAAATTAAATATTGAATATTATTTATTCTATAGGGGACGCGTCATGCATGGGAGGCATTTTACGTTCAAGTCTATATTGTCTAACACAGCCGTTACTATCGTCGCACCGACAGTCACTGGGACACTCGTTTCTAGAGAAAAGCCATATGTAGTTCAAGGGCCATGGTTACAAGTCCTGCTTCCAGAGGATCTGTCAGAAAAAATGGCCCAGGAGTTTCAAATTTTAAACTCGCCAAATGAAGTAAGCTATATTAAATCATATTTTTACGAATATACAAATATTTTGATAACCACAATTTTTACCATTAAAAAATTCTATAGGTTCAACTGCCAAAGACATTTTCATGGCCCGAGCATAAACTCGTTATTACTGTCATCAACGATTGAGAATGCGTTAATACGATTAATACGTTCAACTAAGTTAGCATAACCAGTTAACAATAAGCAAAGTACATTTTGTTCCGATATAAGGCGACGATGTTTGTTTCGTAATAAGAAGATCACTATCCCTTCTTCTTCTTTTCCGACGAAAGATATCGCTACTCGGCCTCTCGCTCATTCTCCGTGTTTACTCTCGGCACAATCGAGCACGAATTCAAGTCACATAGTACCCTGATCCGAAATACGGCGGAAGACATTATATCGGAACAAAACTGTATTATCGGATTCAGTTTAAAAAAAAGTGGGTTTCAAAGAACTTATTTATAACTGTATATAATTCGAGCAAACGACGAAACTGTAAGACTACGCATATCAATGTGTGAAAGAGGAGCCGACTTATATTTATATACCCACAAAATTTATTTTATATGTTCCGCTGAGAAAAAGTTTTCTGCGCCTCTCTTTTGCAGGTTGATACCTGTTAAACGATTTATATTTAATTCTGTACATAATAGAAGACAAGTTAAAACGTGTAATTGTATTTGATATACGAATTTACACATTGTTACAACTAATGAACATTTTTTTTTGTAAATAGAGAAGACGAACGTTCTGACGTGACTGTTATTAGTGCCTTGAACCAATTTTGATAAGAGGAATGTGTAATGGAATAAAATATAGGATGTAGTATTTATAAGCAAATTATACTGTTTATTTATCACGATTCGTTTGCCCGATTATCCTCTGGGATTTTGTTCCTTAAATCTGCGAAGTAAGAGTTCTTGTAGGTAATATAATTTTTAGAGTAAAATTGCTTAGGAATTTTTTTTGTAATTTTACCTGTTACCAGATTTCAATCGTCCAATTTTTCATCTATATTATCTATCCTGGATCGTTTATCATTTCGTCTGGAGACCCTCTTCCTCGCTCTTCTTCTCACAGGACAAACACACTCCTCCTCTTTTTCAACCGTTAACGTATTGTTTGTGTTCGGCAAGTGTGGTTGACAAAAGAAACGGTATAAGTTGGCTCGAGCGTTCTGAGAGGTACATAGGTATGACATTGGGACTATCACACGAATAAACAATCCTCTAGTTAGTATTAAAATCGTTACAGCGGAGAGCGGACGGTTGCTCTACTTATGAGACTACTATTCGTTACGACTTGTCTACTATATAACCAGATATATAAGTTATATGTAACCAATTGTTTAAAGTGCAGTGGTAAAGAATAGAAGACTAACACGATGGTGGCAACGTTCAGAAGATGCATCTCTTCGTCGTCATGTAAGCTTATTTTTTATAATAAATTATTTTTATAATAAACTACCATACAATTTTTCGGTTATGTTTATAAATTAAACAGCCATTTTATTAACCGTTATACTCTTCGGCAAAAAAACTCACCCATTTTCTGCAGTTTAATGCATTTGTGTAAAATGTAAGATCACGAATAGGACACAATTGATCAATTTAAAGTGTAAAACAAAAATGAATAGGTACCGAAGGGTGGGTCCTTTTTATAATTATTTTTAAGGGAGGGCATGGGGTTGGAAAAGGAAAGGAAAGAATTAGAAGCTGCTAGAGATCGTACTTCAGTGATGAAATTCTTGGTGAACCTGAAGAAACCGATCCACAGCAGGACTACGATACAAGCCAAGGCAAAGTCCTCTACTTCCTCGCAGGTGATGTTCCTGACAACGTTAACGATTCCCCGGAAAACGTTCGCGAACGTTTGCATGGCCTCGATCCAGAGGTCCCTTAGGAAACAGATCACCTGGAAAATCAGGTTCATCACCGCTAGTGTCAGCTCGATTAACCTCGCCAGGAAATCGAACAAGATCTCCATTAACTTGTCGAGGGTCTCCCAGAGCCAGCAGACGACTCGCGATAAAAATTCGACGCTCTGCTGCGTGGCGTTGGTCACGCGGCCGTTCATGATCGACGATTTTCCCGTGGCACTTCTCCCCTTCGCATACTTTCACCACCCTCGATTTCGCGGTTTACATCGAAAAAGAGCGATCACGCACGTTCGAACAGCATGTTACGTCATAGTGAGGGGAGCAACGAGTTCACATAAATTCACGGAACCTTTGCACTTGCGCTTCAATTTTTTCCGAGAGGCGTGAACCAATTCGCTGATTAGAATTAGCCTTGAATCGCATTTGTCAACCGGAGAAAATTGTCGAGTCCGCCGAAAAACTAATGATTATGGTCGGAGGAAGTGTGCAATCTCTACTCGCTACTTTTGCTTCTCTGATGGCTTAATTGGTTAGTGATCTATGTAGTGAACTTATTTAAAGAATTTTATGGAGTCTTAAAAATGCACTTGGAGGGTTAATACTGTCCGACTACTATCAGTTGCAATAGGGTTGTGCGATATTTCTGAGAACTTGAAGCAACTCGTTTTGATAAAGTGATGAAAATTTTCTCATTTTTCTCAGAAAACTCTACTGCTCCAGCTGATTTGAAGTATGCTATATTTAACTTTGACACTTTTTATGAAGGATTCGAACAGGTTTAGAATAGCAGATGTAATGTAATTGGTCCCATTAGCGGATATGCGACGTGATCTTCGGATTGCGACCTTATCTTCGTCACATTTCAATTCTCTGCATTTTTTTCGAGATCTCTACAGGGCGATTCTTGAAACTGGGTCGAGCTGTAGCTTCATTCTACGCGGAGGTGGCGGGAACGGTCGAGTGGTTTAATGAGGTCTGCTTTCCTTTTATATAATTATTTTTTCTCGAGTACCACGACGCAGGTGCAATAGGTTTTACGTCTTTTTTTCGATTGAGAGATATAAGGTTTTAATCATTCACTGTCTCGCTATTTGGTTTTACGTTGTTCCGTTTCCGCCATTTTCAAGTAGCGTTTAATACCAAACAATGCGAATCTGCCGTTGTAAAAATAGAAGTTTTCGGAGAATTTTTTTCATCGGGATATATATATATTTTTTTTAAATTACTATTAATTGCGAGTATACAGGGTATTGCATTAAGAGTTTTGGATGATGAAGTTTTCGGAGAATTTTTTTCATCGAGATATATATATATTTTTTAAAAATTACTATTAATTGTGAGTATACAGGGTATTGCATTAAGAGTTTTGGATGATTTTAAATTAAAATTTGATTTATTTAATATCTTATACAGTCTGCTGTCGTTTCGTTAATATACATATATCTCACTGTTGTCAAGCGATCACTATAATAATATGTATTCTATTCTTTATACTCTTTACGATATTTGATAGATTTAAAGTAATGGTTATGTTCGTATATAAGTACTCGTATAATAATCATGGCAGTTCTTTCGTCGTTCCTATTTGCAAACTATCTAGCAGTATCAAATAGTGAGTTTCTCTTGAATATTATTTTACTATGTAGCATGTCCGATACACGAGTACGTATATGAAATCATTTTCGCAAGTGCTCAACACAATATTAATTACAATCATTCCGGATGACAAATTGATAAATATTAGCGAATGGTATCGGACAAATCACTCAACGTTTTATAATAAACATCCCTCGATTTATCAAATATCTATAAGTAACAAATTCTCAAAGGAATATAATCTAAAAATCTTCTCGAAAAGTTCATATTCTGTACAACATGGACACAAATATATTTTTCCAGATTAACAATTGAAATCATCGGAATCAATCATGCATACTCTATATCCGGACTTCATATTGTACTAATTAGTCTAATCGTAAACCGATATAGCTCTCTGATAATTGATGTTAATATCGTTATTTTTATCGATGATATTATTTCTTGTTTATCGTTGGTCCACAGCTAATTGGTCGTATCATAGTTTTAAGTTCGAAGTGGTCCATTATGCGTATGTATTACGATAAAGGCTTTCTTTTTCTTATATACAATAATTGCCTATGATTGTAATCGATATGTGATATGTAGAACATCTTCGTCAGACGAACTCGGCGAAAAGCGACAAGATTAGAAGCATAAACGAAGCTGCTTGTCGCGTTGATCCGTTGCATGCGTCCGCATCGTTGCAGGATTGCACGCAACCGCGGACGTATCTGCAAATTGAAATTCAACATCAGTTCATTAAAACATAGAACTACAACATCACCACAAATAATTCACTAAAGCACACTCTGAAATTGAAATTCGTCGAATCTCTTCAATTCTAAATTCAATTCTGTTAAAAACTTTGAAGCCGGAGAACCAGCTTTGAATGTTATTAAAAATCGAATCCTTCGCGTAATCTGTGCAGAGTGCTGCTCCAATTAAACGTGTCGAGCTTGTCCGGTAAATGGGATAATTATATTCGATTACAGATTTTACGTTATTAGTTTTAATTATTTCGAGGAATTGTATTAATTGATAGTTGTACGTTCTTGTCGGCTCCGTAGCTTTTCCCGTTTTCCAATCTCGTCGCCACTTCAGCAACGCGCGACACAGCCGTTCAATTTCAGATTGTCGAACTTTCCTTAGTTCTCGCTGTTGTCTATAACAGAGTAAGCAAAACTCGTTTCGCTTTTAAACTCACTTGTCGTCGAAGTAGAACCCTCCGCAATGCGACATTCTTATAATTTCCGAGTCGGTCGTCAAAGTTCCGCTGTCCAGCGCGCAGCTCCTCACCGTTAAAGAGATCCCAGACTCATCTAATCAGTCACAAATAATTCTTTTTCATCGTCCTCGAACGAGACAGAAATTATCCGAATTTTCTACGAAGTTGACCCTCCACTCCTATTAATCGTATTCAATTCTAATTCACAGAACGCGGAGTGGATGTATAATTTCAAGGAAATGTTAATGGTTATTCGCGATTGTTTAGAATAAATTTGTGTTTGCGAGGGAAATAGCCAGCTCATTATTTTGAGCAATTTACCCACCCTACGGCCGAGGTAAGGTCTTCGACACGGAGCGTATTGTGCCGCGAACCATAGTGTATTCAGTGAACACGTAGCGCGAAAAGGGGGTTAAGGACCACTCGCAATCACAAAAGGAGGAAGTTTTACCGTATATGCCTGCTATTTTGATGCACGCGGTCGCCGGGAAGAGACCATCGCGGCCCTTGCGACCTCCCAGGCATGGCGACTCCAAGAATGCGAGGCTCCCGTTATTGTGGAACGGGTCGTCGCAGGGCTTATTGTCCCCGGCGATTGACACGCACTTGAAACAGTCAATGGCCCAGCCTGGTGCGACAGAGTCAAAGCGCATCGAGACAAATTATTTATAATCCCCACGGACATTTACAACGGCCAGCTGTTGTCTCACCCCCACATTAAGAAAGCGAACGCTAATTCCCACTAGTCTGAGAATCTCCATCCAAACTAAACATTTTCAGAGCGCATATTACGGCAATTGTTCCAATTGCCATTCAAGAACAGTAGTCTTATTGTTGTTACTAGACTGCGGATTTTATGCGTTTATAAAAAAAAATTGATAGGTGGAAACTTTAAACCACTTACGTGAAATTGGCACGGCAGAGTAAAAGCTGTGCGATCAATTAAAATGTTCCGACGCGTAAATGAATTAATTAACGACCGTCGTCGATGAACATTGGACGATCCACTTGTTACAAAATACATTTGTGCCGAATGTTCCAGCGAATAGCTTCAAGACTAAATATAACTTTGCAATTTCATCTAGCAGGTTCCTTCGCGAGGTCAAATATTTGTCTTATTAAGTAAAAAGAATTCCTCGAATCTTCATGAATGCTTGGTAATAAAGCTCGCAGTACGGCCGAGTTATCTACGGGTAATAACTACGAAGGAACTAACCGCTGGAGGAACAAACGGGGACAACGTGTTAGTAATTACTCTGGACTGCGGATTTTATGGATTTATGAGAGGGACGAGTGCACGAAACGCAAGACTGTTAATGCAACATCTTTTCGTCGACCAACAAAATAATTGTTTCATTCCGCCGTGCGTCGTTCCCGAGGGGTTAAGCGGAGAAACGCATTGTTACACGACCCTCTATTTTACAAGCGACAGAGCATATATTGCACAAAGATCCTCGGTCTAGTTACAACTCCCTTATCTCGGAAGTGAAAATGTCGCACAGAGAGATCCGGCGGTCTCACATTTACGTTCGGATAACGAAACATCTTTTCGTCATCCAACCAGTGCCGGATTACGACCTTTAAAGGCCACGAGCACTTGGCAAATTTTAACGCTCTCGTAAAGGCTGACTTCGAGACGAAAAGTGAATTGCTGTGCGACCAATAATTTTGCACAAAGATCCTCAGGCTAGTAAAAGCAGTATCACCTGTGGGGACTGACCTTGCGACACGACGAGTAACGCGATCAGCCCGGAACAGACGATCCACGAGAAGCCGACATCCATCTTTCCCCGGGTCCGCGAGCGGTTTAGCCAGGAATCTCGAGCGTGCCTCTGATCGGCGTCAGCTGTTGAACCCAGAGTCCTCCGAGTCTCGTTCCTCCAGCGAGCTCATGTCAGACGAAAGCGAAGGAAACGATGCCCGGTCGAAACGCGATCACCGTATCTCGGCCGTCGCGCCGACAAATCCACGCGTAATCCAGGAACAACCCGGTGGTTCTGTTCTTCTCGTCGACGCTTCCCTTTCGCATCCGCGACGCAGTGTTTTGTCGGACGGTTACCAAGGCGATGCGATACGTCGTCGTCGTCGTAGTCGTCGTTGTCGTCGACGTAGCCGTTGGTTCAGGCCTTCTTCCAGCAGGGATACGGGGCTGATCGATGATCTCTCCTGGACTGGACTGGGGACGAAGGGAACAAACCGCAAGAACGCGTGTGTGCTGCCTTCTCTCCCTCGGATCTGACCCCGGGATCTACGCAGGAACATCGAGGACTAGAAACAGCCCGCAATTGCGTGATCCTATCCCGCGGAATGGAACGATAAAATGCGAGCGGGACACACGCGAATTGTGGGCGCAGTTGCGACTGTTAGGTGCGTATCGTTAGTCCGGACCTAGGGTCAACGCGTACGTGTAGTTTAGGGTAGCTGTGGTGGTTCAACACATAGGACTGTTTTAGGCGTGTACCCCTGCGTGTTAGAGTTGATTGGCTGCTGTAGAAGCGGACTCGGAGAGATTGTTTTTGGTAGGTAGTTTTATTGGATAATGGGTGGAATTTGACCTCCTCTAGGCCGCCTAAGTGGTTGTCGGAAAAAGCCGTGACGTACTTGCTAAAAAGTGGGTCTAACGGTTTTTGACCGGGTCTGGAAATTTATTTTGATTCGTACGAACCGAATTTTACTCGTAGCTTTACGTCGATTTTGATCCTGGCGAAGGTTTTCTATGAAAGATATATCCTTTTTGAAAGATTCTCCGAACTGGAGCTGGCTTTACGAAGCTAAAATTCTTTGATGTCTGATTTTTTTTTTATACGAACTACATAATTTGACCAGTTTCGACCCTGTAATCAAGCTAACTCGCTGACACCGAAGACTGCACATTCAGAAAAGGTCAATCTAGGTCTCTTCGTCAGCTATTGACATCAAACATTTACAACCCCGCCTCCCTGGTGGTACTCCAGAACCCGACCGCCTCGATTATTAACAAAGTTGAGAACACCGTCCCCTTCTGACGGAGATAAGCGAATACTCCGAAATGTTTAATCTTTCAAATCGTTTCTTGGCTGAACAATGAAATGTCAGAAAGTAATATTCACGGGTTTGGTTGGACGCATCGTTGCTCCACATTTTGAAGGTTGCAGGAAAAACGCATTCGTTCCGATCGTAAAAACCACCTTGTTAGTTATTCCATTGTTGAACACTTTACGACTACCAATAAAGCCACCATATTTAATCTGTGAGAATATTGTAAAAGATGTAAAATTGATGTAGTTTGCAACGAGTTATCCCATTGTTGAAAACGTTACGACTGCGGATAAAATCACCATATCTAATCCGCGAAGAATATGTAAAATTTACGTGGTTTCACCGAACGAGTTATTCTATTGTCGAGAACGCTACGCCAATAAGTTCACCGTATTTTACCTATGAGGGTACTATAAATAGTAGATAATAGTTTAAAAATCAGTTCTCCTATCACTTTTTCCGAAGCTTCGTCGGTTCATGAAATATTCACCGGAAGTTCCGCCATGACAGTCCTCGCTTCTACACCCTGCCCCAATAATTCTTTCAGCCATCATCTGCGTTTAACTATGAATAGCCACTGCTAAAGTAAAAGCGCCATAAATCACTCGAGCTGACGATTTACAAATGATTCGAAACGCCCGAGCACTGGCAACTAAAAGATTCATATAAACGAATCGAATCTTCTCTTTCGAACTGAAATTACAAGAGACTCTGTCCCTACAGGAAACGCGTTATTCGAGGGTGCCTCTTATGGTAGTCGCACTGCAGGCAAATGCGACAAGTTTGTATATATCGGAAGGTTAACTTCGATTTTCTGTGAACGCGACCCGCCGTGTTCATTCCTCGCGGTATGTCGGTGTGTGAGACGGGGTTAATGACTTAGAGGCTCAGGTTTTTTTTCCAATCTTTGGTATTTTGATTCCTAGTACATTGACCTGGATCGATGCCTATATAGGCGAATTGTCCCTGAAAGCCGTTTGCGTGTTGACACACTTCGAAACCGTTTCAGCGGTGATCGTTTACAATGAAGCATTATGTATCTTTACACTTATGAATCTCTTATAGTTTGACGCTTTAGACTGGCATAGACTCTTTCACAACTGTGCTGCATTCGAAAAGAGATTAAGAACTTTCTTGTACACGATAATCTCGAGGGGAGTTCTTAGGTCATATTACTCAAGATAATTTATTGTTGCTTTGCAAGCGAAATTACTATCGTTGTTGAAGAATCTGTTATAAAATTCCTCAATTGGCACATTTAAGAACTGTTCGGTGACAAATAATATTGTAGATAAGGTGTTATGAAAAATTAGCAATGGTCTGATATATGTATATAATATCGCCTGTTACAAATCGAAATCGGAACACCAGAAGATATCTGGTTTCGAATTAGACTTCTGTGCAAAGCCGACCCCTTCATTCCCGAGCTCCCCAAGCTTCACCCCAACAGTATCAGGGCCAACTGGGCTGAGATAATTGTAAGACAGACCCTTCAAGACGTCCGCCCTGTTGTAAACCCTGTAAGACTCGATCGCTCGAGTACTGGTTCGGTCGCTTTGACCTGCGCGTTGCCTTTATCGCCACGCGGCTAGGCGCTGTGCAGCAACTTTGTTATTTACGTTTCTTCCTGATTATTTTAAGCACTCTACTAATTCTCCACTACACTTCCAAGTTCAAACTACCGAAACTATATTAATTCTACTAATAGTTATTTTACAATGTTAATTTCATTCAATTCTACGGACAGCAATGTTGCAATTTAATACCGAAAATTTTACTGCGTTTTCTCTATAAAAATAGTATTCAACCGGATTTTCACTAAAAAAAAAACTTTGAAATTTTCTACAATCCGAAAACAGTGTACATTAAAAATGATCACCAGCAGTCGGAGACAGACGAAACAAAGACGTAATATTGCGTGACCGGTGCAGCCGCGGGGAGGGAGGGGGCGGGGATCCATGCTAATTAGACAGTGGTGGAAAGCGTGGGCAACTACGAACGACGATAAGAACGACCGAGTTACCTTTGCGAATCCGACGGCCGACGACGACGGAAGGCCTGGGATGCAGGGGCCGACAGCTGGCGAGACGCAGTCCGCGTCGTTCGTCGGACGATAACGCTCGGCGATTCAAAATCCCGCGGGTCGCGCGTGCGCAGCTCGCCGCGGGCCAATCACCTCGTCGCTCCGAAGCGGCCGTCCGTCTCTGTCGTAGCGACACTGCGGGTACACGATGTGATAGTATTTTTCGAAAAATGTGTCGGTCTTTCGCGCACTCATGCGTCCGGTTTTTCACGTGAGCACGCCGCGATCACCGAGTGCTTTATCTCGTGCCTGCCATCGCCTTCGGCGTGAGAATAATGGGCCAGTCGTCGAGCAACACCGGGCGCTGCGGTGAGTGTCGATTTCACATCCGTATTCGCGATTGTGTGTTGTCGGCCGCCCCGACGTTTTTTCGAGTCGCACTGCACGCTTGACATGTGTCAACTGCGAGGGCTCTTGACTTTGCTGCCAGCTCCTGCGCAAGTTTCGTTGACTTTTTTCGTGGCATTGCGTCGTACGCGCGGCGAGAGCCTTACCGACCCGGTGGCCGTCTTCGCGTACGCGACGGCCCGACCACGACTTTCCTCGCCGAATCCCTCCTTTTTTGAGGTTATGTCGACGGGTACGTCGGAGGAGAGAGAGGACGTCCGCACGGGAACCCGGTCCGTCCCTCGGCGACGTTTTATGCCCGATACGACCCGCCGCCGTCCACGCCAGCACCCACGGGCCTTTTCAATTATTTTCGACCCGCGTTTCTTTTACACCCGTCATCGATCCCCGATTTTCCCTGCCGCAGTGCTCTAATCTGCGCAAAACGATCGTTATCGCCGGGACCCCGCTTTGTTTTCACGCTCGATTATCCGAGCTCGCCGATCCGCCGGCGGACACTTCTCTCCTATTCCTCCGCGAAACTACCGTCGATTAACCTGTTAACCGGCCGCGACGAGTTTACTCGTCCACCGCATTCGTCCGTCTCTCCCAGTCGATTCTATTTTTTCTGTATTCGTCCAACAGCATCGATCGCATTTACATTTGTCACGGTATTATCGTGTTTGGTGGAATCCAGGTCCATGGAACTATTCATGGAGATTAAATGCATCTATGAATATCGACGAATTTATTAACCCGTATGAATTGCAGTCGAGATTGGTCCAGCCAGCCACCCTTTCGTCTAATCTCGAATGTTTTAGGGCTCGTGGAAACCGTACGAAAAAATTGTAGGGATTGTAAAATTGTTGTCAGGGTCATTTTGTGGAACCTTGGTGGCATAAAGGAAGAGGGGGCAGAACACAAAAGCCATCGTTGCCTGCATCACGATGCAGTCTCGAATCGGTCTATTTGTGCCGAACTGCATAGATAAGTTTTTACGGAATTTTCCAATAGATATCGCATGTTCGACGACGAATTGGAGCGACCAGTTTATGTTTATGTTTTCTAGTTGCTAATTACCAGCGATTCCCACTGTGTTTATATCGATTGCTTGTCTGACCGACCATTGATACCATTCAAGCCATTATGCAACTTTGTGGAACATTGTTGTGTCTGTTGTGCGGTTTTTCTTTACATTTGTTGATAAGATACTTCGGCGCGGACGGTACTGGAAAATTTTGTTGCAAATTAAATGGATATCCGTCACGGTCAATTGTGTTGGTAATTGGATATTGGAAGTTGATACTCGAGTTTTAATTTGCGAGCAGAGATTATGCTACTCTGTGTTACCGACACCGTGTTCGGTCGTCGACTGGACGAGAGCGACATCTGTCATGGGGTACGCTTGTAATTTGCCTTGTCGGTAAAAATGGAATTAATTGATTTTTCAATGTTAGGTGGTCGGACTGATTGAATAAACGTTCTTGAGGCTTTTTATTTAATAATTGTCATTCTTAAAAAGTAGATTATTTGACGAAATGATAAAATTAATTTATTTTTGTATTCTTTATGTCCTCTCTGGTTACGCAATTTAAACGGTTCTTTCAATGAAAAATAATTATGCATGTTTCAATCTCCAATATTTAACAATACCACAAGTCAATGTTCCAGTGCCTATAATTTATATGAAAAAATAATATTCGAAAGAAAGTGAAAGAAATAGAATATCATTTTAGTTTCTCACTTTTAATTAGACAGTAACTGTTTTAAACATAGTAAAATAATTCTAACTTAACCATTTATTTTATTTTTTCCACTATATTGTAAATTAGAAAGATAACTAAATATTTCACAGTCTTCGTAACGAATATACGACTTCGATAATTACATAAATCATTGAATCCTTTCTACGTCGAGGTCGATAAACAGTTTGTTCAAACAATCCCACCTCTCCAAACAGAGTCTCCTTTGAAAGCGTCAACATTTCGCACCTTCGTTCGTTTAACCATTTGTTACGAAACAAACAAAATGGTCCATATGGAGATCGTACAACTCGCAGAAAAAAAAACAGCTGGTATATTGTTTGAAGGGGTTCAAACAAGTTTATCAATTAGATAATTACTCTTCAACTAATGACAAAAATAAATAGAAACAAGGAAATATATACAGTAGACACTATTTGATTGTTTTGTTATCCGCATACCGTATGTCGTCGACAAAGATACACTCGAAAAAAGTCACTGTAGCAATACTAGCAATCTGCAATTATAAATTCAATGAGGGTGGAGGGTGCATTTAAGAATCTATTAAAAAAATTCTCCTTTGTTCAATATTTTGTCCATTCCTCACCGATGGTCGGGGTTCGGTTGTCCAAGAAAAATGTGATAAATATCTACAAAAATCCTGTTCTGCCGGAGCCTGAGGTGTCGCGAGAATTTTGGCAAATTTTCGTCGCGAGAACGAGCCGGCTCTCAGCGACAATTAATTGCGCAAGCCGTACGTGTCGCAGCCGTAATTTGTGAACGAGACGGTTTCCTTCCGTACAAATATTTTGCCAGCTGCATCACTCGCCGTCGGCGCGTCCTCCACGAGGAACACCTTTCGATTTCGTTTCGTACAGTCGGGCTTGCAAGATGGTCCGCCACGGCACAGGTACGGCATGGGTACCTTGGCATGGGCCACAGATGTTATTGTCATATTGCAGACACACAGCTCTCCGGGATTCGGAGCCGTAAAACCGCGGGGACTGCAGGTCCACGGGAATCCTGCTGCGGTGGCCAACCCGAAATCATCCCCTCCTATTATCGAATACCGTGTCACGCGAGCCAACTAGAGCGATTTGCTTTAATTTACTCTAATAGCGACGCACGATCTTCCGAATTCAATGGCATTGTCCGAACGAATTCCGGGAATTCGAGAGACGCGAATAAATATTCCTTTCTCAGCCCTCACCCTCAAGAACAGTTGGATAAAACATCCCAGTATAATAATACGCTCATTTTCATTATACGCATCAAATCAAATTTATATAATAATACTTTGAAACAGTTGAAAATAATTCTTAAATTCTATAAAAAAAAATAGTCGCAAAAGAATTTCAGAAAAGTTTGATAGTTCTCGTAGAATCAACGGTTTACCTTGAACACGGTAAAATAAATGTCTGCGATTGTTATTGTTCGAACTGTTCGCCGACTGGCGTTGTCCGCTAATGAGTCGTGTCCGACCGCTAAATATCGTAGCGAAAAACCGGCGACGGCGGCGAGTTCGCAAAAGGTCCGGGGCCCCGGCTCGCGGACACGTTCGAAACGTGTCCGACTAATTACCAGCGGAAACTACGACGGGGTCAAAGGTAAGACTTCCGGGGAACAAGGAGGAAAGCTCGTAGACGACGCAGCGGCTGTGGTTCAGGGCAGCGACCCAGTTCTCATATGTATTTATACCAGAAGATGCTATGCCGGCTGCGTGTGGCCATTTTCGAGCGGTCTAGAGAAAGGGTGACGAGAGGAGAGAGGAACGCCGGGAAAAGAGAGCCGTCTCGTGCGTCACGAGACGCGCCATGGCGGCTAATGAATCTGGAAATTTAATTCCGACTTACGGGGAAACCGATGTACCCGGTGATAAATGCAACGGTCGGACAGATCCGGATTTTTCTCGTTAAACCGATACGGGAGAGATCAATTATCCGATCGCCGATTAATTGGAGCGCTCGTTAAGCCGAGATCGGTTACCGCAAATAGTAATCGAAGAATAAGTCGCGAACGAGGTGACAGGAAAAAATATTCTCATCGTTCGCGGTGCATGTAACGGTCTTGCGCAGTGTCAAGAATTATTTAAACATTGTAAACAATTTCAAGTTTGTGCAAATACTTTCGAATTATTCAATCGCGCCTTCTTTGGAAACATAGCTCTTTCGTAAGCGTTTCAAGAAACTTGACGAACGTTCGTTGCGTAATTTATTTACGTGCAAACGACTCTATTGTATTTTTAACTGGACTATGGGCGCAGAAATTTTCGTTTCTTAACGTCCTGCAGCTGCGATCCTTGACTTTGATGCGCCAAATGCAGTTCTGCTCGTGTACACAGTGTCTCGCGAGGAACCGGCCAACTACTGACAACCATAAGTGCTCGGATTAATTCGAACATTGAAGTATGTTTCCAAATAGGTATTGTCAGCTAAATAAACAGTTTAGCATCAATTAATTTAATCATTCTCCTGTATCTAATGCAGGTACAAGAATTTTTCATCGTTACAAAATTGTTTAAAAATATTTTTGGACGAACGTAAAATCGTTTCTGGAACTAGTCATGCATTTCACAAGATGCTATCCGCTTTTCTTCGGTTTTCACTTGCGGTTTCGTTCCATCGACTTCTACCTGATCGCGTCCGTTTTGTCCCCGGTCGGACAAAAGCTCGTCGCTCAGGTTGGACATGGTTTCTTTCGATTTTGCGCCACCGACTCCTGCAGAACAACAAAGTTTTCTTTTCTCTGTCGAACGGTACGCAACCAGGCCTTACGTTTAAATCGCAACCGGAGCTTTTCCCGATTTCCCTTCAGGTACGTGTTGCACAATGCTGACGGGGTTCAAAGTGGCGATCTTTAAAAGTCCCGTCATTGTGCCAGTCCACGAACTTTCTGCTCTCGTGTTGCGAGATCAGCTGTGTCGAGTCGCGTGGGTGGATCGACCGGCTGATTGTGGGATTTATACAACGTCTTTCCCTCGAGGAAATCCCCGTCGAATGCGCAAGGTTGCCGGGAATCTGGGAAACTTGGCGATCGAGCGGTCTGCTGACAGAATGATTGAAACGATTTTTGAAAATGCATTGTAATGCGTGTTGCTAGGCGTTGAGTGAGAGACAAAGTTAGGTGCTTTATGTGCCGACTGCGAATTTCTGTGCAATATAAAAATTCTCTGCATTTATTCTGAGACGCATAGACATTTATTTATTTTTTTAATAATTCCATAAGGTTGAAACCAGTGCAACAGTATTTTGAAATTCTTTAGATGTTTTTACTGTTTTGCAGTCGATCGGTGAAATATAAAATTGTGACGATATAAAAGCCGAAATGGTAAAAGAAAAATATTTTCAACTTGTACCTTATAAAATGATAAACCATGAGATAAACCTGAGAACTTTTTATCAGAAATGGTAAAATATTTTCAACGGTTTATTTCTATAAAGTGTTAAAGGCACCATTTATTTCCCCACACAACATGACAAAGAGGACCGAAGATGGTCGGAGCAGCTGAGACCGATTCCGGAAACGGCGAAAATGGCAAAAGTCGTGAGGGGGTTGTTGGCCAGGCGGGAAACGGGAACGTCCGGCGCGGGGGAGGGCAAAGAATTTGTTCAGGCGGCGAATTCGCCCGACCAACGAAGAAGAAGACGACCACGACGACTACAAAACACAGATATATAGTCTCGATAGCGGCTGTTAATTCAGCCCTGGCCACCGGCTATTCCCAGTGCAGAACGTTGCAACACATAGGCCGAAAGTAATCCCGCCACGCTGTATTCTTAACCCGTTGCAACGGCAGTCGGTGGGGCAACGGGGCGAGAGGAGTGGCCACTGAGGACGAAAGGAGGAGGAAAAAAGGGCAAAAGAGTGCGTCTATGACGTCAATTGGAAAAGGTTCCTCTCGTGCCACGGGGTGCGAACTGCGGCTACTCTCAGCGGGGTCCCCGTCTTCTTCGGTGACGACTCGCAGTTCGCAGTCGAAGCCAGTTTCCCGTCTCGTCCTCGGCACTGGCATAGCATCAGCTTTCTCCCTGCAAAAACATCGTCTCTTCCCTGCGAAAGCATCGTCTCTTCCCTACGAAATTAACCCCAGACCATCCTGTCCGGTTGGTCGCAAAAACATACGATAACAAATATCGTATTTTGCCCAAGCCGAAATCCAAGTCTAGCTTTCCGAAGTCAATAGCAGATCTTCGGTGTGATTGCGGACCTCCATGAAACCGTAAAATTAATTTTTCTTCTGACAAAAATTATTTATGAGCGGACTCGATACGAATTGCTGCGAAATAGGACGCATTTTTAATGAATTGCGCGAGTTATAAATTTCCTGAATAATTCCTTGAAAAATTGAACTTTTAAAAACGAATGTACACCGTTTTATTACTTCCTATTCGGTGGAATTAATCGGGTCGGGGCAAACGTGCGGTTCAATTCAGACGGACAAGGGTTTTCCGAATGTGATTTCGAAGGGTGCAGAAAATTGTTGTTCCGAAGAATAGCTCTCTATACCACTGGCCGGTCCCGTGCTAGTCTGTTTCTTTCTTCTCGTCTCCTCTTCTCCATCTTCTCCTCGTTAGAATAGGCGAAAGTACGCAGAGAGTGGCATCCACGCGATTCGCACGAGAGAATTGGCCGCTCGTCAAAGAGGCTATTTGCAACCCTCGCGGATTAATTTTAAGAGAGAACGACGGTTTAGGAACATTCCCCTTCTTCTCCTCCTCCTCCTCGTCGTCGTCGTCGTTCCCCGGTTGTGTGTCCGCGGCCGTCTCCTTCGCGGTTTCCGCTTTTAATGGTCGCGGAAACGCTCAGACGCGCCACTTGTTCGCGATGAATCGCTGACTGTCGCGGACAGATACTAAATTGGAATTTTCGCGGCTCCGCTCTCCCTGCGATTCCGGACAAATTTCACGTACTGAATTTATATTCTTAATTGAGCCTGCGATTGAATTAGTTGACGCAATTACCGGGCGTGCCAGACACGTGAGCGCGCGCGACTCGTAAAAATTGCATTAATGCTTGCACTCGAAAGAATAGTGCGGATGAATCAGCGAGAAATGTGTTCTATTACGATGTCTGCGTTACTGTACTCGTGTTCAGGTATTTTATAGACAATGTTTAAATTATTAATGTGAACAATGCTGGGTAATTGTATTCGTCGGAGTCACTAATTGCTAAATTGGCGAAGTTCAGTTCATCAAGATCCTTGATTTTTATCAGTAAATTTATTTACTTTATCAGTAAATTCCTTTCTTTTCTGATAAAAAACAGTTAGACATGTATTAGATATTTTATCGATTATTTAAAAACATTTAATTTCATCGTGATTGAAGCATTTAGATCCATTGCGAACATTGAACGATTATAAAGCAATTAATTGAAACTTTAAAAAGATATACAGTCGTATAACTGAATAAATGTTTGGTTTATGCTCGCAAATAGAATCTGTAGCAGACAAGTGCCAATTCAAAGGGACTCTGTCGGATTCCAAGGAAACGCGCGTAACCAGCGGCGCATTGTTGACGCTGAATAAAATTTTTTAAATAAAAGCGGGACGACTTCCCGGAGCGACATCGCGAGCTCATTAATGAATTTCGAAATAATTTTCCCCCGGCGAAAGACCGACGCAAGAAAAGCCGTGTCTCCGCGCAGACAAAACCCATGACCGAACCCTTTGACAACACGGGGGTGGTCCCGCTTAAATCCCCGTCTCTGTCGGCGTACAAATTTTCTCGAAGGGCTCCACCCCATCAAGTTTGTCGAAGGGGTGGTTCCTATAATTGCGAGGGTTACCATTCGTCTCCTCTCTTAACGAGGGATAAAGTCTTTCTTTCTCTCTCTCTCTCTCTCTTTCTCTCGCAATGCTATTTTACTTTCTTTCGGACGCACCCCTTCTCGCACCCTGTGCCCCTGCACGCAGACCCTGACATTTACGCGCGACGAGCGCTGGAAACTCGGTTTAATTGCGGCCAAGGGTGAACTCGCATAATTAATCACCGGCTGAAATAAAAGCCTGCGCTTCGTTCCGAACTTGGCACCGGGCGAGGGTGGCATCGATCCGCGGCCACTCGATATTGCTGAACCTCTGCTCCATCGGATCGATGCTTTTCTGTGCTCGTTTGCTCGAATTGTTGGGAGGCTGTGCTGTCAACAAACAGGCACTGTTGTTTAATTATTATTCATCCCGAGCAACCATTTTTCACTGTTACAAATAATTAAGATCAATTGAGCAAGGTCATGAATACATTATTAGCCTAATATGACTACGAATCTTCATGCGAAGATGAAAATAGTGTCGAAATAATTTATTTTACTGTATTCGAGATTTTTAAAAATATTTTTATATAAAATAATCTAAAATTTCTTCATTTCGCAAAACGTACGAGCAAAATTCTAACATCCATTGTGTGTCATTGTCAAGCATTGGCACAAAGAATGCATTATGTGCAAAAACTGCAACACCCATAGGAAGTAAATGCAAGAAAAAATTGTACGAAGTAAGGGTTGATCGAACCTACAATCATTACCATCACAATTGCGCGCAAACTATATTTTTTTCTCATTACCAATTTGTGGTTCGAATCTCGGTTTGTCCGAGACTCGCGTGGGGTGAATCTTGTTTTTTTGGACACAGTTTTTCTGACGCTTTTTTTTGGGGACAGTGTTACCCTTTCGGAAGGGTTGAAACTCGAAGCGACGCATTCGAACGTACTCGAAATGTCATAACTCATCGAGTCACCGGAGTTGTTGGAACAAACAGTGGGAAACGTAGCACTTGCCTCTCCAGACGGACACTAATGGCTCGCATTTAACCCCTTGATCGTTGTCGGCGTGGTTTCCACCCCCTGTTCTCGCTTCCAGCTTCTTTACACTTGATAAATGAGCTACAATGGTAGGATGTGTTTTTTTCTGTTTCTTTTGTGCACCGAAGTACAATCGCGTATGTATTATTTCTTATTTTTCCAATCTGCTTTCGTACGATAATCGAGCTACCACCCCGAATGCGAAAACGAAGATCATACTGTTGCTAAAAATAAATAATAAATTTATCATGTACATTATTTATGGACACGTTACAAGGAATAGAGCAATTAAATTACTTCGTAACAGATCGTACCCTCGATTCGCGACCCTGGTGCAAAAGGGGGATGAAGTGCTGACAAAAGTGGAGGTAATGCGAAATTGCCGGCATTTTTCCGGCATCGTGTCCGCAAACTGTTCCTCGGCGAGTCTTTCCGTGCGCCGGCTGGCAGAAGCGGGGCTTGTTTCCTGAGGAGGGAAAGAAAGCGGCGGCGAATCCTTATTATTGCCGAGTGAATGCGAAATCCAACGCGATGTGGACCGATGCACCCTTTCGCGGGCACAATGCTTGCACGTCCACCGGGCCCCTGGGCTCACAGTCACAGCTCCCTCTTCACGACGAACATCGTCATCCTCTCTCTTTCGTTCTTTACTTTCGCGAACGGACAATACCAGAAACGATCGGCCGTCTGCTTACATACGGGCGCTATACAAGCCACCTCGGCGACAGATACAATATTCCGAACCCTATCGAGGCCCTTTATTGCCGGCTGCATCCGATCCTCGATCATTGAATCCGCAGATTCGCTGCCGCGTCCGTACCAATGAAATCTTCATCCGTTCCTTCGCACCCTTCGCTTCTGGAATGTTTTTAATCTTCACCGAGACGTTTTCTCTTTCACATTCTTGCGCCAGCAACTGGACTATGGGTCTTTGCACAGAATAAATATATTTCGAATTTGTTGCAAGTTGCAGGGTTTAACAAAAAAAAATTTATTTCGTCTCTCGTTGTAGTGAGTTTCTCTAACGATTAGAATTTCTTTTTCTTGAATCATTCAATCTAATTCTACGATAATGGTCGAATTGTTTCGCGATTATGTATTACGGAGTAATTAGGAAGTGTTTTCGAAAACAGTAGAAGGCAGGAGCACGCGCGGGCAGGTGGACGCGCTACTTCGGGCCGTACTAAATTTAAGCGAGTTTAAAAATTCCTGATGGCCCGCGGTCCGTTTGCTTCGCGCACTGTGTTTCTCAATTGAGCCGATGACAGCGTGACATTTTCGATCCGCCCGCTGACATAATTCCCGTCCCGCGGAAGTCGTCGACGTTTCGCCAACAACGCTTACGTAGCCGCGGGAATTCGCCACAGACCCATGAAAATTTCGTTTATCGAAATAGGGGTTAATTAATGCTTCCTGTTATCGTATATCGTTTCCTCAATTAAATTCCGCATATTTTAAAAATTTTACTTCGCACAATTGCTACCTTTATGAAAATTGAATAACTTTGAAATGTTCCACACCTGACACGCTCTTCGTGCGTAACGTGTTGCACGTGTGAATAGGTGTACAATTACGAAATGACTAAGGAATCGAAACCAGTCTTCTCATCGTTTAACAAAGTTGCTTCATAGGAACCAGTCTGATAAGTCTACTTGGTGGAATTTTTAATAAAGCATGAATTCACCGTTGAAGCTAAGGGCTGATTGATTTGAAAGGATCAAAATGTATCTGGGCGACCGTCGAGGCAGAGTTGAAAGAGCGAATTTTTGCCCGATTGCCATTCTTCCTCCCGAATCCATAAAAAAACTTGTTTACACAGCATCCACGGCGTAAGGGTAGCAGGCACCTGCTACCTTTTGTAACCGTGTGTGTTTTCTCTCCGCGGGCCTATAGGGTTTGACAGCCCGCATAAATCTTTGAATACCAGATTTGTCAAAAACGCAGTTACACTGGCACAAACACACGCGCAGACCAGACACACGTACGGGGTGTTCCATCAATTTCGAGCTCTAAAAATCGAACATTGTTGCCCGACGAAAAACCGATCGGCACCTGCTTTCTTGCAACCACACGAGCCACGCGCTCTCTCGTTGTTTGCCGCGCGTACTTCGAATGACTCGAAGAGAAATGGTTTTTCAACCACCTGTTTGTCAAGCTCGTAATAACGAGCCGCAGTCTGGATGCAATAAAAAAAGGAACACACACCACGGACATAGGAATCGTGTCCGTGTCGATCGTTTACGCGAAATCGTCGCTATTTTATATTTCGGGGATACCCGCGAAATTTATGCACGCTCGATGGCGAACATTCGCTGACCGCTGCATTGAATAATTTTTATTACCGTTAATAATTTTTTTCTATTCGAAATTCTTTTATAATAATTTAATCGAATGCCTTCTAAATTCTCATCAAAGACAGATGCTAAGCAATAATCACCTTCGGAGCTCATCGAATTAAATACGACTGGTCACGTTAGCAAGGTGGTTAAATGCTCAACCCTTCTTCCTAAGAAGAATCCAAGATTCCAAGCTTCTTCTACACCGCTAACTGATCCCCTAACTTCTCCCACTATATCTCTCATTCTACCACCTAGATACAGACTCCTGCAATTTACGCTCTCAAAAACGTGCTGTCGAGCCATTCCTCAAAAGCAAAGCATCGCGGGACCAGTTCCTGAAAACTTACCATAATTATTAAGGTCATCGATGAAGTTAGCAGCTGACACCAAAGACACAGTACGAGTACATCCTGGCCCACATTTTACACGTGCTCCACTTAAAAAAAAAAAAACCGTAAATTTCTCCTGACACAGTCTGATAAGCAGAACAGATTTCCAAGGGTTGGAGACTCCGCTGATCCTCCATGCGATCGTGCGAACAGCGCGGCACCAAAACGGTGGATCTTCAACGGATCTAGCGGTAGCTGTCCCAATAACCCAGCTTAATAACTTGTAGAGAGTCCTCGTTGACGCGTTTTCCGCAAATCGTCCACTTTCCGCAGCATTATCATTTAATTGCTCGGCATGTTTCTCTTCCGTATACGCGGCCGTTTGGACCTGTTCGGGACCAGGAGGCAATTCGAGGACGTCGGTCGGTCCGGACCCGGCACATCTGCCCATTCGTGGCAGGTGGCGACTTATCCGCTTCTCTCCTACTCTCCTCACCTCTCTCCGCCTCGCTGGTGCATCCCCTCTCGCGTGGTTCTCGGACGTCTCCTGGTTTTCGTCCTTGTTCGAATAACTGCCTCCCTGTATCTCTCGCCTCTCTCGCGAGAGACCCGGTCTCCGAAGAGCCACGCGACAATATCGCGGCAGGCGCGTGTCAGCGTTCCCACCTTGGCGGGGAGAATGTCGTGTGCCCAAGTAAAACTGCCCGATGCCAGTGCACGGCTTGTAATTATTAATCATTAAATTTACCTCTCGCGACCGTCTGCCCGGAGTAACCAATCTTTTTCCGTCGGTGACGAGCCCGGCCCGGTCCGGCCCGTTGCGCGGCGCTCTCTCGCCCCGAACAAAACAGGAGCTGTTCGCTGGAATTTGTGCAGTCGAAATTCTTTCTTTCGCGCGGATCTCGAATGCTTCTGCTCGACGACGCGACACGGTAAGGACCGCAAGGTGTGTGGGTCAAATTTCTGGTCGCTGAACGGGTATTTCACTTCGATCTAGGAATTATTGCAACTGGACGAATTGCATTGATTAATGGTCGACGGTCTTTCAAAATGTTCCAACCTAGACGCACTTGTCAGAAAATCTTCCTATTGAGAACGTCCATTCGAACATTTTGTCTAAGACAGATCAGTGACAGACTAACCAACCGCGGCACAAATTGCACGACCGTTGATTAAATTCGCAGTCTCCACCCCCGCGCCAGGTAACATCCTGCTTGTCGGAATCGCGGCCGATTCGCAGAGCACCGGCAGGTTTCCCCTGTTCTCGAAGATCAAGATCCAGTTCAATGCTCCCCATGTTCCGGAGCACCACCTCAGTCTCCCTCTCACTCTCTCTCGTTCTCTCTCACTCCTCTCCTTCTTTCTCTCGTCATCCTCATCATCGTTTTAAGTGTCTCCTACACCCCGTATTTATCCCCACCACGTGTACCAGCTAGCCACGCGCCACCATCCTCCATTGTCTTCTCTCGCCAACGGTCTTCCCCTACTCTTCATCTTCTCCTCTTTCTCTTTTTCTCCGGCAGGACCCTGCTGTTCTCCCTGGCTCTTTCACTCTTCGGTCCTTCCTTCGAGTCTGAAATTTTCAACATCTGTCGAGCCTCCTACCACCCTTGATACGTTCACTTGGTAACAACGCCATCCCCGTATACCTCGGCTGCTTCCTGTGATCCCGAAATCCCGGATCACCGAACTGGGATCGCTCGAGTGGAGTTGGCGAGAGGGAGGGAGAGAGGCCAAGGGGCACGACTCGCCGTCGTCGTCTTCATTCGGTTAGAGGACTACCGGAGCCTCCTGGAATTTTGTCGTTCTGCTGAATTATGCATGGCACTTCTCGCGGACGCATTGCCGCCGCACCGCGTCCCCCGGCCGGAAGCTCGGATGCTGGTATCGATATCTCGGGATCGTCCGTGTCGAATAGGTCTGCGATTCTCCGGTGCTCGAGAGGGTTTGATATGCCTCGGGTGTCGCTTGTCTTCGGAGGGCTTTGAAATTTATTGGGAAGGTGGGGGTATTTATTTATTGCACCGACTTTGAGGTTACTCATTGACTCCACGATTAAAATCCCACTGAAATGTCCTCTCACGTTTCTCAACAACCCTAAAAATCCACCAACGAAAGTTGATCATTGTGGCAAAAAGAAGAAACCGCTCGACGAATCAACCTCGCAATTTCGGCCGGAAAATTCGTGCAATCTACATTTTGGATCTTGTTCGAGGACCGCGTGCGCCTCGTCTTGCCTCGCCTCGTCAGAGATCCCTTTCACCTCTTAATTCGCCGGTAGTCGCTAACAACGTTTCCGAAATGCTGCTCGATATTGCCCCGAGATAAAAAGCTGTCGAGCATCGTATGGGTACCGTTCGGGGCTCGATCATCACCAGCTGACTCCGTTCGGTTTTGGCGCGTGCCAAAGACCGCAGTGAGCCCGTCGAACAAAGTTGCGTCCTGCTTTCCGCTTTATTAACGGGGGCCATCCTGTGCTTGACCACGTGTTGTCTCGTCGATAAAAATCGCGGTCAGACCCCGGCCGCGCCAAACCCCGCAAAAAGAATGCTCTCCCGCCAGCCCCGGTTCACGCAATTTACTGCGAATCGCCCTCGCGATGAAACCGATACCACCCCCAGCACACGCTCTGTCTACTTCTTCCCCGGGGCCCCGAAGACAATGGATCCTCCGTCAGATAATCGAGTGACCACTGTCCATTGTACCGCGCCAACGGGCTACCGGAGTCGTAAACATCGGAGACAATCGATCTTAACGATCCGATGATTTTATGCTCACGATTGTACGCCCCGATCGAATTGCCGCGAGTTGTTGACCGCTCGATCAGACTCGTGGACCTACAGACTGGAGTACGCGTTCGTTCTCGTCGTGAATCAATGCGGACGAATTATTCTGCTGGTTTGGGAATAGTTCAATTGCAATTTTGGCTGCGATCGATGTTCTTGGGACTGTTTTCTAAATTTTTGTTCACAAAGTTAGGCTACTTCAGCTCCTTGCTGATGCCAGAGGGAGTAGAGACCCGAAGCTTCTGGGAATGGTATTTCGTCTAAAATCGCATAATTCGGCCAGTCCTTTGACTTTTAGCTTCGTCAATCTTATCGCGTTATTTTGAGAAAATTGCGAAGGTGAATCAACTCTCGGAGGGTTAACAAGATGTTTTCTACATGTTTCTTTGAAAAGGAAACGAATCAGTCCGTCATAGAGAACACGTATACCCGGGGCCCATCTCATTTAGACGTCTCTCTTTTTCTCTGTGGTTCTCTAACTTATTCACTCGTTGATTTCTTATTCAGGGAAGGAGCTGACCCAGTTCTACCCTTTCCTTAGCTGGTCTTGGATGGAACCGAGGCATGCTGATCACGCGACAGCTATAATATATCGTCTGTAACAATATCGCGGGGGATTCGCAGTCTCCCTCTCTGGGGGTAGGATGAATTCCAAAGAAGCTCTGGCACAACCCTCGGTGGCCTTTAGCCATCGCACCGTATGAAAGGAGTTAGCTCTCCCGTTACCTGAAGAATTTCAGGATCGTGCCCCAGGTTTTCCCGCTTCATTGACTCGGAGATCGACGTGGCACGTGGTGCACAGATTTCGGCTCTCCTTTTTCCTCGAACAAAGGTTACGGGTAGCACGCTTCTCTCGATCTTACGGCCAGAAGAAGGAGAGAAGTCGGTGCAGGACACCGTGTGTAAACCTTCGACGGTAGACCTGGCACGATATCGATGAGGCACCTGTGTTCCTCTTGTTTCTGAAACCTTGAAAAATTTCGATCGCGATCTTATCTGCTTCCTAGAAAAATTATGACGGTGGATTTTACGGGGTAGCATTTTTACGTATAACGCGTTGTCCAAAAAATGATCGATTCTAGCTATGTATATTGTTAGAAGAACATACAACATTGTGTTATTATCCAGTTACCAGAAGAATCATTTTTGCGTCGTTTCTACTTTCCTGAACGATTCCATAAAAATTATGTACATTTTCATGGAATAATTTTAATTCGATGGACCTCCGTGTTAAAGAGATTCTGTTCTCGGAGTAACGTACTTTGAGGGTCGGAGGAGAGAAATGTCGCGAATATATTGTTCCACGGGTCTGAAGAAACCCCCGCCAAAAAAAAAGATTGAGAGAGACAGAGAAGGAGAAGGAAGGGTTTTGCCGAAGGGGGTGACGGCTTCTTCCGCAGACCGAGAACGGACATAGCGTTTTCTTCATCCTCGTCGTTGTCCCCTGTTTCGCTCTTATCCGTGTCGGGGGTGGGCACAGGGGGTAATATAAAGTGGGTGGATGAAATGAATGGGATATGTTGTGAGCGGTTCGGTTGAGTATTGTTGATCGAACAATGGCGTCTGGCTTGTACACGCCGAGAGAGACCCCAGGAGGCAGCTGACATTCCCTGACTGCGAGGAAGAGCACCTCCGCCTGGCAACAACCGCTTAATAAAATTATCTTGGACCGGCCGACCGATTTCTTCGTGGCCTCGACGGAAATCTACATAATTTTCGTCTGTCTGCGTTACAACATATCGTAATGTTTATAAGTTTCATCTATTCTAAAATATTGCGTATTCTTTAGGGATGGATTTTTTTTACCTCGAATGAATCCCTCGTGTTTCATTATTAAATCAATATTATTATTAAATATTATTATTTAAAAAAAAGCAGCGCTATTTTTAAATTTTCGCAGAACGCAGAATCAATTATACCCCACCAGGGCTTAACTTCATTAAATGAAATACTGTACACAGTGCTTTGCCAGTCGCTTGACCCAAAAAAGTCGATAAGTTTAAACAGGTGTACTCTTTCCTGAATCCTCTTTTCACCAATCGAAACTCATGTAATTAATCGTTTGATCCCAATTGATAAATATTCCACCGAAAGGAAAGTGAAACGATTCAAGTTAGATGTAAATTAATAGCCCATCCGCTGTTTCTGTTTTCTCGAGGACAGTCGACATTTTGTCAGAGTGATCTTACCCCCGGCCATTAACACTCTTGTAATTATTAATTGTGTTCCACCAAAACTGGTGGCAGACGGCAGCTGTTGCGAAATGTAATTTTTTAAATTGCTCGATAGCGAGTTCAACAATTATACCAACTTCGGGATTACCGAACCATTAATTGTAAATAATCGCTCGCGTGTCGCTCACTTATAAACGGACACGTTTTACGTGGTTGCACGGTGGACGTGAGTGATTACAATAATTTCAGGAAGTTCGGCCCGAGCATAATTTATTTAATGTATTCATTAACATGCAGCGAGTTTCGCTTTCGTTGCTTGTTTCGGACGTGTCGCGTTTTCTGTTTGACGGAACTGGAACAATTATAATACAATAATCCCACAATATATATGAAGTTAACAAAATTATTAAGTTACCATAAATTTATAAATTATACATTATAAATAATAGGAAAATGCAGAACGAACGAAGAGATGCTCGAAGAATTACGGGTTTTCTAGCGTTGGAAACAGATTTTAGATAAAATACACGAGCTTAATTAAATAAATAAAAATCTTAGAAGAAATCTCTACGTGTTTTAATCTTTTTCATTGTTGTGGAATATATCCACCGCGTTTAAACCAATTTTCTTCTGGGTTCGAGAGATTTTTCCAGGAGATTCGTTCGCGAAAGAAAAATGTGTATCGAGTTAAGAACGAATGGACAAAGGGACGCCTTGAAGTGAGCCGTCTTGTCAAACTGGGTTATCTCCGTAATTACACGATTATGCAAATTGCACTGGGTAGGACCGTCTTGAAGAGCCTAGACACCCTCCGTCCGAATTAAGGATCCTCCCTTCGCAGTCCCCTTCGAACTTCTTAATTATGTAGTACCAAAGGTGCTTGGTCGTATCCTCTGCAACCTGTTACTCCTGTGTGCAACCTTTTATGAGCTATTGTCTGACGGAGGCGACCTGCCGCGCAACATGGCGTCTGAAAAATTAATAGAGGGCGGGGTCGACGACTGACGAGAGGCGTCTGCGAAATAAATCGTCAATTTGATTAACGACGTCCTTTGAGGGCGGTTTTGCACCATCCGCACGAAAGTTTCCTCACTTTTAATTCAACTGTTAAGCGGCCTTCGTAATTTATAACTGATTTATTACCTCGAGCTGGAATCTTACTTTCCTCGGTATTCCCGGCGAATTTCGGATTTTCACGAAAGTAATTTGCGAAAGTGCCGAACTAAATGGAAATTTTACAGACAACGGCATTCTCGTAGAAATTCAATGGGTCTACTTTAGCAAGTTTTTTATTTGATTGTACGCTGTGTAAAAATGTAACCAATGTTTTCATACGAGAGTATATTTTGATCGAAACAGATGAAACAATAAAATTTTGATAAAATGCTTGAATTTTCGTTGTAAAAATTGTACTTATCTTGTTTTTAGCTTAAAAAATAAATTCGGCGAGGTTCTGGAGAATGGTTCTATTCGACCATTTGATTTTCAACTTTGTGAAATTTATTCGGTGGATGTTTTGAAATTGAAATCAGCGGATCGAATTTGTTGCTGGATTTATATTCCTGGTAGAATTGCACCGTCCACTTTCCTTAGAGGAATGAAACAAATTATTTTAATAAATTTCGGCCGGTTTAATGAATAATTTAACAGCACTCGCAATAAATCTCAAATAATGTGTGTATTTATAAATTATGGATAAAGTTCGATTCGCGAACCGGATATCCGCCAGTTGGACAGCGTAGCTTTACGAACTTCCATTGTAGAAGCAAAAATTGTAATAGATCGTTCTGATGTTGAAAGTGTAATTCACTGTAGCAGCTTGTAAGAAAGCAGCAACGCGAAAATATTATACGATATTTAATAAATGTCTAACTATGATTGACTGTGCATAAATCTCCAGCGTTGGCTTCATAAATCTATGAATTTTCATTAACTAAAATTTTTATTTTTCGTACGCGAATACATGGGCTTGCAGGAAAATGATCAGAATGCTTCTCAGAAGAAACACAATATTACTCCAAACGCTCATTATTGAAAAAACTTATCAGTTACGAGGGTTAGGAATATACGATAAATTTTAACCTTTATCGATGCCCAAACACACCGTGGCAGATCCATCGATCACGACGAAAGTATTTGGATGTCCGTTAGTGTATCGAGTTTCTCAACTTCGTCATGCGGGATGGTTAATGAAAAAAGGCTATTTCCTGCCTAATAACGCCACGTGGCTATTCAGTTACTCTGCAAACTCTTTTCGAATAGCAGTTGCCTTCTGAAAAACCAGGGGTTCGGCGGACAGTTGAGGGAGGATATAGACAAAAATGATTCACACAGAATTCACTAAAAAATCATGGCGGTGTTTATCAACAATCTCTGAATTGTAGAAGATTCTGGACCAATACAAATTGAATTTTTATCAGATTTTTATCCCAACGATTTCGAATATTTTTAAAACCGACGAACGTTTCATATGCTGAAAATTGTCACAGTTAAGAATATTTCTTTATCTGTTTTTTTTTGTTTTTTAAATATTCCACGACTCATATTTTCAGCAGATCCCCTTAAGAAGATCGGCTAAAAGTCCATTTAAATTTCTGCAACGAGCCATATGGTGCTATTATTCATAATTTATCTGGACAAATGAAAGTACGATTGAAAGTGGCCGACGAGATAACTCGCTCCCGTTAAACATGTTAGCTGACACCGTGGTTGATAGCCGACGGTAAATAAACGCCGTTCGTATAAACTGCAGCAGGTAGACCGTTAATATTTATTAAAGGGGGCCACGTGCAAAATCAGTACAGGTATTTTGGCTCGTGGCTGCCGAGTTTGTCCACGTTTGACTTCTGGCACGCAGCTGTGTGATCTGTGTGTCCCTTCTGCGTGATCAGCGCTCGCCAAAATCAATGGGTTCAATCCGAGATCTATTGAAACCGGCGGCTCCGGGCGTCGACGAACGTCCTCAAGCACCTGGGTTTTCACGGGGAATTTCTAGGGCTAAATTGACACCTGGGTACCACATGCCGAAGTCCCTTCTTCGACGGCTGCGCGTTTCATTTGGCCCGACCTCTCGCGTTTATGACTCTCGTTGCATCACGTCCCATCCCCGGACATTTACCGGCACCGTCGCCGCCTTTTTCTTCGACGCGACGCGACGTTCCGCACGCGTTTTCTAAATCGTGACTCCTCGGGGAAATTTCGAAACGTGCTCACCCATTTATCAACTCAACGCTTCAACTATCTAGAAACGTGCTGTCTTTCGGATTTTTTTTTCAAGGACAGTTAACAAATAAAAAATCCCGGTTTCAAGGTCTGAAATGAATAATTTTTTAAATTTTCGAACTAGAGGTTATTAAAACATAGAATTTTGAAAAATCTTTCACGTTGAGAAATTTACTTCAGTTATTTATAACTGAAAAAATATTTAATATATCAAAAAATTTTACGTTTTAGATTTCACACAATCCTGTCCTACCTAAAAGCCTAAAACTGAAATAATGAGAAGTCTCAGGGCAGTCTGACAATCAGGTTCGTTGTGAAAGAACGAGATGAACTAGTCGAGACTAGCAACCCCGTGGATGTTCGAAGGGGATGAAGGGGGGCTGCGTTAACCAGACTTTCAGCTGGTTTTCAGCCAGGATAGGGGAGCCTGTCGAAAATAAAAAGGGGAGGGCTGCTTATTCTTCCAGCTTTGGTTTTATTCAAATATATTTCGCATCCCCCTTCGGCCGACATTCCGATACAGTGCGGCACGAAGGCCCACCCCTGGCGCCAGATGTTTTCACCTTTTCAATCGGCCCTCGCCTGTTGCACATTGAATTTTTCACTCCCCGCGCGCGTGTCTCTCGCGAAAAACTCGTATTTCACGTTATACTTCGCCCCTTGTTTCCACGTGCCCCAGGATTCACCCTAAGTCGTAGGGGTCCTGCCGATAGACACAGCCTAAGTATAGCACCTTTAGCCGCGAGTCCACCAATTTTTCGACTAACTGTTTGCTATTTTTCTGTTTCAGGTAAGTGGCGTGACTTTTGCGGCTTAGATGCAGCGGGCGAGGGGGATGGTAAGGTGACGAAACGACTTTTTAGGGGTGTGCTAACCTTTTTAGTACCAGCAAATCTCTTTTTATTGGGCGAGATACGCGTGCGTAGAGGGGGAACATGAATTTTGAAAAAATTACATTGTAGTCGAATATAGCATAGCATAATATATTTAAAAATAATAATAACAACATTATAATACAAAAATCAACTGTGCGGAAAATCTATAATAACTTAAACTGTGCAATGTGTAAAAGTAACATGATACAGAGAGCAATATTTTACGTCTTGTCTGCACTTTGCGTTCTTTGCATATTGCATGTGGCCCCGCAAACTGAAAACCTTTTCTATCAACCCCTTTTGCGCCCTTAAAAAATGCATCAATCCATCTTTAAAAGTACGTAGCATGACATTAATTACTGTATGATATAATCATGTGATCTCGTCTAAAATGTGTACAGAAATAAGAATTTCTTTAAACTTATTTAAGAAAATAACTGAAAGACCGACACAAGAAAACCATAAAATAACCCACACCAAACTCCTTCGAGTTTAGATCCACAAACATTGGGAAACACTTCCTTTTTTTGTTACAAATGCATAAAATCCACAGTCTAATAGTTAAACAATTTTAACCCTGTGGTGAAATCGTGATTTCACTTGAACGTCCACCGGAAGATCGAAGTCGCATTTGTATTAAAGCTTGTCGGGGGGTGGACGATCGCATCGCGTTCAGAATAGCGTATTGAAGGGTGCTCCTCTCGTGGAGAAAAAGAACTCGAATACTCGCTTCTTTTTCACCCCCTATTCCTCTCTCTTTCTCTCTCTCTCCCACACACACACTCTTTCCCCGCGCTCTCCTTTTTTTATCTTCTTCCACTCGAAGCCTCGTTCCCTCTTCGATCCGCTCGAAGACCGTCTGCGGATAGTCGAGGGCCAACGCATTGAAACAGTTTCGCTTTGATCTGCGGCGCGTGGAAATTGCGTTTCCACGTAGGTCGCGTGGATTATGTTGTATACAGGCACGCACGTCGGTCGTTTTACGCTCAAAGCCTGTTGCGTCCGGTGGCTCAAGGTGTTCGCGATTAACAGGACTGCTGGATGGCTTCGTTCCATGCGTTCTGCCACCAGACACACTTCAAAAGTGGATACCCGGAATCGAATTTCCACGTGTATCGACACACCGAACTGTTTAGACGTCTTCTATTTTCACGAACGCAACGTTACTGTACATGCTGAAATTATTAGAGCCACTTGCACAGAACTAGTTCTCTGCCTTGTAAGCAATACAAGTACCATCATGTATTTAAAATTCACAGGACCTCCAAGAACGATTATCTCAGAGCAAAATAGCGTTTGTATAAAATATTTTCTGTTTGCAATGTTACAATTGAAGTGAATATTAAATTTTTACAAAATCCACAGTCTGACGATCAATTCTGAAACAAGTCATAAATGAATTTGAACGAACCGAAAGTTTTGCTTTCGAAAATTCGTAAAAAATTCAAGATTTTCTATCGAACCCAGCGCATAGGCGATCATGTTCTGGATACGTTTAGTATCAAGCGCGTTAGTCCCCCGAAGCACGATCATACGCCGGTGTTGCCGAGTTTACCGTGAATACCCGCATCCTAGTCAATAGCTAACGAACCGTCTCACACAAACCGAGAACGATTTGAGACGATGGGTGCTAGCGACGTGACTCATCCGGCCCCTTTGTGGTGGTTCTTAGTTGAAGACGATCTTCGCGAGGTAATGAACTTTGTTTAAACGACTACTCGGTAAACGCGGCACGGACGGCCGGCACGTGCCGGCTCGCCTCCTTCTGCTTCGCTCGTCTTCCTTCATCATTTGTTATTGAATTCCCCGGGATACTTTCACCTCGACCGTGCTGATATGAATACGCGCGTGTGTTTCGACGGAAACCGGCCGCCATGCTGGGACACTTCGACAGCCCTGCGAACCCTTCGTTGATTCGTCGAAATCTGCTCTTCGTTGTTCCACGATTAGCGGAGCTCCGAAGTGCTCTTAGCTCGTGTGTCCGGGCCTTGTGATCCGCAGAAATTCTGGTTTTAACCCTTTGCGGACGGAGTCATCCGACGAGCATGCGTCGCTGTGGACGAGAAGTATTGGTGCGCGCAGTTGAGAAAATTTGAACGTTGAACGTTTGCGTTATAATAACTAAAACTTATTTTATTTGCGTTATAACTTTCATTCAAATGCAAAAAAATTTATGTTTTCTCGGTTATCTGCCGACATTCGTCCGCAAAGGGTTAATGGTGATTGGAATTTTTTAAAAGTGTTAAATTGCATGGAGAAAGAATTTTGTTTGTTCGGCGAAAATTTCCTGCGAGAGGGTGAAAACAACCCTTGACTTGATTTTTCTCACAATGTACAGATGATCGAAAAAAGGTGTTCAGGTAAATGAACTGGCCAAAGGTGCGAGAATATCTCTGACATCTTCGTAAAAACGAGAGTCATTACGATTTTGATCACCGTTGTTCCCGGTACCGTTCTTCGTCAAAAGAATTAATTCAAGCAATAGCTAATTCGTTCGGTCGATTAGTTCCCCCCGGTGCTTTTATTTTTTTCCCCCCATTAATTTAAACCGAAATACTCTGTTGCAAATTTCGAAGTTTTATCGCCGGGGATCAGTGCCGATGCACAACAGCTGCGAACTCCGAAAGAAAGAGAGATCACGATGCAGTATCTGGAACGGAGGAGCTACTTAATAATGAAAAAAACCCGCATATGGGGACCGACGCGGCGTAAAGCGACGTGGTTTTTCTTCGAAAACAGGTTAATAAATATTCGGATAATTAAAACGAGGCTGCAGAATGATACCCTTAGAACTTATCTGATCGCAACAATATAGTACAATTTCTTGTGTATCTGAACGCGATCAAGATTCCAGTTTGTCTTTTTAGCACGCGACACTGCTAAATCGCGCCCGTACGCTATGATTACGCTCGGGGATTCGCATTTTACGATCAAAGCGCCGATGTCTATGGAAATTCGTGCTTTCGGCGATCGGTCCCGCGATAATGTAATGCCGGACGCAAATTATTTCCTTTGCGAAAGGCTTGTTTATATTCACAAAATTTCCTGACACCTTTTTAAAATTTTTCATTCCTGTAATACCTTATTCGTTGATTATGAGCGTCACGAGCGCAGTGAAGTTTGCAGGCTCCCGACCACAAATCCATTTTACACTTCCTGCAACGTCGCATCGGCGTGACTGCAAATTAATTTAAGGGTTTCTTTTGATGGAAACTTCTTCTATAAAAAGTTTTAATGAGATATCAAATTTTTCTTTTAACCCTTTGCGGACGAATGTCTGCAGATAACCGACAAAACATTTTTTGAAAACAAATTTTTTTGAATTTGAATGAAAGTTATAACGCAAATAAAATAAGTTTTAGTTATTATAACGCAAACGTTCAAATTTTCTCAACTGCGCGCACCAATACTTCTCGTCCACAGCGACGCATGCTCGTCGGATGACTCCGTCCGCAAAGGGTTAATAGACCATCGATACTTTTCTAAATATTGCAAAGAATCGCATCGCGGAAAACATGATATTCCATTCTGTTATAAGTATATTAAATTGCGCAGTGGAAATGTATTAATAATTCGGAGCAGGCACTCTGTATTATACACGTGTTTATTTGTCGAATGTCGTCGAACGTCTGGCCATCTTTTATTCGTCTTACGTTATTACGAACACGTGTTTTCAATTTTACAAACTCAATCTATTCCGCGACCACTGATTTTAATTTTACTTCTTCCTTTTTTACTAGAAGATTTTTTTAATTGTTATTTGGTGAATAGGCCCATAACCTGTTATAAGTATATTAATATACTTTTAACACATTCAACTCGAAATTGGGTCGTCCACCGGTTGTTAGTGTTAACATTGAGCGAACAAAGACGCGTAAAATGGCGTTTTTTTTTGGAACACCATCCAGGGTTGAACGGGGGTCCAAACGATTCTCGCGTGTATCAGGTGGACAATTGTGACCGGAAAAATGTTTTTGTTCGCCGATCGATGCTCACGTCTGGTGATCAGGCTCGCCTTTCACCTGTCGGATTCGCGGACTCGATTTCCTTTACGGCTGTCGCGTCGCGGCTCGTTCTTCGCACGAATTCTCGTAGAAAGCTGAGACACATGTACCGTTTCCCCCACAACTCGATGCGATTCCCCTTCGTCGTTACATTTGTCATCGATGTTTATACCATTAAACTGGATTCCCTCTCTCTCTCTCTTTCTCTCGCTGTTCGTTCAAACAGCCGGTTACTAAATTGCTGTCAGGGGCGACCGGTCGCTAACCGCCGTCTACTATAATAGCCGGTTGCATTGCAATATACCGAGCCCAATTATCGCCAAAAAATATTTCGATATCTTTCCGACAGAATTATTCTGGGTTTCGACTGTTATGCGCACATGGAATATTATTGGACTCCTTTAACGCTGAACCTACCGCGACGGGTCAAATGATTTATATTTTCCGTTTTATAATTACAACAAATATGAAGTTGCTTAAATGGAAATAGATTGATTTCTTCGTCCAAGCACATATTCTGTTAAAAAATGCACAAAATCTAAAACATTTTCATCTGGCTTTTAGTGCAAAGGTAGGTTTAGTGTTAATAGATAATAATTTGGTTTAATACATTTTTTCAACAGTCAACTAGACTCACCGACAATGCTCCATAAAAATGTACCTACGTCCTCGCGTCGAGCTTACCCAATTTCCCAAAAATCCTAACGCAGACATCAAAAAACGTCTCTGCAAACATGATGTAACAATAAATCAACGTCACATTACCCGAAGAAGAGGATCCCGACCGTCAGGATTCCTCGTCATCGAGAAACACTTTCGAACCATAGAAACATGCAGCGGGTCGTTAGCCGGAAGGGTTGAGCCCAATTTAACGCCCGTTAGGCGCGGCTCGGTGTCCGAAACCGAAAAGAAAGCCCAAGGAAAGAGTGCAAGAGGGGAACGGAGCGGAGGGAGCTCTCGCCTCGTCGAGGATAGTGTCGGGCCGAGTCGCATCTAATTAAATTACCGTTCGCATGATTCGATATCGCGTCGCGGCCCTCATAGCGGCGCGCGGTCGGTCGCGTGTTCAGCAATTAATTCGAACATTCCTTTTTTGGCCGAACGCTGGTCCGCGAGGAAACGTAACCGGGGGAATTCTGTCAATGGAAACGAGACCAGAAAGAGAGGGAAGATCGGAGAGGATCGAAGCGAGGCGGAGAGGATCGAAGAAGAGCGAAGCGCGCAAGGTGCACGTGTCGCCGTCTCTGTTCCTCCGGTCCCGTATTGCGTCCGTTTTCGCTACCCTCGATCGCTTAGGCGAGTCGTAAGGGGCCCCGACGCACAGGACGACCAAGGGAAAAGGATAAGGAACTGAGCGGAAGGGGGGTAAGGGGGCACAGACCACGGTGCCCCATTGGACGACGGGCACGCGTACGCACCTGCCACGCATCTTTTTCGAGCCACCTTTATCGGGCCGGCAACCGGGAACAAACGCATGCACCCAGAGCCAAGAAAGTTCCGCCCCGTAAAATAGGCATAAAGCGTGGCGGAAACGCGTACCACCGAGCACAGGAACAAAAGCGAATCAATGAAAGGGTAAATCATTAGTTTGAGACGGTCCAATCACATTTGTGCGAATTCTATCGCCGCGCAGTGCGTCGAAAAGCCCGTTTTCTCCACGAAATTCCATTACTCGAAAATCATATAGGTGATACATTAACAAAGTTTCTATTTGTTTGACATTGAAACCTTGGAAAGCTCTGCGGAGGTCGCAATTGTAACTTTCGGTCGGAACATATGTTTCTGTTTACGTATGCTTGAAGGTGACCCCGAGACGTTTTCGAAACACTTGAACACGTTTGTTTTTACGTAAACTGGAGAAGCACTATGAAATTTCGTTCCCAGCCAATAATAAGCTGCGATACTGGCGTGTTCTCGCTTCTTTCGGGCAATGAGGCTGCTGTTCGCGGCGGATGCTTTTGATGATAAATACTGTAATTAACGTAATTGATCGGGAACCCCTTAACACGTTGCCGATCGCTGAAATTAGTCTCTCGCCGCCAATCAATGATCGAATGAATAATGTTCGTTGTTCGTGCCTCGCAGAATATGAATTGACTCTAGTTTCTTTTTGACGTTTTATGGAGTGGTCATTTTTTGTTTTGTTTAGTCAGGTTTTTAGCAATTTCACAAATATTGTGCATCAATTGTAAAAGACAGGAGACTTTTCGCCAATTTAGATAAGGTTAGTTGTTATTCCTCTTTTGTCTAAAAGACCGAGACGCGCCTTTTTGCACAGAATTTTGTGTACCGGTTGACGTCTCGAACCTTTCTCACGATTCAAGAAAAACCCGCGAGATTCCGACGACCATTTTAAAAGAGCACCGGCTGATTTTGAAAGGACGGTCACCGAGGACTCAGCTGGATCTGTTGCTCCAGCCGATTTCTAAGATCCTTTGCGTCCTTCCCCGAGTTTTTACCTGCTCGGTGATTTAAAGTCAGAAACAGGTCGAAACTCAGCTGTACGCTGGTATGGTCGAAGAAAACTGTTGCGTAGACGTTGCCAGAATAGAATGGGACATTTAAAAAGGTTTCACGTCACGCCTTCCAGCCCGAGGGTTCTTCCTGTGAATCCTGCCGAAGCATCCTCTTCAATAGCAGACGTCAATTTTGACAAAATTTATCGTGGAGGTTACTCGATTTTACATTACATTTTACAATACAAAATGCAATCTTGAGAATTGATACAAACGACTTATTGTCAGAATTTTCGTAGTAAAATTGTTTAATTTTTTAATCGAACCTAGCGCCGATATGAATTTTCATTAAATTGTTACACAATTACGATCGACACTCTACACCACCAAAAAAAAAATTGTTTAATATTGAAAAATAAAAAAATGGTTTATTCTTTGATTTTTCTTAAACCACTATGTCATTAAAAACCCAAAATTGAGAAACATTACTTTTTTTTTAAATTGATTAAAAAAAAAGTTATTTTTCTTAAAAATTGCTATTCAATTGAATGTTCAAATATCTCGACGCTATAAAAATTGTGTTTAGGTTTGCTAGTGACTAAGCACATTGGGAACTGCATTCAGTTATTTTTTTGCCCCTCCGAGAGAATAGCCGTACGTTAAAGTGTTAATTGACACGATCCCGGGGATCGTCTTCAGACAACGACTTAGGTCGTCCCAGGACTAAACTTCCTTTTATTATTCGGGTGTCGTTAAATCCTTCTTCGTTTCAAAACCGCTTTCCGAACGCACTGGCCGGCAGCTTTACACTTTCCGATGCAACCGTTCCTGAAACTCGAAGAGGATTTTTTAACATGCACCTGTTCCTCCTAAGAGCATTTTTTCGGAGGATGAAAGTCAGCCTCTATCTACCAAGATCAAACATCTGCCCTGCGTAACAAGTTGAGAGAATCTAATTTTTCGATGCTACAACGCTCCGCGGCGTCAATAAATAATCTCCCTTCCCGGGATTATTAAACATATGTAAAAACGTTCACGTCGATTATGAAATGACCTGTTACCTGCTCCGCTAATGCAGGCCGAGGTTCAAGGATGCAACAGCAAAAAACTGTGCCATAGCTCTGCAAAAACTGCTTTCATTTTTCATTAATTTTCTGCCGTGTACTTTTATTTTCAATTCACTTTTTCTCTTAACGTTGCAACTTCTTTCGGAACTTATTTGAATTTTTATTTCCATTCATTTTTCTTTTAAAATATTGTGATTTTATTTTTCAGAGCAGTGTACTTTTTAATTTATTTTTATTTCAAAACAAATGCACGAAAGGCACTTCTAATTATAAAAAACAGTGAACAGGGGTTTCACGATGTTAAAACAATTCTTAATGAGCTAAATCAGTTTTTAAAACTGTTACTCGAAACTCCACAAGTTTCATTTTTCCGAAATTTCTGTGGTCGCACTAATTTGCGTTCAATTGTCCCATACATTAAAGTACTTCAAGTTTTCTATAAAAATGGAACAAATTTACGGACAACTGAAACGCGTTCACGAATAAGATTTTCTAAGAAAGTTCAATCCGAAGATCGTTTAGTTGCGCGTCCCGTGGGAGACTTCAACTTCGAAAGTCGCCGGGGGCGAATCTTTTAAAGTAGACACGCGGCGTTCGAGGATGACGTGGACGTTAACAAAGCAGGCAAGTTGCAAAGTGCGCGTGCACTTGGCCCATTGATCGGGCGCATTTAAAAAACGTGACACGAATTAAAGCGAGAAAGGTTTTCCCGGGAGGAAAGCGCGAGAGATAGGGACGCGCGCTGCGCCGGTTAAGGGACAATCACGGGCATAATCGGCTTTTTGGTAGTGACAAAGGAGCCCATTATCTCGTTATTCAAATAAAACGCTTATCGCTGACTGCGATTGAACTAGAGGCGGGTGCAAAAGAGGCGTTCAACCTCCTACTAATTCGAATTCGTCGACACAGGATGTGCGAAGCTGTTTCGTGCGATGCTAACGGCCTTCTGATAACTATACCGGCCGCGTTTGTGCAGTTATACCGCTTACACTCGAATAAATACTCGGCGAAAAGAAATTTAAATATAGTTTCGCTGAAATTAAATATTCCGCGTATTTAATATTCACTCTCGTAAATTAATCTTTACTGCGTTCACATTTGCATGAACAGCTCGTCGATGATAAGTCTCATTGCTACAGAAACTTTTATGGAAATTTAATGATCTCCTCTTTTTCAAGTTATTTTATCAACTATGTCACGAATTCTTTTTGAGAACACTTTCATTCTTGCACTAACAGATCCACTTAATTTTTTGTCTAAGAAATCATTTGTGAAAACACAGACTTTCATTTACCGAAACATTTTTTTTAATTTTTAGACTAACAAAAATCTAGTCGATTATAATTTCTTAAAAATGATTTAATATTTTTTATATGTTGCATCCTCGATGTTCAACTCTTCGTGATCAGTCTTCTTAGAAGCAAACTTGTTAAACATTGTCAGTATAAAACAACTTCGAACTCGATGTATCTTTGGATCGGTTTACAAGTTTTGGAAAATGAAAGAAACTCGTAAATAGTGGCATTGCTGGGTTTCCCTGTCCATCCCGATGCGGGTAGCTTCCGCTGCGGTAATGCGTGACTCGGCCTCGTTACATTTGAAAATTAAAATTCCTACTTACAGATAAATTTAGCGTAAAACCGACTCAGTGAATCGTTTGCATTCAAAATCGGAAACCCGTATCGGGTAGAACGGTACCCCAAGATCATCCCGAGTCCTCGCGACAGGTGCTGTTGATATTATTCATATCTATGTTGAAGAGAATACTGTCTTGAACCAAGAGAGTAGCACCTGAGAGATCGTTGCGCGAGAGACAACGCCCGTATGCAGCTGCAGTCGGTTTTAATTGCTCGGTCTGCGGCTCGGTACCTCATCAGTGGCTCCTATTGTATTGCATCGAAAAATCGAACCGTGGCTTTTAATCTGAATATTATCACGGGAAACTTTACTCCCGGAGGAAAAGTCAGAAAATTGACTTTTCAAGACAGTAAACTGCTCCTTTCTTTGAAAATTGCGATACACATTTTTGTGTAAACGTTAAGTTAAAAAATGCAGATTCGTAGAAATCTGTTTTTGTTAGTTCAAAAAATATTCAGGTATCTTTTCATTGCAAATGCGTGTCCGGGACAATTTAATGTGCTTTCCAATAATTTTTGATTTCATATTTTCTAATTTTGTCCCTTCGATTACGTAGCTCTGTACAAGAGAATTACTATGTACGTCGTTTTTAACACAGTAGAATTAGTTTTTATTCGAATGAAATTTTAATTGAACAAACGAATAATGGATGGAAGATTGTAGGCGATTAGATGATTTATAATTAATCTTGATTGGAATTTTTGGCACCTCTCTGTCACGCGATGCACAACCGAATGAACTTTGATTCTTGGTTGAGCGCGTGACCGTTCGCGTCCGTGCGTACGTGTGCTGGGAATTGAACGATAATGGAATGATTACGGTACAATGAGGTCAACTTCATTCAGAGGTCCATGTCTTCGGTGGCTAAGACCCTTGCGGAGTTCATGCGACGGGACAGAAACGAGAAATACTCCTACCAAATTGGATTCTTCAGACAATCTTACACTGTTTCTATTCCTCTGGCGATCCACTGTTGTCCTAAAATATATTCTCACCGTAATTCCGACCAGTTGCGATTTTTTCGAATTCTTTTTTCACATAGTGAACCAATTGTTCTAATTTCTGTAGAAAAAAAATCCAAGTACTATCCAATATTGAGAAAGTTATTTCAACAGTGTCCGTACATTACTGTGATTCACCGTGAGTAATTGATTCGCGAGAAAACCGGAGGTTCGGAGGTCCCTAAATAATTACGTCTGCAGAAAGTGAAGTGTTTCATTCAGTACCCCGGGGCCGAAACTTGTTCTCGTTCACGGTAAACAACTCCGCATCCTGCGTGAACGCCAAAATCCTTCGGAGCGGTTCGCGAAGCCGTATTGCCGCTTCGACGCCGAAGTCGATTCCGCTTTCGAGTTGCGGACCGTATCTCCGCTTCCTTGGTCGAGGCCGTCACACCGGGGCCCCGGCCCGTTTCTCAGGACATTGTTCGTTATTCAGCTCTTGGTCTCGTAGAATTTGGCCGGTGAACTTCTGCAATCCGAACCCCCTAGACTCGCCTAACCGCCATCCAGCTTGCCGAGCAATCCGCCACCGCTGTTCCTCCGAAATAGTCGATTTGGAATTTGAAAAAATTTCCAATTGCGAATTTGTAATTCACTGGAGTTCGCGAAAAACAGAATTTCATTCATAAATGAGCTCGCACTCAGTTTCTTCGAATATGAAGATCTTTAATTCGTGAAGAGGCAAATATTTTTTTATTATTAACAGACTAATATTAGCTTGTACAACGTTGTAAAGTGTAGGAAACGGTAGTGACTACATAATTAAACTTAATTACAGTATAATAATTGATACTGAAAAAATCTACTGAGAAGTCGGTGGAAGTATGAGAACATTTACAATTACTTACCGTTGAAAATTTCTATGAAAACGTTAATCGAAAAATCCTTGGATCTGGAATACAGTTTTCTGGTAGATCGAAAGTATAATAGGATCGAGCGGTGGACGTTCTTCGAGATCGATCGCGAGAGGAGCGACAGTGTCACGCGACACTGGTGACTGGTTACAAGTGGTGTTACTTGAAAATTCGCCGATATGTAAATTACGGCCGGGCCAAGGTGTGCTGGATATCCAGCATCTGTCTCTCCCGCGACGTCCTGAGTCCTGTGAGGACTCGCCCCTCGTCGCGGAGAAGTGCAGATGCGTTTCCTATGGGGTAAGCAGGCCGGCGGGGATGCGTGCATACAGCGTACAGCATAATGTGGAATAGCGGAAGCAAGGCGGATGGCAGGAAGTCGGAGAGACTGGCGCGTGCGCACCCCCCATGAAAATATAGAAGACGCAGGCATTTTAGATGTGTATTGTCGGCTCGGATTACTATGGGGTCGTAGGAGGGATGGACTATGGAGCCATGGTTGTCAACCTTCCCGTTTCGGTTTCGTTCCTCCACCATCGGACGGTAATGAGTTCTCGCTTAATTTTACTTCAATAGCCTCCTCGCTTGTTAATCTTGTCGAAATTATACAGGTTCCTGCAATATTTCACCCCGGGTGGCCATTTAATGGCGAAATAACGAAAATAAGAATATAAATAATTCAACAGAAAATTGTACAATATTATAAGTAGACTGTGGATTTAATGCGTTTATGGTAAAAATTAGATTTTAACACTAAACCTACCACAAGGGACCAAATGATTTCTCATATTACAATTATAAAATATATGAAGTTGCTTGCATGGAAATTGATTGGATAAACATCTTTGTCCAAGCACATGTTGTGTTAAAAAATGCACAAAATCTAAATAAATACAGTCTTGTCGCTTTTAGTGCTCGGTAGATTTAGCGTTAAGAATTTAGTTACACTATACTTGACCTGGTAATAATTATTAAAAGAATATGTTTCTATTTCTGTTTCCTGCAATTGACTTTGAGTCACACTCAGTAAAAATCATGAGAAAGAATAAATACATAAATGATGACACTGTATAGGTCCCCGATGAATACAATGAGGACGAGCAAAAAAGAATTTTATGTAAAAATATGCGGTCAGTTTGCGGGGGTTTTTTTCGTAGTGATACGAGTACGGTGTACGAGATAACAGCGGTAGTGTTTGAACAGTTTGAAGCATGGCGAGGTTAATGGGAGTTGTTGTGGCACCTAAGGGATCCCGGGATGAGAACCGCAGTTTTATAGGACATCCCTTGCAATCCATTCCAAGTCCGCCGCCCCTTCTTCGGGCTGGGGAGAGAGACCAGCGTACATCTGACAGAGCCATTGACCGAAAATACAATCTTTTACTCCGGTTCTTATTTCGGGAAGACAGACGGGCTGCCAGACGGGGGCCCCGAATGCGCCCTTTCTACTGGACAGGCAATTAGGAAGCCCTTGAGGAAACAGTACCGGTCGTGTTTGTCCATTCACGGAATGAGACAAGAGGGGAGGTGAATGCGAATCACGGGATCCGCGCGACGCCCAATGAAAACGATATTCTAATTTTCGGGGAATGGACAATTCAATTACACTGTCATCCCCTTAGAAATAAATCGATTTTACTTAACGCGAATGATGAGAACGTTGTTTTTCGACTTTATACATTTATGACGAAAATCAATAGGTCGAATACAAACAATAAAGACAGACGAATTGAAGGATTTTCTATTGGAAAATTGTTCAGATTTGCTCAGATAATTTTTATCGATTGTTCTAATAAAGATGATATCGGCGCTGGGTTTGATCCTCAGAATCGAGTGATTGCGTCTGTGGAAAATAGGTTTATGATATTTCGCATCAAAATTAAAAAAAAAAGAGTTCTAATAAAGATTTCATCAATGATATTATAAATCATTATAAATCCGCAGGAATTATGCCCTTTGCCGAAAATCACGCGAATGTCCTTCCCCCGTTAACATCGTCTTTTATGATTAGTGAAGCGAATCCGGTTATAGCAATCATTATAGCAGCTCGAAGTGCACGTTATACATATATCCGGGGACCATAATCGCCCCGAAGTGTCTTTCGCCGGTGAAATGGGGTGCTGTTCCGCTTGTAGGTAATTAGCACCGGGCTCCCCGAACAACGACGCGGGTTTACGCGACTGCCGGGAACGACTCCGGGCCTCGTTCAATGCTAATAGTTCCGCGCGGGTTCCGATAAGATGCAAATTGAAAGCACGTGAATCGGCCGTTCGAGGGCCGTGTCCCTCGTTGTCTATTTTCTTAGCAGATTGAGATAGGATTGTCCGCTGGGGAGAGATAGGCCTGTTGGAACACGGCGAGGATCTTCACCGCACACCTGGAGATCCCCCCGAACATTACATTCACTGTAATATTTAATATTATGACTATATGTTTAGTTTTCCATGTTTAGCTTACGATAAACAATCAGATTTGCGGGTGGAAGATAAAGTTGTGATAAGGAGGAGGATTCGTAGAGGTTACTTCAGGCTCGTTTCGAGAGGTTCTCCATTTCCGACGAATAATTTGCAATGTGCTAAAAATTTATGAGTTCTACATATTTTTGCTATTTTAATTTAACATTTTTATGACAATATTTTGAATAGGGCAATCCCGTCGCCCTTTCTCCAGCTGTAAAAATAATGTTTCATAATTTCAAGTAAAATTACGCACCGAGAAAAAGATGTTTAATTGTTGAGAAATTACCGCGCGAGGCTATTAATTCGCCAATAAAGTGACTGACTTTGCCCCGCATAAGTGGCCCGAGAAGAATGGGGTCTGTATGGCAAGCGACAAGGGTGTTCCCATGTTTATTCCGGCGCGGGCGATGGTTGCTGGCGTTGTCGCAGGGAAAGCCACGGAAAAGGGGCGTTTAAACGCCGAACTGCCGCTCGTTGCACGTAATTTCGGAGATTCCGGCAATTCCAGAAGACACGGTATGGCGAAACTCGTAAATCCGGGGGCTGGCTCGACCTCGAGGAAACGGAGACACGCCTCGGTTGTTTACTCGCGCGCGCACTCGCTCGCTCGAGGCGTTTGCAACGCTCCGCTCCGCTCGGCTCCGCGCCGCGCCGCGGGGAGCGTGTACTTGCAAAGCGTTTTATCGCGCCGGCAATTAAACCCGGGGACCATCGCCGCGAAAGATAATGGTAATTTCTGCCGGCGCGCCGGTTCTCTCGAATTGTTATCGAACGAGCGACCGGCTGCCCGACTAACACGTTAAACGCCAGATTACGTAATATCGTAATCAGTTGCCTGAAAATTAGGAGGATAACCGATGTCCTTACTGCCCGTTACCTGAACGTATTTAATACGAAGAGGAGCTTGCGATCGAAGAATGGCGTTGCTGTTCAATCCATGCGTCAGAAATGCTCGATTAGGGTAGATTAGGGCCGATTAGGGGAGCGGATAGACTGATCCGATGAATAAAATAGTATTTTATTGAGAAATTTATCAACGTGTACATTTAGCTAGTTTATTTGAAGGATGGAAGATTTTTAATAAATATGACATAAATATTATATTAACGTTCTTATTCTTTCAATATCTTTTTATATTTTTTTTATTTCCGATTTTTGAGCTCGTGGGATGCGAGAGGCTGTACCTTCGATTCGCTTTGGTCGGGTTTAAAAAATTTTTGCTGTTTTCTTGGAAACTTTTTCGAACCTCAAGACTTGTGAATTATTAAAAGTATAAAATTCTGTTCGGTCTAGTAATCGATCAAATTCGTTTTCGTCCGCATCCTCGGCGCAGGATGTTATTCATCTTTGGAAACATCCTGTACACATCCACGCCTACTTGTGTACCGCGAGACGGCGAAACAATGGGAAGCATAATTCAAGTAGCAGTTTCCTATCAAAGTAAAAAACGAACGAACCTTTCGCAAGGCGTTCGCTTTCCCGTGGACGCTTGCGTTTGACAGATTTTCCCATGAGAAATGGGGAACTGCTTTACTATTTCAGCAAAGCGTTTCCTCTCTCGCTTCATTGGAACAGAAAGATAGAAAAATGGTCTACACAATTTACAACTGGAACGTTAAACAAAATGTCGAGGTACTCCGGCCGGTTTTTATTTTATTTTCATTCTCGTACATTCTTCACGAACTCGTTCGTTTCCCATAGAACGTATTATGGTAAATGAAAATTCAACAGCTGGTATCTATTTTACGGGCAAACTATTTCATCAGCTCAGAAATTTTCCATTTATTTTCCAATGACCCGGTGCATTTTTCTAATATTCTTCTCATTCCCGAATTGACCTACTTCGACGAACACAAAGCGCCGTAATTTCGAAAGAGAAAAATCACCATTCGACGAGACTATGATTAAAAGCACAATTGGCTCCGAAATGAATATTCCATATAGCAATAAGTTAATAAGACACAACGGATTCGCCATTTCTCCAGCGACGGCTCAATAAGTCCTCGAACTCGTTAGCAGCCGTCGGCTAATTTCATTCTTCGTTAATCACGGTCTTGATTAGAATACAGTGCGCACTTAGTACATGCCGGCGGTGCTTATAAGAAGGAATTACGCAATAATTGCGTAAAACCGCGGATGCCAATTTTCCGTGGAACCGCCGCGCGCCGGTTTTCCTGTAGTCGTCCATTATATTTCCAGCGTATGCGCATCGAAAACGGTGCATTGTTCTGTTGCACGTGAACGTGCACGCGACCCGGTGCATGCGTGATCATTAACGCGCGTGCGTAACTGTACGTGTCTCTGTGCAGAGTGCATCGTATGCACATGCACGCGCACATATGTGTCACAAGTTTCGAGCACCATTCGGTCCTTGAAATACTTCTTTTACAGAGGATATTTACGGTGCGATTATAATTTACAGAATTTCCACTGGACGCTTAACAGTTTTCGTCAAACAAGCGCGCCGGGGACCAGCTCCAATCATTTCAATCGGGGTTGCGGTGCCATTAAAATGAACTTTTTAAATAAATTTTATGCAAACGATTATTCACTCATTGCGTTTGTTCGCTCGTTGTTTCGCGTAATAACGTGGCCGCAGGAGAAACGTTTCAGTTCAATTGTTACAATTGTCTCGTCTTTTTAAATAATCAATTTCTTCGTCATGGATTTATCCTTTACTTGTTTTTTCATTTGGACCGGATAAAAAGTTTTAAAAATATCGAAACAATAGAAGCGCGTTCAACATTTTCGAAACACAGAGCGAATACACGCACCGCGAGCCGCACGATTGGTAAACATTTAATTTTGCTTAATGAAGTTTTTTGTTTACCGTTGAATGTTTCAACAATAGCGTTGCAGGGCAGACGAACCGATCGAGTTGGATTTTGTTGTACAATTCGCATGGTTGTTTTATTAACGTTTTCATTGATTGCTATAGCAGGAAAATTAATTTATTTAATAATTTCACACAGAATCTTGTTATTAAAACACTGTGCAAATTGGTGGATACGTGTAAATTATTCACGGGATATTTTATCGTCATACAAACATTGTTAATTGAATTTTGTATGGATTCGCGGAGCTGATCCGATTCCGCCATTAAGGGGATCGATGTCTGCGGAAGTCGATCGCGACGATCGAAAGTAAGTTTCGACGTAGCCGGGCAAACGGTTCCTTTCAGTTCGCGTATGTACAACAATCGTTACGCAAGAGGAACTTCGGCCCGGATAAAACGGAAGTGCGCAAGGAAGCCGCAGCTACGCCGTCGTGAGCATATTTCCTATCCTCCGAGGACGTGACTCTGGCCCCCCGTTCCCCCTGTCAGATTCAGTTTTGTGCTCTTGGAATGAAAAAGAAAATATCCAAGCATTGAACGCTGTGACATGCTTGTTTATTGAATTTTTTGAAACGGCACTACTCCGTGCCAGATTACTATTTTATATTGAAATAGGGTAGACCGAGGCGAATCGGATCGAAATAAGAAATAGTTGAAATTTGTTACGTTATCATGGCAAAAATCGTCTGGGTCGTGCATGCACTCCTGACCCCTCTCACCATGTGCAACCTGTTCTCGTCTAGTCACCGAGGGTTTAAAGGGTAAGGACGGGGTTCAAGATTCCAGAGGAACCCTCCGAGGCATCACTGGTCTGGAATTAAACGGAGTAAGAATGGTAGTTTCGATCGAAGCCAAGGGCCACGCGATTCGAAGAGTCTTCCCCTCGATAACGGGGGTCGAAAAGCGTCATCTTAGATGAATGTTAGCCCCTGGTGACCCTGTGAACCATCCCCTATTTAAATGTCTGACTTGTTGCTGCTGGCCACTCGAGTTCAACACATTCCTCGAACACTTTCGACACTTCTGCAAGCCTATTAACCTCTTGCCGTACGGTTACAGTGGTTAATACGTCTTCATCCCCAAAAATGTCGTAGAAGAGAAAAGAAAATATATATATTTTGTATGGCTGTATGGATTTTAACGCTGAAATATTGATTACAAACAAAGCAAATTTTATTTTATCTGAAAAGAGAGACGTAACATCTTATTTGTTAGACTTTGTTTTAAATCTTCATCACGAGTCTGACTCGTTGAAATGTAGATTTCAGATTTTATAACAAAAAACAAGTTTGTGCGACTGAAGTAGACAATTCTCATTTCACATAACGTTTCTAATGGTAACTAGACTGCGAATCTTTATGCAAAATAAAAATTGTGTTCAACGATTACAAGTCACAGTAGCCAAATAAAAAATTCTTTCTTCTTTCATTTATCTTTTTCAACTGAACCAAGTTCACCGATGTCGTTAAAACTTTTTAATACATCCACTGCTTCAAATTGTGCTTAAAAAATGCATAAATTCGCAGTACAGTGATAACAATTTTGACATCGCTACTATTTTGTGAAATTATTTTTAATGTTCGCGATTTAGTATATAAATTCCCGATTTCTGATAGCGATCGTGGCGAAGCAACTTTGGTAGTAATTTCCGTGATTGATATTCGGCACTCGACGCGTCCAATGATGGAGATCCAGTTTCAATTTGCCTATCAATTATTATCAGCGTCGTTCGACTTGTCAATGCCGGGACCTCGTTCCAGCGATTCGCATCGCATCCGATCGCCCCGTTGCACAAGAGACTGCACGGCGGTATCAATTTCTGACACTGTCGTGTCCACCTTCGATTTCACTTGTTCGTCGAATTTCCGATTTATAATTCCCCGTGCGTCATTTCACCTCGTCCTGCAGGAGCGCTGGAGTCTGCGGAGTGTCTCTGTTGCTCACGAGCAGTCGGTTCGTTCGCAAATTAAGTCTTCTACGCCGCGAAAGGACTCGCAGAACTGCAATGCGGTTTCTGGCACGTGCACGGTGCGACTGATATCCTTCGTTCTACAATTTTGCTCGTCGCACAGTCGAAAATTCAATCGTACGAACAGCCCATTATTTCTGATTTTTTGAATCACGTATCTTCGAGTTCATTGTACTCATTGATACGCTAAGAAATTCTCAGGTGTTGCAGAATATTTAGTTAAAATTGTTAAAAGATATTGGCCGATCGATATGTTTAAAACCGATTTGCGATGTGGAATCAATGTGCCGATTTGGATCTTCAACAGGCTCCATCTTTCAAATTTTTGTACTGCGGCTGATGCAGTTGGCGGGCGCACAAGTAATCCACTTTAAGTTAATTCTTGATTACCTGCATTCAGAGCTCTCCAGATTCTATAATACCAATGTAACACGATTCGTTTGACAAAGCGACGAAGGATAACACAGATTCCGAGCGTCATGGAAAAATTGTCATTAAGCGCTTTGGAGCCCGCATTCACGTCATTCGGGATCGAGCATGCTACGCAGAAACTTTCGGTAATTTGAATTTATTTAACTGTTACGGAAAGTGATCGTACTATGGGGGTACCTGTATATCCGAGGAACACGATGTAGGTGTGTCACGCGTTAATTTACTACAGGTAAGAATTTAGTCTGTCGAACGAAGAATTTCTTTCGCGGAGCTTCCCGACGAGAAGAACTCATTTTTACGAATTCGGTGCGGAGCTATACGCGAGCAAGAAAAATAAAATCGATATTTCGAATGCAAAGAAAATATTATTTTTAATTTTAGAAATTTTGGAAATTGTTTGACTACTACAGCAGTGAAAATGAAGCACGAAAGTTTGACAATTAAAGGATTTAGAAATTGATTGTTGGGAGCTGCTCAGAGATCTAATTGTCTGATCTATTTAGGGAATGCGATCCTATTGTTACTCTCGATTTCCTGCCGGCAATGAACATTCCGCATAATTTTGCCAAATTCTTCGCGCAATTAATTCCGTCTGTTGACGTCATAGCCATTGGTCTGTCATGGGACGAGAAACGCATCTCGAGTCCCATGGAAACACGATATTTCTACCGTTGTACTTCGATCCTGTAACTCGAAGTGGCAAACCAAAACAAGCCTCGGCCGTCACGGTGCGCAAGCCCGAAGGCAGTGTGCATTGTTAGAGCAACTGCAATTTCGTGTTCGCAAAATTGTTTCGGCTACTGCGATTCTGCTCCGACTTGGTCGATAACGAAGCCGAGATAACATTTTTTAACGGTAGCAACTTTTATGATGAGAACCAATAGAAACTTCAAGAGAATGAATGGCGAGACCAAGATGGGTAACTGAAGAAATCAAAAAGGACGTTGGGAATGTTCTTTTTCACTGGCGTCGTACTAACTCACGGTCGCGGCGTATCACTGGGAAGTTCACCGAGTTTTATATCACGAAAAGTAGCAACAGAACCAGTGAAAACACAGTGAAACTGCGAAATTTATGATTGGCCGGGGCGATACAGAAATATGTAAATAGAGTCGTAGAAACAACCCGGATAAAATATGGAGGGGATTCTGCGTTGAAAACGATCCAAATGGCAACGCCCGTGATCATGAATAATGCAGATCGCGGGAAGAGTGCACACAGAGATACCGTAAGTAGAATTCGGAGTTCCTGAAATTCGCCAGACTACACCGGAATTCACACCTTCCAACTTAAACTTGATTAAACGAAGCGAAACAAATAGTTCTCAATGCAAGATAAAATGCTCGTTAGAATGTTCGAAATGTGGCGCCGTTATGCAACGCAGTTACGTTACAAAATGATAACTCGACGTTTCCTTCGTTGCAATTCTCTTGTATGCGCATTCCGAGGAAACTTCAACAATACGCAAGTTTCTATTGTTAATTGAATAATGTTGTAATTGGAGACCTTGGCGGAGACACACCGGGGAACTACAGAATTCGAAAATCATTTAATTTTCTACGAACAATCGAACGGTCGTGTGTCGTATTTATCTGAAAATTGATCGCAATAATTGACCGTGCAAAAAAATTTCAACTGTTTATAAGCCCTTTTTATCGAAGTCAATTTTTGCCGACGAAGATTGCATAAGAGGAGCAGCAGGTGACCAGCGGACATGGGATATAATATAAATGGAAACTCGGGTTGTAAATTCGTTATGATCATAAAACATACCAGAATAACTGAAGATACGTTAGCCAACTGAAATTAATGTACGCACGGTGCGTAGAAAAATTTGAAGATCTCTAGTTGAATTGCGCTACCCCTAACTTCGAATAAACACCCCTTAACCTTCGTACGTTCCCCAAGATGAAAATCCACCGATTTTCTATTTCTAAATACTATAAAATGATTTATTTCTGTAAGATCATCAACGAACCACAATTTCTTGATATAGTGTTCAGTGAAAATGAGTACATTATCCTAGGATCTTCAACATCTTCGAAGATTTTGGACCAAGGACATCAAAAACTGTGTACAAAATTCAGGATGCGTCAACTTATTATCAATAACGAAGACACTAAAAGAATTCATTGAGCAGCCCCCTGAAATCACCCCTCGCCTCGAAACTCCAGGAGAAGAGTTCCTCTACACGAAATCAGAACAAAGGGCATTCCCCCTCCATTACTCGTAGTCGCAGAATGTAGCAAAATCGTGGATGATCGAGGGCCGGGATCGGTTATCGACCAGAGTGCTCCGCAAACCAATTAATCGGCATTAGAGAAACAACGGTGTGGGTCTGTTGGTGCGGGCCGGAAGCCGTTCGAACACGGTCCGGCCAAAAATCCCTGGTCAAGCGTCGTCGTTCCAATTCAGCCGAAACTCGCCGGTCCACCTCAAAAACGTTTCCTCCCTGTCTCGGTGGTGAACATCCGCGTCCAGCATACATGTACACGCGTGCATACACCCAGCCCATGCATACGCCGCCCCCGTATGGGGAAGAGAGGAGAGAGAGAGAGAAAGAGAGATAGGGGCGGCAGAGAGCGTGGCGAAAAGAGTAAAAAAGAGAAAGAAAAAGAGTAATCGCGTCTAGCAGGATCAATGCTCGTGCAGTCGGCGACCAGTTCGAATTTCCAACCCCGCTTGCCTCTCGGGTTCGATTCGAAGGCAGCACGGTCCACCCCGACCTCCCCGCGTTGGCGCACTGGGGTGGCCCGGTGTGTCGGTGGCCAGGTAAGGGGCAGCTGTCCACCAGGTGCCAGTCTCCCCACCACGCGCCGCTCGATGGCGGTGGGGATAGACGGCCGGTGATTGGTCGGTGGCTCGCGCGCGGCTCCGGCGATACTCTGGCGCTCGAGCGAGCAGCAGTCAGTCAGTCCCTGGCCGGTCGAGGGGCACGTAGGCGCTCCGTACATGCGCGTTCCTGCTCGCGTCTCTCGTCTTCGTGTCACGCGATTATTACTCGACTGCTCCTGCAACCTCCCACGACAACAAACGATATATTCACGTAACCCTTCGACGCCCAAGTGTGTGCCGAGAGAAGTCAGTCACCCTGCTGCTACGTCTCTCAATAATTCTGTATCCACTTCATCTCTCCGTTGATGAAACTCACCCCCGGTACGCGGCGATCGTCGACAGTGTGCTCCATGTGCCATCAGTGAATCAGAGCCGGTGTTTCGGCCCGAGGGAAAAAAGAATCTCTTCTTCTTTCGATTGCACGATTTTGTTGTCGGCAACTTCTGCGGTCTGCTGTTGCTGCTGCTCCGACACCGCCACCAACGCCGCCGCCGTCACCACCACCCCCTAGTCTCGTTTCCACCCCCAGCTCGCTTTTTTTGAATTTTTATTGCGTCCGAACCCCCGGATTTCTGCGGCTGCTCTCGTCACCTCGAGAGCACCACGGCTACATTTATGGGGGTGTCCGGAGAGTGCGCGGTCAAGGGCAGCAAAAGCCACCCCTGTCACTGCTGCACCCGCGTCGTCAGCCCCGCCGGCGCGAGCCTGCAACAACAGCAGCAGCACCACCATCACCACCACCATCACCACCATCATCACGAGGCGCACTTCGCGCACCACCAGCACAATCATCACCACCTCGCCAACGGAAAGAATAACCCGGCCGGAGAGGTGCAACCGCAGAACAACAACGGCGACAGCAACATACTAGCACCCCTACGCAACAAGATGAAGGTGCTCAAGAAGCTGAAACGCAAGATGGGCCTAGGTGAGCCACACCCCCGCATATACGCGTACGCGACGCAGTACACGCGCCCCGTTATATTTCTCTCTGTTTCGCGAGTTTCATCCCCCGTCGTCCACCAGAGCGCTCGCCCGGCTCCCTGGACCGCGAGGGATGCGCAAAAGGGGTGGGAACACGCGTTCTTTTCGGTTTTTTCTTTTTTTTTTTTTTTATCATGAGACGACTTGCCTGCACCAAGTTTCGACCAGACCTCTCGCGTTTTTTCAGGGCTCTGTTCACTCTGTTCACTCTGTTGGCTTGCTAGAGATTGCACACTAATTTTTGAAGACTCAAGGGTGGCTTTTTGTTCGAGACGAGCCGCAAGCACGGGGGATGATTCAAGAGCTGAAACTTGAACCTTAAAGGGTCGCGGGCAGATCTTAATCTGGGTGAAAGTTTGCGGTGTTGCCGGGTTTTTCGTACCTTCCCAGAAGTAATTGCGAGATTCTTCGGAAATATGTGAGACACAGTTCGGTCTTCAGTTTGTTCGACGTCGGTCAATGTTGTCCGAGATTAGAAAATTATCGTGTTACCAGGGAGCCTTCTAAATCAGCTGATCGTGTGCTCGGATAATGCAATAGTTCTGGCTAACCTGAATAATATCGTCGCAGGGCTGCAATATGGCTCCTTCAAGGACAGACCTCGACCTAATTGATATTCAATAATTTTCTCGTATAAACAATTTCACAATTTTAATAACAAAATACAGGTACATATTTTCATTTTCACTATACGATAGTCACATTGAAATATTTCCGTCCACCATTCAACATGGAAATACCTCTGCATACGAATTATGTACACGTTTTGTATCGCAATTGGCACCACGATGGGCGGCTGGTCATGGGATCGATGGGATCCCATGGACGGCCAATTCGTGTACGCTTTGAGCGCGCGAAAGGCCTTCCCGTAGACTGTAGACGATTACCCGTTTAAACTCGTAGACCACTTTATATGACGAGCGGCGCTGACATAACACGCGCATTGAAGTCACCTTTGAAATTAAGCTGCCAGTAATTTCTTTATGGAACCGGTCTTGGCCGGTTAAGAGGGGTGGCTGTTGCCATCGGCTGTGCTTTTGTCACACGGGAACACGGGCGCACACCGTGTTCGGTGTTGTAACATTACCTAGAACGATCGCAGCTCTCACGCGTGTAACGTTTCGTGTGTAGGTGCACACGCCCGGTGCATCGTGCTGAAAGACTGCACCGGGGGACGATTTTTGCATCGGCCCGGGTTTTTCGTCGCTCGGATTACACCGGCCCGCGGAAACGAATACATATTTACTGGGCGATCGGGAAGAGTAGTCCAACTGCGCGGGTATCACCTATCCGTGAAAAACTACCGAAACCACTCTGCTCGAATAATCATCCTTTAACAATGCAATTTATTATTAATAATGTCTTAAGCATTTTTTCTCGATTTTTCTTCGTCTGAATTTTGTACGAAAACGAACCGGATTCTGTGCAACGAGAAAGGAAAAGTTTTCACGAGACTGTGGCGCGGCGTCGCTCGGGTAGAAACATTGTAAGCAGATTCGTGAAAAGTATGACGGCCCCGTTTCGCCGGCGCGTCTTCAAAGGCTTGATAACCTCGAGATAAAATCACGGTTCTGCCTCCAGTAAATTAGAATCTGTCTCCAGGTAGCTTTGTCGGGGCTCGATCGCCTCGTTACCTCGTGGACACACGTTTTCCGCTCGTTTTTATGGTGTTTGATCTTCTCTTTTCGGCGTGCATTCTTTATCCTCCTCGCTACCGGTAACAGAGTTATGCGCGCCAGCAAAGGGAGCAGCGAGAGATCCAAAATAAATTCCAACATCGAATATTCCCAATTTCTTAAAAACGAATCGTTTCTCTTCTCGATTGCGCGAATAAAAAATGATACAGCATGTTTAAATTCTTGGTACATATTCGCATAAGATCCGAAATCTAGCTGTCGAAATTGTTCTGAATTCGGATTAGAATTGAACGACATGTTTCACGAGAGTTGTCTCCGTGCGATTCGACATTTTCCCACGAATCAGAAGCGATATTCCGCGAGAATTCGATCTCTAGCATCGGAAATCACGCTCAACTGGGCACGAGCGCCGCTTATATCTCGGAGGCGAGAGCGTAATTGAATTCGGCCCTTAAACACGTCGCATTCGAAGGTCCGCATAATGGTGGCGCGGAAGGCGTAGCCGGCGTAATCGTTAAAAGCGCGTCGCTTCTTTTATTTTTAATCGCAGATTTCCCACGTAGCCTCCGGGTGAAAGGTTCTTGAGATATTAAATAAAAAAAAAAAGAGCCGATGACGCGACAGGTATTATAAACGCGCGCGTGTTGCCCAGCGGTTACTTGGACAAAACACATTTCGAACTCTCCGAACAATCTATTCCGTCGAACCTTTCGGAATCGGGGCCGATGATTTCCCGATAAATAATGTCGACGGTAAAATGTATCCGTTCCAAATGGATTCGTCCCAATTCGATTCATAACGCGGCGCAGGAATTATGAATTCGGATGTCGAAAAGGAAGAAGCCTTTGAATAGAGCCCGCCGTGAATGGAGGGAAGTATTCTTAGCGTCCTCCACGATCCACTTTCGATTCTCGAGGACGTTAACGATTCTCGGTTATTTCCGGAAAATCCGATAACCTATATACTAGCTCGCTGGAAAATATCTGCTCCCGGATGAGAGAGAAAGGATAATTTCATTCCGCGCCTCCTTCTAGCTGAAATTGAAATCGCATCGGCCCCGTTTTGCTCTAGTTCTAGTCGAGGATTGGAACACGGGGGACATGGATTTCGATTTTTTCTTAGACACATAAAGTTGATTAACGTGTCCCCCCTTCAAACAGTGAAGAGAGACGTCATTTTTAATTACATCAATTCTGTAGGTGTTGTACAAAAATTTGAACATCAATTTAAAGAACCGTGTTGGTTATTCCGGTTCACGTGTACCTAGTCCCTTGTAAACAAACGAACAAGTGGTATAGATTCATTTCTTCTCCAGTGCATAATAACGATGTACGATCTAGCTCGCAAACAGGGGTTGAAACGTGATATTTCGGGGTGTCTATAAGGGGTGATCGGTGGGTTGCTCGATTCACCCTGACACCAGGCGTTCCTTATCGCGGCACCTTGAAAACCCACCTTTCACTCTTCCCGAGCACTTTCTCGGTATGTATTAATATTCCATTAGGTCGTCCCGCATCCGTCCTGCTTCAGAGACAGGACTCGGGTACAATGGAACTAGGCCAGAAGCAAAGTACCGACATGCAGGAGTCGTCATTTCCTCCGTTATTTTCGCGCATCCCCTCATTTCCGGCGCACAACGGGCGCAGATATCGCGCTTATCCGCAACTCTGTCACGGGGGTGGATTTGTATCGTCGCGGGGGTTGACATCGTTGACCGACTTTTCTCTCAATGGATGATTTGCCGGCTGGAGACAGTCAGTCAGCCAAAGAGTTCGAGAGAATCTCTGTCTTTCTCTCTCTCTTCCCTTTCCTTTTCTGTCGCATCCTACCGTCAACCCTTTCTCGCTCTGTCTATCTATCTTTCTCCCTCTCTCGCTGGCTTCCCCGGGTTCGTCGTTTCCCGTGCACCCCGTTCTCATCAGATGTCCGTTGTTCCCGGCCACGTGACGAGCCTTTTCCTAAGAACGTACCCCATTGTCAGCGACAGCTTTCTCGCGAAGTGGAAACCCTCCCCTCATACCAACCCGGCTCTTTTTCCCTCTCGGCCGACTTTTGTCTTCCGCCAGCCACTCTCTCTCCTCCACCCCCGCGCGCGCGCCTCATCCCTCCAGCCGCGCCGTATCTTTCACGAATTTTTAGATGCGACAATGCACCGACGCGGACAAAGAGCAACGGAGTCTGGGTCGTGGCCGATTATTCGAAAAATATTCGTCCCCTCGCGCTCCCAACGCCCGCAGTTTCGATTTTTCTAGGTCGTCGTGGTTTCGACTCTGGGTTCGGAGTTTTCGCGGCTGATTTTCCTGCGTTTCTATGTCTCGCCTCTGTGTTCGACTCTTACGAACCTTGTAAAAACTATACAACATTCGATAAACTCTTAAAAGTGCCGAGAACATTCCAATCTCGCTTCACGTGTTGCACACAATGAGCTCGTTCTTCTACACTCTATTTCTCTACGCATTTATATGATCCACTTCTAGTCAACCGATCGAAATCTAGAGCTGTTTTTCTCGCTGATCGATTCAGTCTAGATCAGTGTTTCACAATCGTTCCTTTTTATAAACATAGTGTTATAGCTTGACCCATTTTTTTATATTTATTGTATAATATTGACAAGAACAAAATACAATTTTTTATTTCCCTTCGAAAGTGATAACTGTTCGTATTTGGTATGTCGTGTTACAGTGGGTAAATGGAAACAAATCTTGAAATTTCAGAGGGACAAAGAAATTGAAATTTAAGTAGATCCTGAAGTGGGTAGTAAATTTATTCGAAGTTTAGGTTACGCTTTACGACACTCGTTTCAAGAATTTTCTCGAACAAAGGTCCCTTTCGACCGCGGGTATCGCGTCATCGGTGAAAATTCCGAAATTTAATGGTCCTCCGATTGAAAGCCGTGTCAGAGGTCGCAGCTGCTCCATTTCTCGTCGTTCTTTTTCGTCATCGGCCGGCAGTTTTTACGTGTCAACAACTTTTCCACGGAAAGAGGTCTCGAGAGACCAACGCTGCGCGACTCTTTCCGCGTGACACTTTGTGGGAGGCCTTTGAGTCACGTCCCCTTAAATATTTTTCATCGAACACGTGTACACTCGACGAGTGTGCAGTGTGCGCTCTTAGTTGCGCGTGCACGTGTGCGTGTTTTTTTTTTTTCAAAAATCTGTGTCGTCCTTTTCATCGCGGAACAAAGGAGAGTCTTTATTTTCCGTTCCTCGCGGAAGAACACGAAAATTTTACGAACAAGTATACTGCATAAACATTGCATTTTAGAGCAATATTAACGCAAACGTCTTTGAAATTATTTATTCGCTATGTTTATTTATGTACATATATTTTTAATACTGCGCGGTGACTTCTGCGAAGAAAACCATAAAAACTGTTCAAGCAAACTTGCCAATTTATCTTCTCGCACAAAAGCGTCACAGATTTCATCTCCCGCGGTCTTTCAGCCCACTCCCGAGTTGCCCCGAGTTTTCTCAGCTCTCTTTCATCGCGAAATGAGGAATTTTCGAAGCGAAAGACACGTGTACGCGTGCCTGAAAAACGCTCGGGCCTGTCCCGATTCTGCCCGGCGACTTTAATGCCTGTGCAAAGCAGGAACGTTAGAGCACGGGGTTTCGGTTCCATTTGTCCGAGCATGATCGCGCTGACGTTAAACGGCTGCAGTCTCACGGAATTCGTATCGAAGCCGATCATTCTTCTGGGGTTAGCAGCTGTGCTGCCCAACCCTCGGCTGTACCTCCCTCGCCACCCTTGTTTCCTCCCCCGGTCCGAGCCAGAGGGTTCTCCTCTTTCTGCTCGAAAACCAGGGAACAGCTGACGGGCCTTTAAATTTTTCGTGGTGCCTTTTTACCTGGGCATCACGTTGCAACGAACGTGAACTTGGCTTCCTCCCTGGATCGCCGGCCACGGTCGTTATCCGGACAATAAACCCGAGGAACGGCCTCACTTTCGATTCGCTAGATCTGCTCTCCTTGCTCTCCTGTCCATGAATGGGAACCTTGGATCGGAAATAGGAATCGCCGAGGATCCCCGACGGTCTCTTTCTCTTGCCGGAGCTTTCTTCCCTTAAAATCTTCATTCGGTTTATTCGACCCTGACGTAAGATTTTCAAGCACAAAGAAAGAACTGGCTTCGAGGTTGTAGACGCGTTAGTCTGATAGAACTTCGTTTTGGGATTGAGAAACACAGGGATAAATGGTTATTATTGCAGGAAGTATCGACACGTTAACTAACAGAACTACCAAATTAAGGGGATGACTTCTTAATTTGCCAATAGCCTCAGCAGTCCACTTGATAGAACTTCGTTTTGTGATTGAGAAACACAGGGATAAATGGTTATTATTGCAGGAAGTATCGACGCGTTAACTAACAGAACTACCGAATTAAGGGGACGACTTCTTAATTTGCCAATAGTCTCAGTAGTCCACTTGATACCATCGATTGACACGATTTTCCCGTAATCGCTCGAGTTATTGTTTGAAAAATTGCTCCACGATCCGCGCGCAGCTCTTCCTAAGAAGAAGCCTCTCTCGTCTCCCGTTTCTTGCATCTCGCACGTGATCGATGGTTCAGAACGAGATCCCGGCTAGATCACGTCGCCGAAAGACAAGAAGCAGCTGAGCCTGGAGGTCCTCTATCGGAGGAGTCTCTTGGTCGCAACCAGCTACGGTTTCTGGTATACGGTATACCGACTCCTCCGGTATACTATAAGCGTTCCGCCACGGGTTATTCCTCTTTGCTCCTTCGTTCGCGGTTTTTCCTCCTCTTTTTGCCGCGGTGATTCACTCTCGGCTCTCCCGGCGCAGAGATTCTCAGTCTCTCAGGAGATCCTCAGTCGCAGGTGGACCCGCGAGGCGGAATCAACGTCGGGAACACGGTGTTCCGGATGGTTAATTCTCAGATTCCCGAACGGTGGGAAAAGAGAGTCCTTTTTCTCCTCGAACAGCCGTGACTCATTGGACCGTTTAAGATCGGAAAGTCCGCTGTTGGACGAATGACGAAATATCTGCTGGACAACGAGCTCTGGCGATTGCGCAATCGACGTCGATCCGAACAAAATGAGGCTTCGATCCTCCATTATGCTCTCGATGTCTGTCGTGGCGAAATGATCTGTCAGCGGTTGACGTCGATCGTTATTCTCTGGACCGCGATGGAACGTGATTGTTACTGTTGTCCGACATTCGGTTCTGGGTCGGGTCTTGTAACTGTCGTTCGGGTTAGAGATGGTCTCTTCCAAGCTTTCGGTTTATCGTTTCGTTGCGGAACTACCGAGGTTTTGTGCCCGTGCAATATCGGCTCATAAAAAGTCTCTGCTTCAGTATTGCGAATTTTGGAAATATCCTTCAGTCAAGTAGATAGATTCTTTCTAGACCGTTCTTCGTACAGAATGAAATTGTTGTTGAAAGTTTATTGTTACCGCAGAAATTACGCAGAACACATATTCTGCAATTTCGTGTAAAATCGATCGTCGAAGATCGGCGATCGCCAGGATGCTGCAATCTATCCCGATCCTTTCGCGCGTCACCGAAGAAGCCAGCTTCCCCGAGGAGGGCGATCACTGACCGTCCCCACTGACTACGGGCGCGTTAGTGTGCGTTCACACCCAACCACCCACTTTCCGCTTCGTCCGTGACGTCACGGCGCGCGGTGCGGCGCGGCGCCGCGAATGAAACCCGTCTTTGTTCCCACAAGCGTTTCGCGAACCGGTTTAGCGGCGACGACGGTGTGTTCCGCGTGCCCCGTCAGCTGACAGGACCGTTTAATCGGTTAGACCCACTCTCTTGTTTTAGCGCTGGTTCGGAAATCCCCGATCCCCTCGTCCCGTCGTCGTCAGCATCGATCCTTTTTGGGAACTGTGTCCGTTGAATTTTTCAGAATCGTTTCGAAACGGATTTAGATAACACGGACCGAGGATTAGCCGTTTTCGTTTCGTCGTAAATAGAGTATCCTCGCTGTTGTCTTTTACTTACGGCCTGTTCGCCATCATCGTTCGTCGTCCGGTCAAACATGCTGCGAGATTTGGGAGATTTGCTGCGACGTTTTTGAAGATAAAGATCCCGGAGCGATTGAAGAGGAGAAAAGAAAATTTTCCGGATAAGGGTGGGGGGAAGGCTGCGCAGATAAGGGTTACAAAGAATGAAGATAAGGGTCGGTGTGCTGATAGAAAATTTTTCGAATATTTCCGCCGGTGTATTTTCCTCTCGATGCACCTTTTCGCGCAGGTATTCCGTGTTTTCCGAGCTTCCTGCGCGGTTGATAGGGGAACGAACGGAAATGGGGATGAATCACAGGCCGGAAATTCGCGTCATCGGTGCAACGTACCTGAACACTATCGCATCGGAACAGGTTTTTGGGATCAATCTGCGACCGAGTTCTTCTCTTCGACCCGTTATTCGCGTATCCGAATCTTTCGTTCGGAAGACTGTTCTCTGACAGCACGATCTTTTGAATATCTCGAACCTCGTACATGGCAAACATTCTTCTTAAATAAATACGCGAGACGCTTTATTTTAAAATATCGGTACTATTCTGCATGAATATCGGCAGTGTACAAGAGTTATTTGAAATGGTACGCCAGCAGTAAATAGTCGAACTCGCTGATAAAAGGCGAGGGAGAGATGTATCCTAAGCGTCAAGATGGCGCCGGTAGGAAGGCGGCGCGCATTAGCGGACCAAAAATGGCGGGGAGGTATAATGCTGACTTAAAAAAAAAGTGTGCAAGCGAGAAATTATACGATTCCTCCGAAGGAAACTCGGGCCCAACGACAGGATCGTATACCGAGATACATACATGCATTTGGAGCTCCTCCGCGGAAGCAAGGTGCGTGAACAACGTTGCGGGTACGCAGCACGTGCGTTCCTCTAAGGTGGCTGGTCACCGGAAGTGCCGGCCACAGCGGGGACTTAATGGCGCGGGTACGCGGGTACCGCTGGCAAACTCGCCTCTCGCGTCTTCTAACGTACGCACGTGCTTAACCCCCGTGGAAATTCGTGAAATCAGCCGGCTTGAAACTTGCTTTTTATGCCCCATAATTCCTCGTCATTATGGACGAGCGGAATCTCTCGTTTCGATCTGTATCCTGACCCCTCGGCCAGTGTTCCATCTTCTTGCGCCGCGCCGGGTCTCGCTCGGTCCCTTCTGAAGTGTAACTGTATTCCTCCTAGGGCTGTTGATCACAACAAAACCGGAATAATTAAACGAGCAACGCCTCCGGCCATGTTTTATTTATACACCGCGAACAATTAATCTCGCCTTCCCTGGACTTCAGATTAGATTTTTACCGGGGGTTTTTTTTATTATTTATTCTCTTGTCTCTGACAAACCGCCCGATACTGTCTTCGCGAACGAAAATATTCTTCGCGGTTCGTTCGCGTCTTGATTCAGCGAGGATCAAAGAGAGTTAGCCGGAGGTTTTCGGGCTAATTTTCGTGACTCGTGAAAATAAATTTCCGTCGTCTTTCGGAACGAGTCGGCCAGCTGACTTACTTAGAGAGGGACCAGCAGCCAAAGAGCTGCCGAACATCTGTCGTCGATGGAAGTGCTTCCAGAAGAACCGTGGAACCCCGCGAGCTCTAGGAGAGCTTTCGAGCAGTTCATTTGGTAACCATTAGTTGCCCTCGTTGCTCGACGGATACTCGAGCCAAAGGGTGGAACGATTTCGCTTCTTCTCTCGGTTTCGTACATCGATACCGCGACTCGTTATTTACTCGAACCGAACCTCATCCAGTGGCTTCTGTCACGGAAAGTGGAAGCAGCTCGTGCATATTTATGACGCACTCGCGGTTTTTATAAACAGCCATAATTATGATCCTCGACTGTGCTTGTTTATTCGTGCGGAGGTTCTACGAGCTTTTCCCGAGTTTACATAATTTACTAGTCTCTATTGGTTAATTTATTAGTTACTTGAACGATTAGTTTTTAACCAGTAACATATGAATAAAAAGACTAACGAAAACTTTTACTGATACTATGGAAGAGAAAATATGTATATGAAAGAGCTGACAGATGACAAAAACGTATTCAATTCGCAACCGGTGAATTTGTGAGCAATCGAATAGAGTGGATTCAGAGTAGAAATGTGATTTTATTTTTTCGAATGAAAGTTAGAGGAAAGAACTGGTCTAAGTGAATTTCAGTGAACGTGTTCAACGGCACAAAGAAACGTCTGTGAAGGAAGTTAATCCGGTAGAAAGGTTTCAGTAAGAGCAGATTTGTTAGCGAATAAAATTACTCGAGGAGGACTTCGCACGCGGCCCCCGCAGTATCTTCTCCGGGGTTGACGGGATGCGTTTTTCTCGCGTCATCTTGCATCTCGAGGACGGAAAACCCTCGTCGAGATTTATCGAGGTTGCCTCTCTTTAGGCTTCCTTTTTTCCCTCTTTCTCTCTCTCTCCCTCTCTCTGTCGGTGGACGCGCTCGACTGCACCCGGGAGCAGTCGCCCCGGCGTGTGCTTTTAATGGAACAAACGTTGAGACACCGGGGCGAAGCCATTTTTCAAGTGGAGAGCGCTCGTCTGGCAGCTCCTGGGCTTCTGCCTATCAATTCCTACAATGGTTTTGCGCTCGGCCGCGATAAATTCGAGTTAGGAGAGCTTCTTTCGTCGAATGGAGCCGCGCCACGTGGTACAGCGAAAGAACGATCGATACCGGCGCCGATCATTCCCGTTTTTCAACCCCGGGAGAAACGCTGTCCATCGTTTCACAGATTATTCTTCGACGAGACACCGACAACACTTGTGCGCAACGTTTATGCATTCGTATCGATTTCATGCTATTTCGACCCTTGGCTCTTGCGATATCTAATATTTGGACAAAAAGGATACGGATTGTGTATATTGCTCGAGAAATTTGAACGCGACTTAATTGTTTTCTAATATAATTCGCCGAAAATCTCGAGTGCCTTTGTGCCATTTGTTTGGCCCTAACTTATCGTTCGCGGGCGATACGGGGTGGATGAATCACTATTCCGGGCAAAGTTAGTTATAACGGTTACAATGGCTCTTTTAGCCCCTGCGAGACTGACTTTTTTAAGGGTTGTCCCTTCCGAGCCCTTCGCTCGCGTATTACTCCTGGGACGACGGAGTAGCTCTACACTTTAATGGAACAAATGTTGCGAAACCGCAAATCGAGCAGGTTGTACGAACGTCGTTGCTAAAAATAAATACGTTAGAAATATTGTAGAAGTAGACCAAAAATGATGTTTTTAGTAAAAATCGTTCGAACGAACGTTCGCTGAAATTATTTTTATCCGCTAATAAATTATTAATGTGGTAAACGTACGAAGGCAAATTAAAAAGGAAACTCGGAACGACGCCTAATTCGAACGAACGTAACCCCGGCGCAGATCAAATAGATTATTTAATTGCGGCGAAGCGAATGTTAATTCAATGACGATAACATCGACGCAGAAACCAGTCGATTTATTGCGTTCGCGTGATAAAACATTGTTACGATGGCTGAATTATTCATAGTCGAAGCTCTGGATGCCCATCTAGCGAGTCTAAGTGCCTCGAGATTATCAATGTACATACACGCGGTTTTCTATTCCGCGTGCGCGCGTGGAAAATTGACTCGACAGTTGCCTTCGGGAATTAGTGGTTTGGTCTATTTATACAAAATTCAAACATTTCATTTTACGAGAACGAACTTTTCCGGTCGACTGTATCGCGGAGAAATTGTTTTCGGAGATTACCATCTTGTGATTTACCATCCTTCGACTGTTACCCTAATTTCATACGATTTATTACTGAATTATTTCCACATGCTATTTATTCTATATTTATACTAAAGAAAATAAAAATCTTTAAAGTAAAATTACATGTCTGCTTTAACATTCGTACATTTATCTTAATTTTCGAAATTTATGGTTGTTCTCTGTGCTTCACCTCGGAGAATGAAAGGACCCAATATTTCAACCAGAGAAATGTCAAGAAAAATCGCACGCGTGTTTCAAAGTATCAACGCATCGCACAGGAGTTAGGAGACGTACAGGGTGTCCTACTCGCGTCAGCATCCTGAAGACGATCATCTTCATTCATATAGGATTGGGGGCCCTGAATGGGCGTGTTTCAAGATCTGCGGAACGATCCCGGCGATACTGTAATTAACGAAGATTCTCGGTGGCCCGGAGCCGCTAATTGACGCAATTACAGCTGTTCCTGCGAACTTCCTGCGATTAGCAGCGATAGCGTGTTGACCCGGGCGTAGGGGGTCGCGTGGGCGTCCCGGAGTCGCGACGCGTTGAGAAGCGCCGATGAACGCACGGCTCGCGCGTCGTCGCTGATGCTTGAACTTTGACACGTGACAATTAAATCATCGTGTTCAGTCATTGACTCCTTTCCTCTCCTCGCTCTTGGAGGCGCCACGACGCGCCAAATTGCGCGTGGGCCGCCAGCCTTTTTCTTTTCCACCCGGTTGGCCGCGTTTTCGACGAAGGTAGGCGAGAGCGAGAGAGGGCCGAGCGTAATCAGCGAGAAACCGCCAAGAATCAGCCCGTTTCCGGTGATTATCACTGAATCACTGAATCAACCTTACCTTGCCTCACCCGTCAACGAGAATCCCGCGAACTTTTAATTGGAGCCGGTGGCTACTTGGACAAGTTAGGGTTGCGGGGGAGCTAAGTCCACCGTTGAGGGTCGATTTGCTTGCCAAGAGGGCCGAAAGTTTTAATAGAACCCCTCGCCGTTGTTTTTGGGGAACGCGGGTGGTACTCATCTTTTTCTGCTAATTTGTTCTCGAGGCTTTCTGTTCCTCTTCCCGACTCAAATGTTCATTTTATTAATTCTTCAAGAGGTTGGCAGACACTGTATATCGTACAAACAAATAATTAGTATATGAATAGCAATATTTATATAATATACATATATATATAAAACATAAAAAATAATGTTTCTGCAGCGTATCATTGGAACAGATTGGGCTTCCAAAGATGTGTTCGATTTGTTTGTCGGGGCTCCTGGCGATCGGTTCCGCGAATTTAGGGATTTTCTTCGGAAGTATAGTCGCGGATTACGAATGCTCGGATCGGGGAAAGTCTTAAATTCGAGTTTTCGGGGGCTGATTTACGAGGCCGTGGCGCGTCGATGATCCACCCGGCAAACACCGCGCCGGCACCAGGCGTAAACAATGGGAAATTGTTGGCCTGTCGGCGGCGATTTATGCGACCGATATATTAACTCAGACTTTACAGTTCATCGGGACCCGCGCTATCTCCCGAGTAAATGTCCTGCGAATGCGTTCGGTTTACCGCTGGATTTACGAGCGGACATGTTTGAAAAAATATGAGTGGACTCGCCGGTGAAACGATCCAGACCTCCTGGGAATCGTCGATTTACCTCGGGAAAGACCATTTGTCTGGCATTAGTCGCTATTTTAGGGTTCGGCCCGAAACAAAAGACTTTTAGCTTTCTAATTCTGTCGAGGAGGCTGTGCGCAATCTCATGGACTCTGCGGATCGTAAAAATGTCCTGTACCGATCGCAAAAACTAGGTACCAAAATTACTTCTTTCGAAGAATAGGGTTTAACAGAAAGCTTCTTTAGTACCAGCGCTTTTTAATTATTATCAACGAGGCTCGCTCTTCCCGAGTGATCCACGGACGACAACCACACAGAGGACTACTGTCCAGGAAGACTATACTTCCTTTCATTTTAATAATCGCTTGTGGCGGCGTTTTCTTTTGCACTAATCTCACCGCTGTTTTGTGGGGATTTGCTTTCTCTGCGATCGACGTAGGACTCCAAATCCTATTTTCTGCCGGGAAACCAGATACTCCGATAGCTGTGAGAAAGTTAGGGCTGTCTGGGAATTAGAGGAGTGGGGAGTCTATTCTGAGATTAAAGTCGGTTTTCCAGAAGCCAAAAAACGTCGCCGCAGTGGCTTCTATCGGGTGTTGGGAGACGGTTGATGGGTCCTTTGTCATGGATTTCGATATTAACATTGCCAAATAACGCAGTCATCACATCGCAAACGAGCGGGAGCCACATATCTGACGAGTTACGGCTCTCCCTTAACGACCCGACCCCTATTGCGGCTGCGAGATTATGTCGCCAGACGTAACAATAGTCTTCCTGGATATTACTCCATTTTTCTTGTCCTGGGACCACTCGTTTGTTAAGGGAACGAGCTTCATGCATCGTCACGATAAACCAAATGGTTCATACGGCGACCTGATGAGGGCTAAAATTCTCTGAAGAGGTCTAACTTCAAACTATTTGCTGCTTGCTGGAAACTAAAACCTGAAACATAGAGAGTAGTACCAACGTTACCAAAGCAATCAAAGAATTTTCAACTAGGAGATTCGGAGAAGCTATTGTTCAGAATTTGGAAGCCTGCAGTTATTTGCCGAATCCCTCAGATTAATAAGGTGTATTAATAGCCGACAGTTAGCGACGGTGGGTTTCATTACGCGGTTCGCGGAAAGCTGTACGAGTTTAGGGGTGCAAGCTGAACTCATTGTCCCCGTTCCGAGCCACCCCACGAAAAGCAGGTCGCGCGGTTTCCAGTCGTACTTGAAGCAAGCTTTAATCCGACAAAAGCACGGGTGTCCAACGGAGCGCGAGATGAAACGCAGTGTACAAACATGAGAACCACGGTGAACCATTGACCCCCGCGTAAACCCGAGAAAGTTCCCCGAGCAACGAGAGCAATAGGCGGTGGACGAGAGCAAACGACGTTATGGCCTCGGCGTCTTAATCTGCCTCCTCGTGCATACACCGAGAGATGATCCTCTGTCTTTTTCTCTCTCTCTTCTCCCTCGTTCTCCTCCAATTATACCTTGACCAGCTTTTCTTCCCAACCTGGAAACTCGAACGACTACGGCCCGGCCCGGCCCAACACTGACGGACAGGCCACGATAACATCAAAAAGTTACTCCGCAGCCCGTGGAACGTTTTGTCCTGCTTGTGATTAAGCTGTCCTCGTTAATGCGCCGGCTTCTACGTAAATTAAGATCCTCCTCGTTCGAGACGCTCATCGTCCGAATCACGATCCAAGACGCTCCTCCGAGAGGTCGGTCGTCGTTCCTTCTTTGAGACCGATTCTCTTTGATGGATATTCCGGCCATCTGAAAGACCAGGCTTCGTCAGAGAAATGTTCAATCTTCTCGAGGAAGATGCTTCGAAGGAAAAATGTTGCTGAGCCATTAATAACTGCAACGAATTCTATGATAACGCATTGCTCGCCGGAAATCTATCCTATCTTGTAAAATTACAAAGATTATCAGAAACGAACTTAAAAGCACACATGCTTTTTTTCTACTACCTAAAATCTAAAGTTCCCAGCAAACTCTGCGCGTCATACCCAAGAAGTTGGGACACCGGCAATGGTGCAAAAACATTTACAAGTTGTACAAATTTTGAGGACGCCGAAAGGACCCTAATCTTACAGCTTCCGATGATTAGGACGAAGGACGCCGAGTAATCGATGAACAGATGAACAGTCAGAAAATCCTGCTAAATGCTTGACCAGGAGTTTCCAAGTCGCCCGAGAAAGGCCCGTTCGTGAGGATAGGCTTCGCCAGCCCATCTGCCACAATATCCTGAGGGGAAGTCGTCGGTCTCCGAATGGCTTCCCCTTCGCAAGATCCCTTCTTCTTTTCCCGCTAACTTCCTTCCTTCCTGCGGCAGGCACTGGGTCCCCGGAGTACCGAGAACAAAAAATATCCGTACGTCGAGTCCGTGGGAATTCACATGCAAATCCCGATGACAACAAGGTGCCTTTTCCTTTCTCGAAGCACGTGCAGTGAACCGGCCATCTGTTCCGCAGGTATGGAAATTCGCGAGCTCTTGGTTGAAACGGCACGAAACGATCCTTCGAATTCGGTTGCGTCGAAGACACGTCGCTCTCGACGACCATTGAAAATTAGCGAACATTTTGTACGGCGAGGGGTGAATACGTTAATCTGGATTCTATATCTTTTTAAAACGTTAAACAGTCATTCCGACGAAGCAGACGAGTAAAAAGCCACTCGAAACTTGTAATTAGAAACAGGACCTCCTAAATACGTTATAAAACCCCTTGACAGCACGAGCTGAATGAAATTCGACACGACTAGAGAGGCCCCATTTATTATTTTCACTGGCCATTTGTGTAAGTGTAAATAAGCGTAAAGCTTGATCCAGCGTGCCGTTAGCGGTTGAAAACGTTTTCACTCTAATTTCTGTCCGATCTTCCAACCTTTCGCTGGACGATCAGCCGGCAAACGTTAATGGAAAGTGCTCGAGATAAATCAACAGAGCTGCCTGAAAGCCATCGAAGTCCGCTTATCGATCTGCCGACACCAGGAGCCACTTCACCGTTTCGCATTTTTCCAAACTAATTTCCCTCTTCGCCCGTTGAAAACCACCCTTAAACTACTACGCCGACCGGCAACGGGAAAGGGAACAGGCACACAAGTACCTTTTTATCGGCGCAAATGGTTCCCCTTATAGAGCAGGCGAGATAAACCGAATTAACTTTTCGAAAGTTTTCCTCAAAGCGACGCGACGCCACGTAGCGCGCACACCTTCATTAGCATATTTCAGCCTGGAGCATTTGCACCTTGAGATTCTCGAATCAACTTCTTCGTTTCACAACCCTTTGGACTGTTCGAGAACTGCGTCTATCGCTGAAATTTATAAAAATATTTTCATCAGCATGAACTTCTTCGTTGAAGTACAAATTACGGATAAAAATTGCATGAACTCTCTGCAGTCTTGTTATTACAAAGCAATACACACCACCGGTCGCATTTAATACTCGGCAGGATTCTTTTTTCTTCTTTTATCTCTTTGTACGTTTCGTGTCGACCCCATAGAGATCGTGCTTGTTCCTTTATGGGGAAAATGGTCAGGACAAGTAGAGGAGTGTCCTGTGGAGAGAGAGTATCAGGAGCTGAAAGCTGTACGTGTAGCTTTTAGCAGCGGTAGTCTATAGAGCTTGCATATCGTTATCAACCCCCTGACAACAGCCGGTCTCGTGTCGGGGCGGGATCGATACAGCTTCTATTGCGATATCCACGCGCTAACCCCCATGGGCTGATGGGGGTGGCAAGAGGTTGCGCTTCCACCTCCTGTTGTAGCGTCCGCTCTGCAGAAATTCTATAGAAATGCTGCCGTCGCTCGCAGCGTCGGTTTATAATGCGTTAATTCGCTGGTCAGAGGCTGCACCCTCTTCCCTTTAGGGGAATCAAGTCTTGGAAAATATGCTCCCCGGATTCATTCTACTTCATTTGCCCACCGAGGGGATATGCAGTTCAATCGGGTTTTTCACCGGTTCGGGCGAGAACGTGTTTTTATTTTCCCCGCGGAACCTTTCGCATTTTTTTAACCTCAGTTGGGATAATTAAATACTTCCTCGAGCTTCTTCGGTCGGTGCAGTTTGTAATATTTTGTCGCTTTCGGACAATTTGTGGTAGGTTAAAAGGGGAGTGGGTCACAGGGCATGCAAATTTCACGAGCCATTACGCTATTTTCTATTTCGAGGGTAAACGGGGTTCACGGATACGGAACTAATGTGTGACCATGCAGTAAGGGAATATTCATGGGGTCTCGCGCCACCCCTAATCCTATCCTGAGTTATTATGCTCGTAGATATTAATGCGATCAAGTGTAGAGTAATATCCCGTGAAAATGATCATCTCGTAAAGCGGGAAAATTTGCGTGTTGCGTCGTTTGTACGGGGGTTCTGCATAATGGGACGTAAGCGATCCATCAGTAAAACTTATTCGTCCCTTCGACGAGTAAGGAGTCCGTCTAACGAATGCACAATACGGCAGCGATAAATGCGCGAACTGTAACTAAAAGCATTTTTGCTAAATCGGCCCTTGCAAGGCGACACAATGAAAGTATTTTCTAAAAGAGATAATTGCTGAGAACTTTCAATACTTCACAGAATAGATGAACGGATATCGCATAGATCTAAGTGTTCAGACATTGAAGTAAACCAGACATAAATTTTAATTACTAGACCCCATATGGTACAAAAATAGCTGACTCGGTCCAAAGCTTCGAAGAAGAAATTTTTAAGAAGTGACGAATCACGTACAGATGTGCCCTAGAAGTTAATTACGTCAGTCGACTTATGGGTTCCAAAAAAGGGATGCCCGAATTAGAAACAAGCCATTCAAAAACTTACCTCTCACGAGGCGGCAAATTTAAATCAACGAAGCAGGTTATTATTAAGCTACGATTAATAATCTCCTGTTACGTAGTTCTTGTTCTAAGTTCAGCATGTCTACATTTTTTTAGAGGGAAGCCATGCGAAGAATCGGCCAGAGCAGAAAACATTGGGGTAGGATTTTGTCGAGGTAGAACTTCGAAGGGCGATCGATCGATTTTCACTCGGCTTTAGAGCGGCTCTTAGGGTGTCGGAATTTCGAAAGTCGGTCTCCATTGTGCTCTCCTCTTTTCGCTCCCCTTTTTTCCGGTCGCTCGTCTCGAGCAAAGTCTACGCCAATGCCGAGGCCCGGTGCTGGGCTTCCTGAGGCCAGGTGGTGCGCAACCGTTGCCATCCCCAAAGCCCAGTGTTCCGCTCTTGCAGGCAGCTGCAGCTGCGACATACATGCCTTTACTTGCACACGAGGCTCGTAATATCTACGCTTGCGATTGCCTGGCGAGATCGGTTTTTGAAAAGTCTCGATTTGGGTCAAGAATGTCTCCAGACCTGGCCCCCGAACCAGTCTCTTGCTAGCTCCGCCGGTACTTGTTAAACAATAGCAACAGCAACTAAAAATTTGAAAGAATATGTTGCTCGAGTCCCTTCATTATAAAACATTTAGGAAATAGTGTACTAACAATAACAATCCTTAATGTCTAACTACTAGAATAATTACACTACCATGTTCTATAGAAAAAGTAATACATAGAGAATCAGCTAAAGCTTTTAAGAGTAATTTTTTTTAAATAGAATAAGTAATCCCGGTGCTATGGTTGTATTATTTCCAGAAAAATATTTCCAAGCTCCCTATTAATATAGAAAATTCTATTGTGTCTCAATTCATTAAAAATATATATATGATTGAAGTCGTGGGTCGATATTCATCGATATGAAATATTCCTTGAAATTCCACCGATAAAACAGAACAGGACCTAAAAACAAAGGACACATCCATTAGACAAAGTGTCGATTTACGCAAATAGAGGGCAGGCTGATATCGGAATCGTGGAAATGTTTACATTCGATAAGTTGTAAAAATTCGAGCGCGACGAGAGCGTTCTTGAAATCGTTATCTGCTACAAGTTCATCCTTGTCGATCACCTTCGCGCGATAACGGTCAGCAATTACCGACAGATAGTTGTCCGGCTCGTGCCGAAGCTTATCGTTCCGTTGTGTATGGGTTTTACAACGTAAAACGCAATCGCCTATTCCATGGAAGTTGATAAAATACCTTATCGGTGGATTTCTGTTCGCAAGGTGAGATATCTTCCAGATACAGCGTTCCGATTCACCGCAACCTTTCCGCTTCGAGAGGTTAGAACGTCCGTCTGCCGGCACGCACGAATCGGTCTCTCGATGTGTACGTGTGAGAGCGAGCACAGGGACGCGCATGGACGAGGGCGTGCTCGTACACACACTGCCGCGTAATGACAGCAGGGAGTTGGGGCAGTTACGAACAACACAGCAGATGGGGAGTTTGCTTCTGCAACGAAGCCAGTCGTTGTAGCAGCGTGGTTCAAGCCGCCCGCCTTTTCACGGACTCTCCGCGCGAATCAATTTCTCGTAATTTTTCCCCGTTTTCAAAAGAATTTTGAAATCGATTTCTTGATTCGGAGATCACAGGTGACAGCCATGGGACTGTCGCGTGCCGCTTCCTTCTTTCTTCCGGCCACGCAGCGCCATCTTCCCCTTTGAAAACACCTTTTCGAGATCTCGAGCCAAGCTATTGAAGATTTCGATACCTACTTTCGATATTGAATAGGATGAGGTTGATCACAAGTAAGTCTGATAAATATTTTAACACATTATACGCGGACCGTGTATTAATACGCTCGTTCTTTTCGTGTATTATCGGTTGAAATGCAGATATCTGTTCGCGTGTTTCGTATTTTGTAATATGTGGATTTTTACGAAGATTATTGCCAGAACACTGCGAGTAACACAAAATTAAATTTTTCGATTGGAATTGTTCAAAATCGCCAGCATATAATGTTCAAATTCAAACAGATCGAGTGCACCGATAATTACCGCAATCTTTTCAAATTATTCGATTGAAATTATTTCTAGATACTAGATTCTAGATTATTACTAGATAGAAATTATTATCGATTAACAAATATCATATTCAATGAATCTTAGGAAAGTGTTTTAATCGTGTTACATAGAACGCTCTGATTGAGCATTAATGTGGGAAAACGGTGTCGGAAATTGTTTCATTCAGCAATTCAATTTTAGAACGCCTTTTTAGGTTAGAAAGCTAACGACCGTTGAATATGCATTCGGGATATACAGTACACACGGAGGGTGATTTATAGACCGCGGATCATTTCCGAGTCAATTGCAAGAAACCGAATTAAAATAAAAAGAAAGTTCTTTTAATAATTTTAATAGCGTAGGAATATTTTGAAAATTTTTTCCACAGATTTGTATCTTTCTTTTCTTGTTAGCGCATAATATCAGCAGTCTAGTGATTTGATTAAGGCAGTGGCTCGAGAGATTTCGTAGAGATTGTTTCCAAAGTTTCTCTTCCGGGGGTTTCGGAAGTCCGTGAAAGGTTTTCGGTTCGCCGGGTTTCTTCTCTTCGTGTTACGCGGGTCCCTTTTGAATTCTGGTGAGGTTCGAGCCTATTGTATCGATATGGCTTTGTCTCTGTCTTGTCAACGGCCGAGGAGACCGTTGACCGTCAATAGGGCCACCAGAGTGGCGCGACTCAGGCTCTCGGGAAATGGTTTCGGTGAGTATACTGAATATATTCGTCCGGTATTTTTTGTTTTCTGGTGTTTCTCACCCGCGGTGGCCGACACAGCCCTCCCGCTAAGATTTTATAGCAGCTTCGCTGTTGCGTGCTGCACATGTGTCGTCGCGCGACCGTTTATAAATGCAGGGACGGTTGGCCGTCACGTGACGCGCGACGAGATTTAAATTCAAACTCGCCGCGCTCCGCGCCTATGGGCTCGGAGACGCTCTCGCGATCCTTTGTTAAAAACTTTTTTGATATTTCACTTGCATTGTTAACATCATTTCCGATAATAGAAAATATTATAATCGTGATTTTATATCGTTTTTGATAATAAACAATTTTATAATGTTTTTGATAACGTAGTATTGATAAGATAATTGCAATATTATATCGTCTTCGATAATATAAAATATTACAATTGAATACAATAATATAATTGACATTACGCAATGAAGTAAGACACTGTTAATAATAAACAAAGTTAATTTATTATTTTGGGAATATTCGTGTACGTACAACATGTTATAGTTATATCTTAATACTATTTTTTGTATATAGTATGTTAGATAATTGTTTTTTTTTTGTTGTAATTTAAAAATGTTTTGTTTTGTTACGTTTCATAGTTTATTGCTGTTTATTTTAATGGTAAGAAATGTATATGTGTATGTAAATATTTCATTTTGTTAGTAACATTATTTTTAATGATTATCGACGAAAGAATAATAATTGTTTGAAAGTAGAAATACAAATACGGAGTAAAGACGGTAAAGAAATTCATTAGCTGAAAAAGATGTCGATAAAAGACCAATAAAATATTGGTCAGCCACTTTTTGTATTCGTCGCTGAGCAAAATGGTTGGATTTGCTGGGTAGAGACCTTTTCATATAATTATACGACCGTTAGCAGTGTCCGTTGACCGGGTCGTTTGTGAAATTAACGCACAAGGCACGGACACTTCGCAACAACAGGCGAGACACGCGTTTCTTTGTCGTTGAGGAAGTGGAATTTCATTAACGCGCCCCGTGACTCATCGTTCGCGACACATTACGTGTTGTTTGCTCGGCGTTTACGTCCAGCATTACGCCATCCTGCAGCTTTCAATTGAAATGATTCACCGGAACCTAGGAATCGACCAACGATTCCGAATTTTCAAGATTCTAATCTTCAACGATTCAATATTTATTGTCGATGATAAAACGACACGGTGACTGTTGTCGCAATACTATCTCGTTACATTATCTCCTCGGAGAAAAATCAATCTTATCGATGAAACTAATCAAATAGACGTTCTCTGATAAAATAGATCGGACTATCTACAAAGGAATGTTTATCCGTATAAATATTCGGAATGCAAGACACAGTTATCCCAATTTTCCAATCACCATTCGAGTTCATTTTCAAAGGGGTAGCAACCCCTAAAGATGAAAGAGCGCCAACACTCGTCTGGTTAGAACATCCTGCGGTAAGCTCGAAAAGAACGGGATCCCGTAACTCAACGGAAAAAGCGCGTGTCACCGTTGTTTACCGATCACAAACCACCCTTATGGTCTTCTCCAGGGGTAGTTAATCTTCCGGGCAGGCTCCGGCGCAAAGCCTCTTGTTTTCCTTCTCTCGGAAAGAACCGCCCCCGCAACTCCTCCGCGATCCTGTACGTGCGAAACGCGACAGATGCGCGGTTAAATTCGCAACAGAGGGTGGACCGAGGGGTTGCGTCGCCTCCTTTGCCACCCTATCGTTTAACTTCGTTAATCCGATTGTTCCTTGGCCGGCGATGGTGGCCGCATTAAAAGTGCCGCGATGGGAATATGCACTTGTCGCGTCCTGTGCTGCGAATCGGGGGTTGCAGTGTCCTGAGGGGGTGGATTTCGTACGGAGGTCCCCGATCGGGAAACGCTTCTCTGTTCGAACATTTGTTGCATTATGAGGATACATTTGGGCGCGGGGGTCTACAGGGTCGTAGCTTAAAAATTTCGATAACGATTTCGGTGTCTCGATCGAGGGTGGAGAAGATGATGGTCGCGGGGTTACTCCCGATTCAAAGGGGGATTCGCGAGCCGGCTGAAATTCCGCGGATCAGCGGGATTAGAATTAGCGATTCGTGAACGGACAATTTGCTCGTGAACTGGATCTCGGCTGCTCGCCGAATGTTCCATTAAAAAGTGGGGCAGGCTGATGTTGAAGTTTTCTGGTCGCTGGTTCTTCCAGCACGCTATTAACGTTTAGCCACGTTCGAGGAATAGAATTTCGCCGTTCCCTCGCGATTTTCATTCCGCTCTGATCAACATTCTGATATCGACCGTGATAACTGTATTAGATAATTAATAACGCTGCCGGGAGTTTCTCTCTTGGTTTCGGACGGATCGTTTCAACGGGATTCCGCTCGAACCCGGCCGAAGGGTTCGACGGCGAGAGAGTTATGCTCGATGTATTATTTGGAAAATGGAAGAAGCGTGATCGCGCTCGGGCCTCGCCGATAAAATCATCTTTGACCGTGCAAACCTAATGACCCGTTATCAGGTAGGCGGTTTCGCCGTTCGCGATTCAAGATTGCATTCATCGGTCCACGGGCTTGGTATCGATTTTCCCGGCATTCCTGCGATTCCGTCAAGTTCGAAGACCCACACCCCGCCCCCGCCCGCTCGCACGCTCCTAATCATTCCGGGCGCGTATTTACATTCGCGTGTGGACGTTGCCTTAATACGCCGATTGTTTATGATTGTGCATCGCGTGCACGCGAACACTCTCCGCCGTCCTCCTTCCGTGCCGTCTCACTCTAATTACTATAACTGCGTGCTCTCCTCCTCTCCTATCTTCTCGCTACTCTTCCCCGATACGTACTGCGCCGCAAGATCATCGCTTAGGCGAGCGTTGAAGTCTCCGGTTCCTCGGACGATTTGCGCGAGGAAGATTGGCTTCTGCTCGCTGTACAAGTTCGCTCGCACCTACCTCTTCGCATTACCATTTTACCTGCTACTATGTCGCCCCGAGCTCCGGGGAAACGAAGTTGCAATTTTTGTTGCAACCCTTCGGCGACCACGTCTGAACAACAATTTCTTGCGGGACGGTTTCGAGACCAACATCGTTCAGGTACAGCATCGAAATTCCCGATCGAAACCGTTGAAAGCGTTTCTAATACGCGATCAACGATCCAGTTAAAAATACCCGAGATACAACGACCGAATACCCTGCTATTTCTGCGGCGCCCCTCGCTACGACACCGCCAGAAGGGTTGAAACCAGACTTCCTGCTCTTCAAAATCTCCCCCATCGTCCTCGCTCGCTCACTCTCTCTTTCTCTCTTCAGTTAGGTTCCCGGTTAATATTTCTCTCTTTACCCGCGCTTCTATTCCCGTTCACCGGTTCGCTGCTCTCCTCGTACGCGTTATTATTACTCGAACGTGCCGCGAGGCTCGCGCATTGCCACCTTACGTAACCCACATAGTCGTCGAGGAGCGAGAAAGAGAGGTATCCTCCGGTTTCAGGATAGCGACAGGAGAGTAGCTCGGAGAGAGGTCTGCTCGCTGGTCGAGGATACCGAGGGAAAGAGGAAAGGAGAGAGACTCGCCGAAAGGTGAGTCAGGAATAGAAACGGAGGAAGAGAGGAGATAGCAGAAGAGAGAGGCAGAGAGAGAGAGAGAGATGGTCCTTCTACTAGAGGACTAAGTAGCTCGGCAAAGATCACGGCGTCGGGCGTGGGAACAAGGCCCCTCCTGGCTCTGTGTACGTTCCTGTACACACGGAACACACCGTGCACGAGGAGAAGAACATTACTGGAACTTCCTTCGGCGTGGCAGTGCTGCTTAACAGTACCTGGAGTGCTCGACCGGGTCGCAACGCCCGCCTCGTTGAAAACGGCGCATCCGAGACAGCACGCGACTCACGGTCTCTCTCTCTCTCTCTCTCTCTCTCTTGCTCGCTCTCTGTCTCTCTCTCTCTCTGTCCGAGTGGAACATTCGATTAACACGAAATTCCGGGAACTGGGATCGTTCGACTCCCGTCCGACAGCTGTTGCCATCGGAAAAATCCCATTCTAGTCGAACGTTTAACTACCGCGACCTAAACGAACCTTGAACTCGGCGGCCTTCCCTTCTGGTAGCCAGCACGAGTCGGTTATTTGCGGGTGATTAGAGGATTGATATTCTGTTACGGCTCGAAGTAGCTTCGTCGGGGCATGTCTTATAATCTCCGAAGCTTTCTCTCGAAGATATAATTCCTCCAGTACTTGGAAGCCTGAAGAAGCTAAGAGTTTAGAGTATGCTTTTGTGGCTAGGATTGAAGCTTCAGCTCCGAGTTTGGTTGGTCGATCAGCTATCACCGCTCAATTGAGTTTACACCTGACTTGAGCAGCTCGAAAGAAGAAGGTGTTTTCGCAACCTTGACTCCTCAAGGACCAAAAACCCCATTTCAAGACGAGCTGACCGCAGAACTTTCTCGCGAAACGGGTGTACTTCATCCTGAAATTAAGGAACATTCTGACGAAAGTCCAGAGGGATAGCAACCAAGAGGACACCACCGCGGTTTCGTGCAATTAGGGTGGCAAGTAGGGTCGCAAGGCACGGAGGAAGCACGCGAAAACGAAGAAGCATGAGAATGAGAGAAGCGACTGTCGTCTGGCTTGAGAAATTGAGCGTAGAATGTGTTTGGCCTTTGACTAGCGGTACCTCGTCGCGAACGCGTAATAAATCACAAATCGGTCTCCCGCTTCGATCGCGTTTAATTACTCAATCTTGCCTAGATTGAATCGAGATCCCCTTCAATGGATCTAAGAGTGTGTCCCCCTAAGGGGACTCCGGAGATAAACAATGAATACTAAGTGGCGTTTAACGAGCGTTTTTCCTATCAGCCAATTTTCTTTGGGGGAAGGAAGAGGTTCGGCGAACTCCGGGGGAACAGAAGGATGCGCCAATCGAGCACAATTTAGTGGCTGTATTCGCAATTTTCTGCGATCAGCCGCGGGAACCATCGACTTGAATGGAGGGGCCCGGGTTAGGTGCATAGCTCGGTCAAGGCTCCGTTTATTTACACCGTGCAAAGGACATCGCGTTCACATCGCGGAGGCGGCCCCCGCATTGTTACAATGACGCGCGGCGCCCGCGCCCCCCGTGCAACAAATTACTTTCACTTCGCTTCGCTGATAATCGGAAGGTTGCCCCGGCTACGCGGGATTATATTATACCGAATCATAGTCGAAAACAACGAGGTGTTCGCAAACCTTGCGCCGCCTCGCCTTGTTAGGTTTTTAGCGGGACTCTCAAACGGACCTGCCTACTCGCAACGCAATCTTCTCCGCGCACGTGTAATTTCGCCCACGTCCCCACGAGTCGTCTTCCTCGTTTATTCAGGCTCGGAATATTTCTGCGATCCCGAAATTATTCTCGTTTAGAACGTTCCATTATGCTGGAATAGAAAGCGGTCGCCATTTTTGGCACCTCCGCAAAAAATGTTCATGTTCGCCGAAACGCCTCGGAGACTATTAGAGATCGTAACACGGCCATTAACAGTTTTTAGCCGGACAGAGAAACTCTGCTCTTTTCGTTAATCTTCTTACCTATTCCAGATTAAACCCCATGAAGCTGTAAAAATTCTACAGGTCTATCACATTTCATATGAAGGTGCAAAGCTGATCTTTCCTACGTTCAACGTTCTATTTACATATCCAACTTTACTTTTAAATTTATTTTAACGTCAGACGACGCGATAAAGTTACTATTACGAACCGGACATTCGATCAGCCAACAACTCAATCGATCGGTCCACGGGGTATCCTTGGGCACGATCGACAAGAAAAATTGTCACCAGGCTACAAATCGTTTCCGTCTCGTGTCGAACGCGTCCTCTCACGGGTGTTTACGAGGCTCGTTAACGCGGCGCGTAGTGTCGCAATTAGAAGACAGTGGATAAAGATAACACCGGGTAGTCTCCGAGGCGTAGTCGGTGGCACTCGATCGGATAGATCGCAGGATCTTCTCGCGGGCTCCGTGCGCGTAAGATGCAAGGATCCACGCTTCGCCGAGAGGTACACTTCCGTGCAAATGTGTGTCACGAGTTTCCCACGAGATGAACTGGCGAATGGCAACATAGGCGCGGGCATAGACCAATTACTAGCGTGGCTCTCATTGAGAGTCGCGATTTACGTGCACGATCGATCCGCCGCGCCGCGCCGCGCCACGCCGCCTAGCAACCCGCGAGCGATTAAAACCCGCGTCGAGAGAGGAGCCGTGTTTCTGTTCCTAGGAAGCAGTTCCACGAGAGAATCGTAAACGCGTAACCGAAATGAAAATCGTTGTACGATGTAGAAAACTCGTTCCCCAGTATTCCACGATGAATATGCAAACGGCAGAGTCTCGGCTTCAGCGAATGTGGAACCGATGAACAACGCCTTCGAAGATCGGAGACGACTCTTTATTGGACTCGATCAGAACGATAACTAAATTCTACTGTCGGAGTAACGTTCAATTATTTTCTGGAGATCTTCGGAATTGTTTACTGACTCTCTATGAGCAATTCTGTACGGAAGATTCCTGGTGTAATCATTAATGTTTAAAACGCGTGATATTTTTATGTCTCGTTTGCAGTGCAATGATACATTCAAGATGTTGCGTGTCACCGTAATGCACACCTATCACACGGTTTATCGTCTCACATTAATTACGGTCCAGTAAATGAACAGGCGAGCAAGCGTGTCTTTGTTATGCTTTCTTGCTCACTTTCACCTGCTAAATGTCTTTTTCTCAGTTAGAAACAGTGCAGCGAACTTCGAAACTGTTCAATTGAAATTTCTAAGTTGAATTAAGCAATTATTCGGAAAAAGTCTCCAAGCAGCTACGGTAAGAACTGTAATCGGCTCTTGACAGTTCTCCTCAGAGTTGTAAGAAGATTTTTCCCTGCTGAAGACAGTCTTTAAATTCTTAAATCGATTACGTCCATCCAAAACACGAAGACGGCTCTCTTCTGCCGTCTCCGGAGATTCCAACCCTTACGCAATTTTCCGAAGGGTTCTCGGGGGGTTTCACCTCTCCTCGGCGTCGCGTTTACGCTTCTCTTCGGCCGATGTTCGAGAAAAGTGCCGCGCGTGTTGAGGCAGATCCGCGGCAACCGGTTTCCGGGGCGCGAGTTCAATTTCATCCAAGAGTGAACACGTTCGCCGAACGGGGAGCAGGAGGGAAAAATTGTTTTTATTGCGAAGGGCCCCGCGAGGGAATCGCAGTTTTTCAGGGTCACGATGCAAAGCGCGCTCATGCAAAGCCGCGAATCAACCGAGAAAATGCGAGCGCGCAAAGGGTTGGCTGCTCGTGTTGTCGATTATCGTGAACCCAATGGCGGGTAATCAGGGCGACTCGTCGTGTTTCGGGTATCTGCTTGTGTCTCGGTTCGCGTGATCAAGAGCATCGCAGAGATTACTGAAAAGTTTGAAAGTTCGCGGAATGATCCTTAACTTTCGAAGATAGACTTACAAGGTAATTACACTGTTTTATTAAAAAGAAAAAAATTCAAGAGGATGGTTTTCTGCTTCCTCGTCGGAAACACTTTCTTTTTTAGCAAAAAGTATCGCGAAGCCGATAGAAAACCGCCACTGCGGTTTCGGTCTGTAACTCTGTCTGACCGCAATCCGTGCAATTAACTTCCATTTAACGTTCCCACCGTTACACCGATTTCCAGATCGATATTTACTATTCATACACCTCGTATCTTGTATCTGAAGAATTTTTTTTTTTAAACAAATCGTTCACATTGAATATTCCCGAGATTCGCCGGTTGCTCATATATAAAATGATACATTAAACGCTGGCTAGGCGTGTGTAATGCTTATTAACGGTGTTCGCGTTCCCGCGTCGATCATCGGGATCGATAGTGTCGAGGTCGAGAGGGCAGATACGCCATGATCGATCGCGACCTCGGCGCTTCATCGTCAAAGCGGCTTCTTGGAGCAGCCAGCTGATCGATGATCCAATTTCGGCACGATTTACGATCGTTTGATTCGGCTCTGCCTTGCTACCGCATCACTTCCTTATTACATTAAACAATGTACATCAAATTTACATAATTTTATCGGTTAATATCGTGACGGACGCCATTCAATATTTATATTCATTTAATCATTTAATTGATTCGTAGAAAATTTATAAATATTCCATTTTCTTCGTAGGAAAAGAGTTTTTTTCACACAAGCTTTATGAATAAAATTAACACATCTACAAAATTCGTTTGAAGGGAGATGGGTGTTTTTCTCTTGGAGTAATGAAAAAATTATAATTAAGGATAATCGACAATATCGATCATTGACAATCTGTAGCAGTGCAAGTGGTCGATTATTCTAGCTCGATCGTTCCTCGATCTATGCTCGATCGTTCCCCGGTCCTGTGACGAAGTGATCCTTGGAAGTCCTGGCGATTATCCACGCCGCGGCGCGCATTTCCTCGACGCGGTTTCCTCGGCGCGGTTCATAATGCCGCGCGATTCACCGTGGGAATCTTCCGATGTGTACCGTTGCACTACGCCGCCGCGGCGCGGCGTTCTCGTTCGTTGTCCCATCAAACGAACCGTGATTCCATTTACCCCTGGCGATTGCCATCTGCCGGCGACACGGGGGTGGTTCCTTCGCCAGAAAATCATCTCCGAGACGCGTCATTACGGAGGCCGAATCGACACCGACCTCTGACGATTGCGATTTATCACGATCCTCGCTCGACGACGACGCGCGGCGACGATGGGAATCGTCCTGATCCTAAGATTCACCGCTATGCCAGGCGTTTTTACACGTTTGCAAAATTCACCGGATCATGAAAATCGCGGTAAAAGACATTTGCATTAATGAAAATTATTGAAGCGCTTCCAGTGGGTTCTGCGTCAGGTGTACTAGTAAACCCGGCTTTAAATCGCAGTCCCGTGACTCATAAACGAATAGGCGAGCAGTCGCAGAGCCGATGACGCAATTCCCGAGCAAAAACGACTTCTCTTGATTAGTAAATCCGCGCGATTCGGTCGAGCGGGCAGGGAAAAAATTGAACGCTCGTGACTCGGCTGTGAAACAGTGATTAGCCGGAAGCGTATCGCCGTAGACGAATTTTTCGACGGTAAAAATCGACGACGAGTTCTCTCTATATTTCGGAAAGATAGGAGATCGATCGTATGCATAATTAAAATTAACTGTACGCCATTGTGCACCCGACACGACACAAACAGATAGGGATCTACGAAATTAAGACTCGTGGGACCACGCAAATGCCTGAAACAATGGATTCCTTATTAACCGGAAGCGAGCCGCGTCTGGATTTCTGGCTTTTTCATCGGAGTCGTAAACAGGTACCTTTCCAGAATCTGAAATTGTTAAAAATAATACTGGCTCGGAGAGAGTTTGCCGCGTTCACTCTACGATTTTGCCGAAAGAAAAGTCATTGTACGATAATGGGGCGAAATTATACGGGGCACAATAGGAAAAGAGATTAAATGATTTGCGAAGGGTTCGCGGAGTCTCGTAAACGAGTATCCACGGGACCAGAGAGAAAGAACCTCGGTCAAAATGGCAGCAATCAGCGGAAGAAAGGGCGACTGAAAACAAAATCAGCGTTTCTCATCGAAACTGACCGATATTCGATATCCCACGAAAAAAAGAGCTCCGCGGACGGGGAAAAAACGGAAGAGGTGGTTTCGACGTGGTCCAAAGAGTGCACGCGATCGTTCCGCGCGGTTATTACAAGCCCTTCGGACCGACGGACTCCCTTCGAACAGGCGTGTTCTTCGCTAAGAGATCGGGCGAACGTGGCGCTAACGGTGCGTTCCCGCGAAAAAACGAAATCGCTCGGCCAGGGTGACGGATGGATTAAAAATTACAATCGCCGACGACTGGTTCGTAATACACGCCTTAGCCGGACCGTGAGAAACCTATCGTACGCGCGGATTTTTCCACAACGGTCCATAGATCGTGACCGCCTTGGCTGATCGACGCTCGCGCGAGCCTACGCGGTTTCGGCTCGTTAGCCGATTATTCGCGGCCCCCGAATGAAAATTAGGCTGTTTCTTTCTCACGCACCGTTCGGTCGTTTAGGATCTGGACCGGAAACGGGAAAACAAGATACTCTTTTGATAAAACTGGAAGTTCATTCGCGTTTCCAGCGAAAACCGGTCTTTCGCTTTTATTTTACCGCGTGTGATATAATCGCGGGTTTTATTTATGATAAATTTACAACTATGCTGAAGTTGAGCAGGTGAGATTTGAAACGGTGAAAGTTTTTAAAGCAATATTTTTACAAATAATCTGATAGAAAAATTCTAAAATTAATTTGAACTTGACAGTTCCTTCGAAATTATCATAAAAATTCTTTTGAAATTAAATTTCAAAATTCCTCTAAAATTACATTTAAAATTAAACTATTATAAGGAACCCCTCTAAATAATTCTAAAAATTCGCTATAATAGTCTAGATACAAGCTCGTTAGCTCCAAAGGATGAAGATCGTTGTGCGTGCAATTGCTGCACAATTAAAGGTTCTGTTATTTCTTCCTGTTCGAATCGCAGCGTCTTGATTGTAGAAGGGAGTCGAGATGCATTCGTGTTTTGTCGGCTTGGGAAAAGTCGTTGCACGCAGTGCTGCCAATCGCGAGCCAAAAGGAAATGGCCGAAGCCTGCAGAAGTCTCGGACGACCTCGCTATCGAGTTGCTTCCTGTTGCCGGGCATTGTTCGCGGCGGTTTCGGGGCGCATCCGCTCGCGGAGAAAGCGTACTCGCCTCGGAACGCGACGCGCCTTCTGTTGCGGCCGCTTCCGCCACCGAATGTGTGGTTTCCGGTGCGTGGCGCACGTACGATATCGACTGCGATACCACCACCGGCCTCGCATATCGATAGTCAGTCGGAACTGGACTGTCGCGAGTGACGGTTGTGGACCCGAGACAGAGCTCGCGATTTTTTTTCCCATTTCTGTTCGATCGTTCTTCGCCCCCGTATCTTCTGCAAGCTTGCGATTTATATCAATAGTTTTTACACATTTGCTATTTGTTCGTACATTGTGACGCTTTTTCGTGGACCTGTTTGTCTATGTGCTATAGTCTGGGTCGGTTACAGAGTTTTCTTGAATTGTTCTCCTCGTTGTGATCGACAGTGATAGTGTGCTTTTAGACAGTTCGTATCGGTACCTTGTGTCTTTATTTTTTAGATTTTCTTTTTTGTTATAATTTTTCTTGCGATGACAGGGTTGAAATATTGAGGTATATTTTGGTTAATAGATGGTTTTGTTATAAATATCGGATTTTTATTTATTTCGGTAAAGTTGATTTTTAAAAGATTTTGTTGATCTCTATTGTGCATCATTTTAAGATTTCAATTTTTAAAATTTAAGAACAATCGTTGCTATAACTTTCGTATCACTTTCAGCTTCTTTTCGTGCAATTCATAATTTTTCATTTAATTATATACCTACTGGAGAAAATAGATAAAACATAATCTCGCCGACACGCCGCAGACTTAATTAAGACTTATCAACTTCCTGAACCGTTAAACCACAGTACCTAAGAGCGTCACAAGATTTTAAAAACCAAACTAGTTCATTCAGTCAATTTTATAAAAACAAATTTAAAATAAGGGTTGAAAGAACGATTGTTCTCGACGTCCTGATCGGTTTGAAACGACGAAGGGGGTTAATTGTCCGGCAAAAATCGAGGGTTGAAGATCCAGCATGGTGTCCTCGTCGCACACAGATCCCGATTGCACCCTGGGAATATCCTGGCAGTATTCCCGCATTCCGGCCCGGCAAGCTGGAGTTATGAAATACCGAAGTGGAAACGCTCGAGCTGCTTCGAGAGGTGGTTTTGCATTTCAGTTTCTCGATCGAATTCCATCTTTCCTTTCTCCCTCTCTCCCTCTCTCTTTCTCCCTTTCCGCCTTGTATAGATAACCGTCTTCTTGCATCCCTCTCCTTCTCTTTCGCGGCTTTTGTTTCGCGGCTGACTCGGAGGAATTTCCCGGCCGCGAGAGGTACTTTCCTTCCACGAGTTTTCATCCGTGACCCAAAGACTCCGTTTACGTTCCCAAAACAACCAAATCTGCGTCTGTCTCAGAGACGTCTTCGTGCACTGATTCATGGGATTTCCCTAACCCTGGTGCAGTCGCACAAATTACCCTTCGGAACCGAACAGACCGAAGCTAAAAATGTCTCTCTGAATACTGCTCGATTTTCATTAAATTTGTTATTTCAGAGTTACAATTTCAGAATCATCAGGGTAGCCCAAAAATCACTAGACGGAATAATTTTCTTTTTTAAAAAGTTTCAAAAAAGTTCGTCTTTATTCTTTCATCATCGAATAATTTCATTGTAAAAGTTATGGAAGGAGTGAACAGTCTTTAGAGCATTAATTATCGACGAGGAATTTCGGGTGGAAATTGGGTAATTTGATTTAAAGCTTGGTCCCTGAATTTACCTGGTCCCTGGGATCCTCTTTTAGGTTCCCAGAAGCGGACCTCTCGGTTCACTATGAAATGGGTTATAGTCCAGTCGTGCTTTAAATAATTCAGATTTCTTAGATTGCATCGAAAGCGAGGGTAACAGAGCGTAGAAAGTTTGATACGGATTGCATAATTTACTGGCGCTGTTAAAACTTCGAATTCAATCGAGTCTGGTAAAGAGCATTTTCCAAAGTTTACGAATTCATCGGGATGCATAAAACTTGTCTGAAACGAATTCAGTCGAAGAAGTTGTTTCTCCCTGGTCCAGGTAATTCTCGAATGTAGATATTAACGTGTGGCTCTTTTCTAATTGTTACAGCACCAAGATCATCCAGTGCAGGTACCAACAATCTACCACCATTGACGTTCCATCAAGTCCATGGTGACAATATCAGACTCTGCAATGGCGGGACCATCGCCAGAAGACACGAAAGCTTCTGCAAGGGTGTCACATTCAGCGCGCGACCTGTTCGAGTCGGTGAAAAGGTACATTAATTCATTCAAACTATTTTTTCTACACACAATTCAATAAAAAATAACCCGAGTGCTAGGAAAACGATGAACAGACAAATTCGTGAAAAGTCGTGATGGTATAAAAAAAACAATTTCACTGAAGAATATCGAAAAACGACACTACCCTGTAAAGAGTCTGTTCCAATTACGAATACCGAATAATTAAGAAAGTGAAACGAACACTACGATTCTTCTGCAGAAATCCTCCATTTCCCACCGATTTCAGAAAAAGAGAGAGGCGTTTTGTAAAAAAAAAGTACGGATCGGGTCTGATTACGAATTCCCGATCGCGTCAGAATAATTAATCGTCTCGAAGTAGCTGGTTGTTTTGTCGCCGATGGAAAGCGGTGCCGGAGAGACCGTGGCAAAAAACCCCTTGCATTTTTCCGCGTTTCCTCGTTTCCCGCCTGTCGCCTGGCAAATCGTATACGCTAGAGCGGCGCTTAATTGTGAGAATCGGGTGACTCTTGTTCCACTCGACGACGCCGCCGCCGCGCCGCTGCCGTCATTTGCATTCCCTGTCTAGTAAACCGTAGCCGACCCTGAAGAGGCCAGCCATCTCGCTCACGTGGGCCGACGGTTTAGCGTACGTATCGTTTCGTCGACCGACAACCACTGTCCATATCCAACTTACTCGTCCGCGGATAGACTGCGTAGCAACCGGCGTGTGCCGCTCTCCTTTCATCTTGTCTCACTCTCTCCCTCTCTGTCCTCCTGTCTCACTCTCTCTCTCTCTCTCTCTTCGATAGGGAATTGTCGAGAGAGCGTGGGCGAGGCATCCGAAGGTTCCTCGTGGATTTCACTAAACACCTTGGGATCAGATTTTCATCATCCGCGAGGAACGATACCGATCGATCTCACTGTGGCCTGCGCGTATTCGCATGATCGGCTTCCAGCGAAACTTAGGCTCTGCGACTTTTAGGAACGAATGGGTGGAGACACATCGGTAGATTGTCTTCTTCTGCAATGAGTCGAGGACTTTCGGCGAATGCAAGTGCGTTCGTTTCGTCCGTCGCGACGTTTCATGGGTTCGGGAGTTCGCGAAGCCTGTGTGCTGTCCGTAAATCATTTTCGAAGCATTCGATAATTGTTCGTGGGTGTTTCCAGCTGTTCGCATATTCAACAGATGACGATCGTAATAGGCAATTATCGCGGATGTTTGGATACTTTCGACGCGTGGGAATACTGGTATTCGAAATAATCACATTTCGAGATTTTGGGGGGATATTCTCTCTTTTAACGGATGTTGCAATCGTAGAGATTTCATGAAAACACCAAATACAGATTTTTCTGGTCCGAAGAGAGCGCTTTTGCAATTGCAATTTATTTGTATAATGCTTGACGAGCATTTTACGCATTTACGACAAAAGCGAACAGAAGTCTGGCTGATGAGATTTTTCTTGTTAGAGGCGGCCGCTCCGAGTTGCGCGGATCTAAGAACGATTAAGTTGTAATTACTTTTGTTTAGGGATGAGAAAACGTTACGTTGATGAGAAAACAGTTTCCCCGGCGAGTTTCGTTCTCGCGAGAATCGTCCGGGAATCGCCCATTCGCGTCGGTCCGACGTTCCATAGCCGGCCACCGCCGGCCGTAAAAACAGCTGTTCTAAAAGACAAAGCCACGGCGAAGAAATTCCGTTCTACGAAAAGGAACATTGTTCGACGTGAACCCGATATTTCGCAACCCGTTTCCCCACCGGTAACTATCGCCTTGGCGATTTCCGTCACGTTTCGTCTGGTGATGTATTAACGTGGCCGAACTTGGTAGCGTAAACAGCATTTTTCAGTCGCGAACTCGCCAAAAATTCGCGGTAGCGTGTCGTCACCTCCTGAACCTACAGACTCCGGTAATTCCCAAATTTTCGCGTGGTATTCGTCGCGCGAAACCGCATTCGATGCTTATAATTTTTCAGTTTCCGATTAAAGAATCATAAAATTCATATTTTCAAATTCTTTTATATTCTCAAATGTGATAATTTTGTAAGTGTCTATAGTTCTTCTAGGGGAATAGTACAATATCTAATTTCGAGGAGAGATTGAGAAGGGGAGCCGCTCTCGCCTACCGAGAAATATGAAGATTGATTTAATTCCTCGACGTCGACTCTGAATCGACACCCATAGACCATCGGGTTGAAATTATGCAACGGCGCGATCAATATTCGCGTGACACTGGTGCCTGGTGTCTCGTTACGGGACTCCCGCGATCGTTGGAAATTCTGTCTCGAAATCCCGCCATTCCTCACGATTTCGACCGATCGTTCAATGCAAATCGCTTTCAAAGTTCACGATACGCTCGAACCACTTCGCCTCGTCGATTAGCTGTCACAATTTTCTCAATTTAACTGAAATTGCACAATTGCGAATGAGAAATGTTTACTCACCTACGTCATAAAATGAAACCCACTGTTCTCTCAATTGAAAAGGATAAATCGTGATACAATTCTGAATAAAAGGTGTTATCCCGAGTAACTTACCCGCTAACATCGGAAAACGAAAACCATTGTTCTCTCGATTAAAACGGATTAGTAAAGTATTCGTGATTGAAAATGATTCTCAGATGAAAAACGTTAGATTTTAATTATAAGCGGCGAGGTTAGCGAGTGTCAGGTCTGCGAGAATTTTAGATTTCAGCTAAGGAGTTCTGGGAACGCGAGGTCAATGTGTTTAGGTAGCTCAAGTCCCCATTAGAAGAATTCTCATGGTCAATTTGTAGGCCACGGACGCGGGGGCCTTATGAGGAACACCGTCCAGGCGTGTGTCCTCTTTGATACATAGTCTTTCGATTCCACGCTGGAAACTTGAGAAGAATGTCCTGCTCTCTAGTGATTAATCTCCTCAATTATTTTTTTATCTTCGTTCGCTTTTAAACTCCAAATTAAGCTCCCCATTGTTAAAGCGTCCAATAAAACTGAACGAAGATCGGTCTCGAAGAAACGAGTCAAAAAACATAGAAAAAAAGAAATTTAGAAACAAAAACTTGGTTGTAGGGTCCGCACGCTAAAAAAATGACTTAATATTGCTCTGAAAGAAGTAGGTCAAGAAGAACGTGATAAAAAAATATCAACGTCCTTCAGGCTCCATAGAATACAACGTGGTCGAATAAAAAATCGAGACAAATCCAATAAAATTAGATGATCTGCTGCTCATTAAATTGACGAACAAGCGATACACGCGATAGAGAGCTCTGGATATTAATGATGTTTCTATCTGGCGCAGGTCTGCATCAAATTCCTCGAGATCTCGGACAACTGGAGCGGAGTAATACGGTTCGGTTTCACGAGCAACGACCCGATCAACCTCAGGAACGGTCTGCCAAGGTACGCCTGTCCAGACCTGACGAACAAACCCGGTTACTGGGCGAAGGCTTTGGCCGAGAGGTTAGCCGAAAGAGACACGGTTCTATTTTACTATGTCACGTCGGCCGGCGATGTGCATTTCGGCGTCAATGGCGAGGAAAAGGGACTATTCTTCAGCGGCGTGGAGACCCGCGGCCCGTTGTGGGCTATCATCGACGTGTACGGTAACAGCACCGCTATCGAGTTCGTCGATCCGAACAGACAACACTTCAACAATATCAGAAGAGGCGCCGAGCATAGCAACGAGGACAAAACGCAGCACAGCAGGCAGTCGGCCATGGAGTCGGTTGTCCCGACCATGCATAACTTGTCGATCCATGACGTCGTCGAACTACCCACGCTCAGGTTTCAGCCTCCCGGTGTCGTCTTCAGGCAGTTACCCTTCCATCCGTGAGTAACTACTCTCTGTAATCCCTTTTGTCTCATCGGCGCAGGATTATCGGGATTTACCAACGAGAACTGCTTTCGTGTCCTGCATCGGTGTCATAGACACATCCGTCTTCTAATCCGATCATCGTCCTCCGAGTTATTAACACAATCAACAGTTATAATCGCTTCTCGTCGCACTATGTTGGTCAGCCGATGTCAGTGTCCTTCGCGCGTCCAACCAATTCTAACCGGCACCGCCTGTATCGAATACTAACAAGCTTTTCCCACGGGAGTCCATTACAAATAATTATCGTGTCCACATTAATTGGCTTGCTGCTTCCGCGGGAACAGGCTTCGACGAACGCTACATTACAATTGCATTGAATACGATCTCCACCGCTCTTCATCCTAAATTCTCGAGATCATTCGTTTGGTCCTATTAGACTTTCGCGTTTCACTGTCGAGCGTCATCGTGCAGAACCGCCCACCAGTTTCCCCGGTGCTCGTTCCGCAGTGAACACTCCGCTAATCGCTTCCTCGTTTCTGTTTCTCTTCAGGACTCGGGGCAGGAACATCTACTTCAGCAACCAGCAGTGCGTGGCAGCGCGCACCGACACGGAGTTCTGTCACGGTTATGTGTTCACGAGCCGGCCGTTGATGCTGGGCGAGCGTCTCGTCGTGCAGATCCTTTCGACGGAGCCAATGTACGTGGGTGCTTTAGCATTGGGCCTGACCTCCTGCGATCCAGCCCGATTGACAGCGGAGGACCTGCCGGACGACAGCGATCTCCTTCTGGATCGTCCCGAGTACTGGGTGGTTTCGAAAGACGTGGCCTCGAATCCTCAGCCAGAGGACGAGATAGCGTTCACGGTGACGCACTTTGGCGAGGTGCAGATGAGCAAAAACGATGGGCCACCGAACGTGGTAATGCACGTGGATCAGAGTCTGCAGCTCTGGGCGTTCGTGGACGTTTACGGGAGCACTCAAATGGTGAGGATGCTGGCCAGCAAGCCAACGTCACCGCCAAGGTCGAGGCAGAGCAATCCCTCCCCGGCAACCATCGTCCCGCAACAGCCAACGCCACAGCAAACGCAGCAGCAGCAACAACAACAGCAACAGCACTCGAACTTCAACAACGCCGCCACCGAGCTCTCCAGATTCTCCGAGATGGTTCAATTCAAGCCTGCCGTGGGTGGTGGCACGGTACTCGTGGTGAACTTACCGCCACAGACTGGTTATCCTACCCCGCCTTCGACAACGTCTCAGCCCACCTATGCCTCCGCCGTTCGCAGGAACCTTCATTCTTCTCATCATCCAACGACCGTGGTCGCGTCGTCCACGGCACATCCAGGATCTTCCAGGCAGTCGTCGCCACCTCTAACGGGTACCATGGCCAGCACAGGCTCCTCGACGTACGTGGAACCTCTCAACTACCGAAGTCTGGACGGTACGCTCACCTCGCAGGAGTCTTCACACCTGCAACAATGGAGCGAAGGTCTTCAACCGACACCCGGACAACCCAGCGAGTGCTCGATTTGCTATGAAAGAAGCATCGACAGCGTCCTGTACATGTGCGGCCACATGTGCATGTGTCATCCTTGCGCCATCCAACAGTGGTGCGGCAAAGGCGGCGGCCATTGTCCTCTTTGCAGAGCACCGATCAAGGATGTGATCCGTATCTACAGATCCTGAACACAGGCGCGGGCTCTACGCGGAAGGAACAGTTCCAAGGGCTGATACGTCTGTCTCCCGATTTGTTGACTCCTCTGCGATTAGGCAAACGCTTCCGTCGTGGTTATTCCGGCGTGGCGCCGCGCCGGTTGCTTCTTGGTTCTCGGTGTTCTCGTCTCCGAGAGGAAAAACTCTAACTCAGGACGTGTAGCAGGATACTCTTCAACGACAAGCTCAACTACTTCTTCACTGCCGAACGATATATCTTTCCTCCTCGTACCACCCGCTGCCCCGGATCACTAACCAACATCTGGCGGGGTCGGCTTCTCTCGATTGTTTTTGGGATTGGTTTGTTGGACGACACGGTCAGCGGCGGTCGGCGACCGTTTTCTCCAGGATTCTTGGCGGTGATGATTGGGCGTGACGCTGACGCCCGAGTGCTGGAACACTCTCGTCAATTACGATGTCAATAGGACGACAAAGGAATTGCCTCCTCGTTGTTGTCGACTGCCAGCCGTTTTTTAGCGAACCTCCGGACGAGAACACGAGGCATTCTCTTGCTGTGGAGCCGAACCGGCGGTCGTCGGCGCGATTCGCTGTCCTCGGTCGTGAGACACTGGCGTGAAGATCCACTGACGCAAACGTACACACACACACGCGCGCGCGCGCACTCGGACCCTCTCACGTACATCGACACGCGGCACAACAGTGACTATTTTGAGTTGAGTGACTACGGATAAACGTAGGCCGGTGTGAGCTTTCCGAAAGAACCACAGGAGAGAGACTAAAGAGTCGAGTGTCTGAGCGGGAGCAAAAGCGAGGTATGAATGCGACAAAGAAAAGAGAGTAACATTGATCTGAGATATTTTCACAATCGATACATTATTATATATATTATTGCTACCGTCGCCAATTTACTATTACCGTTACTATTATTACGATTTACTACTGCTACTCTATTTCTCAGCCTTTAGTTATACGATTATTTTTATCATTTTTATTGATATTATTAGTTATTCTACACGAATAGTGGTCATTATATTATTATTATTCTAGAGGGTAGACGTTGCTAGGGCGAGTACGATTTGCTATCGTTGTGTTTTTGCTCTGGACTCTGTCGACAGAGAAAAAGAGAGTGAGAGAGAGAGAGAGAAAGAGAGAGAGTGAGAGAAAGAGAGAGAAAATTTCGGTCGAGTTCGATTGTTAGCGTGGCTCCTTTTTATTATTTAATGCGAACGTGTGATTAAGTATGCCCCGAATCTATGTGATTTATGAATCTTTCGGTTTCCGCTCTTTGATTCTTTTCTCGCAGACGAGATACTTGCGCCTTCAAATTGAAACGACACCGAAGAGAAATTCCGAAAAGAAAGAAAAAAACGGCAGTGGCTCGCGCGAGATTGCTCACACACAAACACACACACACAAGGTTATCATATTTATTTGCCTAGATCAAATGTACAGTCTTATTTTTTATATTCGAATTGTGTAACATAGACGGCGTAGGCGAGGAAACGAAAGGGATAGCAGATGCTAGAGAAATTATTTATTGTTTAGGAAATGCGCGTGCGCGCGCGAACGAGAATCCACGGGCAGACAATAATTGTTTCTTGAAAACCGACAGAGAGCCGACAAATAATCATTGAGGCGCGTGTAATCAGCGGTTTGCGATTCATCGAACAGTTGCGAATTGGAAAAGAAGTGGAAATGATCGGCGCGTATCTCGTCTGCGATCGTCCGTTTACCAATTTCGAGTTGCTCTCGCGGTCGGAGCGACCGTGTGCCCGTACTTATACGCGTGTCCTTCTCGTTTGTTACTTTCGACAATAACGCTTGGATATTAAATAAACTGTAAGCCGTTCGGCGAAAGCGCGTAGCCGACTCCGTAGCCATGTATATCTTATATAATGACTACACAATAATCGTACGTATTACCAAAGAAAAGGCGTGACATTCTCCTCCCGCTCTGCGTACGTTTCAGAGAACGCGAACGCGACGCACTTTTCCACGCAAGCCAGCCTTAAAGGACGATGGTTTTTGATACGTTTAGACTTAGCGTTACCGTTTCATACCGAGCAGAGTGAACCGTGGCTTGTCCAGGGCCAATCGCAACGCGTCGTGCGCACGATACACACACATATACACAAAACATACACACACAGAGGTACACACACACACACACGTTCATCTAAGCCGAATTCGCCTAAAGTTCCCCTCGGAATTGTAAAATCTCGCGTACCTACTGCCATCATCGATGCGGCCCGCGGCGAGACGCTGCTGTAGACGCAGACTCCATGTTGGATTCCTAACTGTATTAACCGTAAGAGTACAAGGCAAAGTTACTATGTTAGCTTGCGTAGCGTTTTAAGAGACAGCGACAAAGTTTAGAGGCTTTTATCAGTGTTGACGACTAAGATGAAATTATTTGAGGGGCTCTGAAGCCGGAACGGTTTGCGTCCTTCCCGCAGAAACGTTCAACAATCGTGCAGCAGCACTTATGTAAGAAGCACTTTGTCCGCTCGACGATGAAGCTGATGATATTCGCACGGTTTCCATCGATCAAACTTTGCTCGAACGATGGGAATTCGTTGCTGCTGCGTCGCGGAAGGGTGGAACGCCGTTTAGCGACGGGGCCTCCTCATTTGTTATGGACTAAAAACGATTTATAGAACCTGCTAACGTCTCTCGCGGCTGCGTCGGTGATGGTTTAGGCGGCGCGAAACGCGTGGAGCCAAGTTGCGATCCGTCTGGACGAGTCGTCACTGCCCTATTGTAACGTGAAACAATCGAGACGTCGGGGCCGCGGAACGACCGATCACGAGCTCGTTTCGCGGCCCGTCGACCCCACGAGGAGATCCTCTCTAAGATCACTTTATTTTCGTACAACAGCGAGACGTGCCAAGGGCGGCGACGTGTTCTTCTTCCCTTCACCGGCCCTCGAACGCGTTCCAAGATCCTGCGAATTTCGTGACGAACGATAGACCATCAGCGTTCTCGGGGCCGTGCCTTAATAAAAACGTTCGCACGACGCGTCGAAGTCTGATCGCGCGGGACGTTGCTCGCCGAGAGCTTTCTCAATCGATCGACGGGGAGAGATCGCCCTGGGCCGAAGTTCGTCTCCTGATGCAATGCCTCCCCTCCGTCGAGCCTTGCCAGAGGCGTTCGTTCGCAATCCTTGCGAAGAAAACGGGACAACGAGCAACCGATAGTTCGGGTAGACGTCCGCGAGCCAGCTAATTCTCGCTAGATCGATTACCGATAATCGTCGAGGGTATACCTCTCGACCTGTCTGCCTCCGATGCGTCTCTACCAGTCTCTTAACTTTTCTTTTTGTTTTCTTTTGTTTTCATTTTTTTATTTTTTGTTGTTGTTGGACAGGAATCGCGACGAGTCAATCCCGGTCCCCGATCCTCTTTGCAGTCTGTCGGAAAGCTCTCGAGTCTTAGTCGCTTTTTTTCCAACGTTTAATTTCGTTCTTATCGATGGTAGTCTCGCGGTGTATCGAATGAGAGAACGAACGCTGTGTAACGTGTTCTCGCTTGGACTGCAAAGGGTTGATGAAATTAATCTTTTTGCGAGTGCAAACAACCGCCGAGGTCGTAACGACGGCGCCAAGCAGCATCATTTGTGTTTCGAGAGTAAAACGTTGCTAGCGCGACATAGTCATTAAGTCTGGTGGCACCGGACGATATCGTGTAAAAATTATAAATATGTTTGTATTTACGGTAATAGTGAAACTTTATAGTATTAATTCTGTGAATTTTGTAAATCCGGATCATCGGACATAGGTGATTTTTGTTGAAACCTGTCGAGTCACAAGCTTGTATAAAATATAAAAAGACTTTTTAACTGAGAAAAAACCGGACTCATTTCACTGACGTCACTGATTTACTCGTCGCGGGTCATCGCGCCCAATCACAAATGATAGTACCTTGCGACCGGATCAGTACTGATCCGTGGATCACGCCTGCTGATCTTCCTTCTGAAGGATAAACGAGCCGTTCGTTTGCCAAATCGGTTAACTCGACAATATTCAATTTTAAAAGCAATGTTTGTAGTGTTTCCGAGATGTTACGGGGGGTTAATAAGTAGATAATATGTTAATTGGAAAAATTTAAGCGGCGATCAATTGTTTCGGCAGAGAAAGAGGGACGCTTGAGAGGTGGCTAATCGATTTGAACTCCGAGAAGCTAAAATCTCAGCTAAACGGAAGTTTCCCGCGAGTGGAACGCATCGCGAGACAGCAGCATTGAAATTTTTTGTGGTATCGCGGTGTCTCACCCTAATTATAGTTGCTCATGCGCCGATTCCCTACGGCGCTACGGTTCCAGTTTCGCATCCGGCGAGAGAAAAGAGCTGTCGAACAGATCCCCTGCGAACCGATCATCCGCTGAAGCAAACTCTCCGCGGTACAAGGAAACGCTCGCGAGATATTCGCTGGAAAGGGAAACGAAGAGATGATAGAGAACGAGTGAGAAATTGAATGAGAGAGAGAGAGAGTGAGAAAGAGAGAAAGTGTGTAAAATAATGTCGAATCCCTCGCACGAATGAAAATCGTCGAGAAATTGGGACCGCAATGTTCCTATCGGTTCCCGAGGACGCGAGAACGAAGCGATAGAGAGAGAGAGAGAGAAAGAGAGAAAAAAGAAAGAAAGAGAGAACGAGAGAGAATAATGGATGCGCAATAAAGCAGTAGTAAAATCTCTAGTCCAGCGAGTGGCAGCTTTAACTTGCCTGCCAATCCAAAAAAAAGAAATGATGAGATAAGGAAGAATGATGATTTATAAGGAAGAGAGGACGCGAGAGAGGTAGAAGAGAGATGAAAGATTTTATAAATGATACAAAGTTTTAAATGAAAATGAAAGCTAATTTGCAAATTATCGCGCGCGACAAAAGCGACGCGCTCGCGAGGCGCGCGCAATGGAGAAGAATCTTTTATTAGAACAAAAACGCTATTAAACGATAGGAATTTATTGTAATCGCGTTCGGCGTCGATGAGAGGTGTCGATGCGAAAATTCTCTGAAGCCGCCTGTTCTTCCCCGCCATGTTTAAAAAGACAAAGAGGGTTTCCGTTGCGAAGGAACCAGAGAAACGATTTTTCTACGAAAGGGGATGAACGCAGCCGGGAACAAATACGTTAGGATCATTCGATGGCGATCCTAACGGCGTGCAGAGACGCTCTCGTTGATGTCAACCCGAGATCATTGTCGTCTCCGTGTCAGCATCACCGTGTATCGATGTGTACCGATCGAACCGGCGCTTCCGGTGCCGGGTTTTAACGAGGTTTCAGCGGGTCAGCGTCCAACGACGACGATTGTAACGAGCCCCTTAAACTCCTCCCCGGCACCGGAAGCGCCGACGTTTTTTGCTTTTGTCAGTAATCGCTGTTCCACTTCCGCAGCCCTTTCACCGCGATTCTTTGTATTCCCCAAGTACGAAGTTGATCAGGGAGCGTTGGCAGCCCGAGATTCCCTTTAAATCGATTGTCGTTGCGAAGACGCCCATCCCCCTCAGGTCGTCTTTGTGTATTGTTACGCGAATTTTTTTTTTTTTTGCTCTTTTCGTATACCATTTTTTTTTGTTTCCTCCTTTTTTTTCTTCGTGCTTCCATCGCTCGGGCGCGATACGCACAAAACACTAAAGACCGGTAGAAAATGCGCGGCCGCGCGACGTCTCGAGGAAAAGTTTCCACGAGGGGTTGCGTAGAAAGCGCGTCTCTCCATATCAAACCGTGCGTGCTGTCCGTTCACGTCAACAGTATAAACGATGCATAACGTGATCCCTGTCTTACACCACCCTCCCCACGAGATGTGAAAGAAGTCTATGTGCGATAAGAGTTCTCTCCGTGAACCTAACTGTAAAGATGCCGATAAAAATTTATACATATGTAATATAATTCATGCGGCCGTGTGCTGTTCTACAATAAAAAGCCTGTAATATCTATATAAAGCGGAGTCCGAGTTTCATTCACTGATCCTGCGAAATTGTACACAAATTGCTAGTGCACGAACAACTTATTACGAGGACATTCCATCATTCAGGTTTGTGTAGCTATTCCATTGACAAATTAGACGTTTCTTACTTTTGCTTTGAGTCAGTATGACGTGGCGCGTGTCACTTTAGAAAATAATAGATTACACCTAAGTGTTTTATAATCGGTTCAATTTTTGTGTCTCTAAAGTTGGACTAATCACACATACATTAGAATAGAGAACTCGTCCTTATAAAATTAATCTAACTTGTAATACACTGTGAAGATTAGTAGAGTTAATACTAAAAATTTGGAACTGTTCAGCTAAACCAAAAGATAACATTCGATAACACACAATTTTATTTTATGATGAAGAAGCTTATATAAAACTTAGCTGCGCATAGCTTAATTAAGAATTTAAAAACAGATCGTTTAATTTGTTCAGTCAACTTGAAATTTAAATATTTATAATATTATTATGTGGAAGTGGCTCTTTTGGTTCATTGGGGGCAGTCACCCCTGTTCCAAGGGCATTTTTACAACGTGTATTATTGGACGAGGTGGCCGAGAGGTTAAGGCGTTGGACTGCTAATCCAATGTGCTCTGCACGCGTGGGTTCGAATCCCATCCTCGTCGACTATTTTTTACATTTTAATAAATCATGATATTGAATCCATTATCATAAATTCTTTTACGTAACGATCACAATTATTCCATTGTTAAATGCAGTTATTAATTAAAACGTTGAATACCGTCGAGATCACCCATGATCGACGGTACAATTATCGTAAAATTAAAGCCATGAAATATACATATTTTAGTATCGTAATTAACCAAAATATACATAGTGTAAGGTGAAGACTTTATTATTGAGTAATTAATAATTGTTATTAATAATACTTATCACAGCTGCGAGTGAAATAAAAGAGGCCCGTGGGGAACATTCCAATTTTATCCTAGGTTGATAGAAGTTAGATTGTTAAAAATGTTAATGCACGTGCGATTAAAATTAATGCAAGAATCATTGCAATACATGCGATATTAATGTAAAATAAAAGAATTAATGTGAATCTCCATTACATTTGATTAACGGTAAGACATAGAATATATGCCAATAACTGTTAAATTGGAAGAATTGTTTTATTCTAAAATATAATTTATTGTATATAAATTATTTGCTATCCAGTCATTATAAAAATATCGTTTAACAAGCGTAGATAATACAATAATATATTACATTTTCCTAGTATATAACTCGGTGTGTATATTATTTTTCAAGACTGCAAATGCTCTATAAAAGTATGCTTCTGTGTTAATTGTACATTAGCGAAGGCACCATTTTCATTTCTGAGGTATTAGTCGTTCGAAATTACTGGCAGTGTGTAAATTAAGATAGCCCGTGTATGATCATATTAAATCAAATCTTACATGTAAATTATTTTTTGGTTTCAACTTAACGGACACGCGATATTTTCTTACTCTTGTCGTTTTCACTCGGCGGAGGCGGTCCTTTGGCAGCTTGATGCCGATTGTACACGCTGAAAATAATACACATACCGTATTTGAAATTGTACTTCACATCCGAATGAATGATTCGCGATACTTACTATTTATATGTTTCAGATCGAATGTAGTCCATGACATGAGATATGCCCACTTGGAGTTGATCACCAATTGGTGTTACCCATGGATTAAACTCCATTCTGAATACTGCTTTGTTACTCACTAAATCCAGATTACCTACAAAACCATTCTTAAATAAATATCAAACAAACTCAATATTTGAAATGCACCAAGGCTGTACCTATTTCAGGAGGCAACACTGTCAATCGGTTTCCTTGTATATGTAGCTCTCTCAATCGTGCCAATTCACCAATTTCTTTTGGTAATTCTATTAAATCATTCTCCCTTAATACGAGCTAGAATAGAAAATTTGAATAAGCGGCATATAAAACATATTTTATTTGTTACGCTAACTCTCGACTTACTATCTGTAAGTTCTTTAACTGTCCAATCTCGGGTGGTAGATATTCAAAGTCATTGTCAGCCAAGTAGAGTGCTCTCAATGTTTCTACAAATAAAAATAATTCAGTGTTACTTTTACTAAAAGACTATTGATAGAGTAAAACCTTTGTATACCAACCCATCATGAAAAAGTTTCCTGGCAAATTTTTCTCGCTCAGATTATTATACGTTAAATCTAGAACCTCCAATACTGGAAAGGCACCAAATCCTCGAGGAAGCACATCCAGCCTGTTCATTCTATAAAATTGATTTAAATAGTTATGCTAGTAGCTTTGGATATGCTCGTGTAATGTTAAAAACTTACCCAACATTGAGAATTCTTAATTTTGGCATCTGCGATAGGGAGATGGGAAGTTCAGTAATATGATTATTAAAAAGATTCAAAATCTCTAGATTGACCAAATTGGCGAGGCCTGGAGGTACAGCTGCAGATTAAAAATTCATTAAATAAAACTAATTATCACCAAATTTTTATAAACATCCGTATTGCAAGAAATTACCTTGAATTTTATTGTGGCTCAAAGTCAATCTAGTTATATTGATCATATTAACTGGAAAATAAAATAAACATATATAAGTATTTCTAAAATATAAAAAAATATATTCATCTACAGATATTGTCAATTCTATTTATGGTATTGATCATTTGAATTAATATTAATGATAGTATTCGCAACGATTATCGATTTATAACTAAAAACAATGAATTGTTGACATCGTCGTCAATATTTTAAATTGTTATTGTTCATTGAGACAAATTGGTGCGCATGCGTCGACACGCCCACCTCATGGGCAAGCGACAAATGGCCTCCTCGGATTTCCATCCGCTCCAAAAACCAGTCAAGACAAGTTGCCTAATTTGGTGATCCAAGCGGGTAGCATGAGGATATGGAAGACTCACGTAATCCGGACATCTCCTCGAACGACGAGATACCCTTGTCCGCGAGATCCAGCTCCGGATTTTGGATCTCGCGGGCTTCGTCGAGCACTTTCTTCGTCTTCGACATCTTCCCGGCTGGAATACACGAGACTGGTGCTTGATTCATTGCGCGCGCAATTGTACCAACGCGTCAGTGAGCTTTAAATAAAGATGCGCGCACCTCCGGCGAACTATGTTCACTTGCCGCACTTCTTTCATATTATCTATCGGCATGGATTTTACGTTAACACAGATCCCTCGTTCTGTGTAATTTTCTGCCGACCGTTCCTACTTACTGTAGGAAATGATTCAGGGCGCCGGTGGCCAGTTACGGAACCAGGAATCTACAGCGCGTATATCACCGTGGTGTTGCCGAATAACATTTCGAATAACATTTCCGAATGCATTAATCCAATGCATTTTTTGTCACACGTTTTTGGGGTCACGTAACTGAGACTTAGGACACAGACTTAAGATCCGTTCTGTGCTTAGGATCAGTACAGAAATTGCATCTTATGGACTTTTTTGTCCACGCTTCGGGGGGCTCTAAGAGCCCCCGTACCATTTCGGTGTCGCGCTCACTGTTACCGATAATTCGCTAATTTAGGCGTGTTAGTAAGAACTGAATATTCCGTATACTTCATTTTTACTACGGATGTTTAATATGATTTGGAAGTCATACATGAATATGGCGCGTATATTTGAACAGAGAAAATAGTATTTACGAAGAATGAATAATAAAAATACGAACTATAGTAAAATTAATTTTGTTATATTGCTCCTATTATGTAGTTCACTAGCTGACCGTTCCATTTCGATAGAGTCCGCTATTGTACAGGAGCATTTTCTACAGAGTCGGTAATTCAGAACCGTGGACAGAAAAATGCATTGCTTGCAATGTCTGTACGGATCCTGTCTGTGACATTGATCAATATAACGATTTTACAACATTGTTTGTACATTGTTTCCCAAATCAGAAATCTACATTACCGACAACCACCAGGTACTTACCATTAGTGATATCTAGTTATCGACCCGATATCAGCAGTCGGTAACGTTTGGCTAACAGTTTGAGCGTTTTGCCGCTGCATGAAATGGCGCTGTACGGACGTTTGAAGAGAGCAAATAATTCGTGCCGGATTATACATTGTCTCTTATGGGGAGAGCGGCAAGAATCATTTGCGCTGCTGCTTCTAAAAGCTACAAATTTGATTTTATCGATTTTTCGACGTAATCTCAAACTTTCATATCCTCTGATAAAAATTGTATCACACATTAAAATAGTAAAAAGATTTATTTACTATAAAAAGGCGCTGACACCTATACATACACAGTAAAAAAACAATATTCCATACTAAAACAATGTACAAGGACAAATATAAACAAAGTGGACCAAAACCGTGTATAGGTGATACAGAATGAATTCGCCCCTCGAACTAGATCTCATTAAATGACAAAAAAAGTTTGTCAGAAAATACAACATGAGATCTAATTTTCATCTTCACCTTCGCCTGCGTCTGTCGAGTCCATGCCAACTTCTTCGTAATCTTTTTCCAAGGCAGCTAAATCCTCCCGGGCCTCGTTGAATTCGCTTTCGTCCATACTTTCGGCAACATACCTGAGTATAATTTAAATAAAAGACAACCATCTTCACTGTAATTCGGAGGTTAATTAAAATATAATAATTAAGAAAATCTACCAATGAACGAATGCTCGTTTTCCGAACATCAAATCGAATTTTCTGTTCAGCCGCGTCCAGGCCTCTGCGATCGCTGTTGTGTTTGCAAGCATCGCCATTGCTCTTTGCACTTTGGCTAGATCACCTCCTGGCACTACGGTTGGTGGCTGATAATTGATACCCACCTGGAAATTAAATCACTTAAATTACAAACTGTTCGAAAATACCTTAAAAGTGATAAAGATTTTCAAAAATATTTGAAGATTCCCGAGAAATTGTTCGGAAGAAATGTCGCGTTAAATTCGTATATCTGTAATACAATCAGGCAAACAAAAGTCTCTCCTCTCGACTTACAATAAAAACAATTTAAACAAATATCTAGGGCCGGCGCGAGGCAGGTTCAGCGCGTTCGCCGGAACCCAGCCTCGCGTTTTGAAAGGCCCCGCGGTCTATGAAAACTCATCAGACACTTTGCAGGACCCGAAGTAGCAAACTCAATAAATTTTGGTGACAATCAGATATTGCGGCGAAAAAAGCGAGAAATATTATGTAATATTCATCTTACAAAAAATATATATGTAACATCCTTTGTACTTATAATAAATAATTTCTTATTGTGAGATTTGAATGTGTATTCTGACCTGCAAATATCTGTATGCCCTAACCATCAAAAACTACCAGTACCAAGGTAGCCAAGCAGTACCTTGAACCCAGTGGGGCACCAATCCACAAACTGAATAGCTCTCTTCGTTTTAATCGTGGCGATGGACGCATTAACGTCTTTAGGCACCACGTCCCCTCTATACAGCAAGCAACAAGCCATGTATTTCCCTCTATGGGGGTTGCATTTGACCATCTGCATGGCAGGTTCGAAGCAGGAGGAAGTCAGCTCCATGACGGTCAGTTGCTCGTGATAAGCCTTCTCGATGGAAACTATTGGCGCGTACGTCGCCAGAGGGAAATGAATCCTCGGATAGGGTACCAGGTTCGTCTGGAACTCCGTCAGGTCAACATTTAGGGCCCCGTCGAACCTCAACGAGGCCGTGATGGAGGAAACGATCTGTCCAATTAATCTGTTCAGGTTCGTGTAGGTTGGTCGTTCAATGTCCAAGTTCCGTCTGCAGATGTCGTAAATTGCTTCGTTGTCGACGAGGAATGCGCAATCAGAGTGCTCCAATGTCGTGTGCGTGGTTAGTATAGCGTTGTAAGGTTCTACGACGGCAGTGGAAATCTGCGGCGACGGGTAAATGGCGAACTCCAGTTTCGCTTTTTTCCCGTAGTCCATCGACAGTCGTTCCATCAGCAAGCTTGTAAATCCAGAGCCGGTGCCGCCGCCGAATGCGTGGAAGATCAAGAAACCCTGAAGACCGCTGCACATGTCCGCGATCTTGCGGATCCTGTCCAGGACGAGCTCGATGATCTCCTTTCCTAAGGTGTAGTGACCCCTCGCGTAATTGTTCGCAGCGTCCTCTTTGCCAGAGATCAGCTGCTCCGGGTGGAACAGTTGATGATAGGTCCCGGTGCGGACTTCGTCTGAACAGAATTTTTCGGTGATTCAGTGAACGATGATCGCGCGGATTATGTCTATCGACTGGGAAGATAGGGAAATCGTCGGAACTATTCAAGGGGGTTCATTGATTTTAACCCTTTGCGGACGAATGTCGGCAGATAACCGACAAAACATTTTTTGAAAACAAATTTTTTTGAATTTGAATGAAAGTTATAACGCAAATAAAATAAGTTTTAGTTATTATAACGCAAACGTTCAAATTTTCTCAACTGCGCGCACCAATACTTCTCGTCCACAGCGACGCATGCTCGTCGGACGACTCCGTCCGAATTTTTGAACTTTTAAGCGCTTGAGTTTAGAGGTAATACTTTACAGATGCACACAGATTTGAAAGGAATAAGAAATGAAAAATTGGGGAAACCCGAGTTTGCATATTTTCGAATCGAAGGCTCACCTATGACTGTAGGTTCGAGATCCAAAAATACAGCTCGCGGAACGTATTTGCCACCGCCGGTTTCGCTAAAGAAAGTTTGGAAGCCATCGTCACTGGAGCAACTTTGCGGAGGGAGCATGCCGTCGGGTTGTATGCCATGTTCCAGACAGTATAACTCCCAGCAGGCATTTCCCATTTGGACGCCGCCTTGGCCGATGTGGACTGACAGTACTTCACGCTGAAAGATTGAAAAAACTTTGTAATATGTGTCCAATTTTCAAGGATAATTAAGAATCTATAGTTCAATGTTTAATTGGAATAGCTTTGGTGTAAGAATGCTGGAGATATCGAGTCAAGAGTAAATGTATGGTTTCGGCATTTTTTTTTTAAATTATGGAAATTTTACTGTAAGAAATTTGTGTTTGTTGTGTTGAAGCGTCGGGCGACGATTAATTACCATTTTGGCGAGTTGTTCAAGATTTTACGGAAGGGAAGATGAAACGATGTTGATGGAACGGACGTATGAATCCAATTGAAGGATTGCTATTTTGTTGATGAATTTTGTTTTCGTTGCTGGGACACGGAAAATTTAGGCTGAGTGCACACCGCGAATTTTTGCAGAGATGGAAAATATATTAACTAAATAGAAAGAGAAAGATATAGCCCGTAGCGCTTTTTTGTTCCTTTTTATTTTTCTCCTTTCATTGACTGTGAAACACAACTTATCTTTGTCAAAATCTCTTATAGTGTTATATGTATAGTTAATTATACCCTGTGTAATTATTTTTTAAAGAGGCTGCGAGATGTAGAGTAGAAATAGGATCGATCGAAAGAGTGAGGGTTAAAATAAACATTTATAGGGAAAGAAAATTTGATTTAATTAAAATCTCTTAAAATATGTAAATCACTTTTAATTATATTTCTCGTATTATCGAATTACGCTTGACATAACAGTTTAAGCAAATTATAGTTTTCAACAGCCGATTTTTAAAATAGTGGGGAGTTATATATTTGATCGTATGCTCTGTGCAATAAGTTTAGAAGTTATTTATTATTTTAACAATAAATTGAATTTATACATTATTGCTCGTTCAATAAACAGAGACAGCTTTTAAAATCGATTCGGATATGGAACGTGTTTGCTGGTTTTGCACATTTTACGTAGCTTGTGTAATTTATACATAAATCTTTGTAAAGTTTATTGCATTGTAAAATGATAATACTTCGTTTGATTCGTTAAGGGTAGTCACCCCTGTTCCAACGACAGTTTTGCATCGTGTACCAGCAGACGAGGTGGCCGAGAGGTTAAGGCGTTGGACTGCTAATCCAATGTGCTCTGCACGCGTGGGTTCGAATCCCATCCTCGTCGATTACTTTTTATATTTTAACAAATCATATTATTTCATTTATTATTATAAATTCGGTCAAATAACACCTTAAGCTAGCTCCTTACTACGCACATTAATTAATTAGCCGAACATTTAATAACGGTCTATTCAGCGATGTAATAGAATGCAGTACAATGCATCCCCTCATTCAACATGAGACAGAAAATAAATATTTTTGCGAACTACAGCTGAATAAATTATTTTAATGTAGCCTAAAAATAAAGTTTCACCGAGTATTCGCTAACTCGTAATTTTAACCGCGAAACATGACGAATTTCTCGTAATTTAGATATTAACATGCCCTGAAATGCCGTAAAAAAAATACAAAAAACACTGTACATCGAGTAATTGAAAATTAGTTAAATCACAGTCCACTCTTCCATGCTGGAATTGCAAAATAATGCTGAGGAAGTACAAAACGTGTCTGTCTCGGTTTTACATTTTTTGTCTGTTGCAATTCATCATTTTCTTATCGCAATCAGACTTATCACTTTCTACTGTATCAACGACCGAGATTGTAGAGAACTATAGCCATGTATTGATTTAGCGACAGACATTGCACACAGTCATACATACATGGTCTAAGTCTAGGTCGTAACCATACATCAATAAATTACATAACCCTTGTGATCATGGCATTTGACATCGGCCTATATCGTCAGATTAGTCTTCAAGGTATGACTTGTATGGATCAGAAGAAAGAAAAATTCGATTTTTTTAAGTGTTTAGAGGAGTAACTTGATTTTGGGACACTGAAATACAGAAAACAGAAAGACGCCTTTTTCTGCTCAGTTGTAGTATCATTTGTGACCTTATATTATTAATTAAACAGTACCATTTGTGACCTTAGATTATTAATTAATACAGTAAAATCTGTGACCTTATTATTAATTAAATAGTAACATTTGTGACCTTATTATTAACCACTTCGTATCCCTGGACGAGATATCTCGCGCCCCAATATTGGCTGATGATCACTTTTGACGAGGTATCTCGCCAACTAGCTGAATAAAATTCATTTCAACAAATTGATAAAGATTTAATTCATTTCTTCCTTTTATAAATCAAAATATAGTTACTTGTAAAATATATTTGTCTATAGTGTCTAAATATTGATGCTAGATAGCGAGATATCTCGTCAAAAGGGGGGTGTGTCTCACACTACCCCCTCCAGACGTCATCTGTTGAGGAGGTGTGCCTAAATGCATTTCCCCACCGCCCTTAAACAAAAAAAAAGGAATACGAAGGGGTTGATTAAACAGTAACATTTGCGACCTTATTATTATATTGAAAAAAGCAAAATTTTGGCAAAAAGCAAAAAGGAAACCCTCGCTCGGGAAATTCTCGCTCCCCTCTCCCGTGCACCATTACTGTCGACCACAGCGCGCATTTACCTCCAAAATCTGAACTCCAGATCATCGAGTGCGCAGCGTACAGCAAGTTAAAAAAAAACATCGATTTTCGAAGCCTCGATGGCAGGGAGAGTCCGCCGCGCCGCGCCGCGTCGCTTGAGTCACCGCGCCACTCGAAAGAGAAAGACCCGTTCTACCCCCTCCATCGTTTCACTCGAACACACACGCGTGGGCCCTGTCACCTACACGTAAACCTTTCGGTGCATGCATGCGAACCTTTCGGTACAGGCAAACCTGACCGGTTAACCGATTCATAGATCCCCCCACCTCGGCCGATTTAAGTTAGACTTGATCTTGATTTCCGAAAGTGAGGAACGGCAGTCGGTTGGCAGTCAGTGCGGCGTTCGTACCTGGTCGTGGGACAGAGAAAGAGAAAATTTGACTGTAAAAAAAAAAGAAACGGAGAAACAACACGGGTGTCCGCGGTTCAACTGTCAACGCTGTCATGACATACATCCGCGCGTCCATTTACGGTTTCGACGATCGATCGTTAGGAATCCTCGGCCGGCAGTGCGTTACCAGCGATCGCAGCGGTTTCGTGTCCGCGTGTGCTCCAATGGTGCCCCGATAGGGATAACAGCTCTCGCAAAAGATCGATACGCGTCGCTCTCGATAGGTCTCCGCGCCGAAAAACACGAGCGTCGCGGTGTGCGCTAGGTCGACTCGCTTGCTTAGATCAACTCGCGCGCACACGCCGAGGAAACGTGCTCCCGGCAAACACAGCAGCAGCTCCGAGAAAGTTGCAGAGACAAGCATCGCGACGATAAGCGAAAAAAAAAGAAGAAGAGAGGAACCAGGATTTCGAGGCAACGTTCGTCTTTGACATTAACCCCGTTCCCGGAAGTACTTGCTTGTGTCGCGAGTGATATCTCGAACAGCCTCTGTCCTGTGATCTATAACGATCTTTCGGGGAGACGGATCTTCAGGGTGGATTTTCGCTTCGGAACTCGAAGTCCGTGTACACTTGCGTGGCCCGCGCGTTTCACTTTCGGGGATAATTCCGCGAGGTAAGTAGACCGGAAGTTGTTCTCGGGCTTTTGATTCGAAGATTATGGGAATGTCGGGTATGATGGCTGCGGTGAATGTCTCCGGGCGGTTTCAAGAGATAAAGCGGTGGCTCTCGTTGTGAGAAGACTGTGTTCTTGCAAAATTCTGAACTCTAATGAGCACACTGCGGACTTTACGCGTTTGTAGCAAAAGGCAATTAAGAGACGATGATTAACACCTAAAACTAACGAGCACTATGAGTAACTAATATGAATTGGTTTATGAGAATGACGAGACCTAGGCTTGGTTTAAGAGATTTATCGAAATTATGAAAGAATCTTTATAAGCACGACAATCTTAAAATAAAAAATACGATGAGAAATATAATAAAAACAATAATTTGTCGATATATCATCTCCAACATGTTAGTATTATTCATGGATTGCGGTTTTTCATGCTAATTAAAAATTATTCGCACGAATGTGAAGGAACAAGAGTTCAATGAAAATTCAATTAATAATTTTAACAAATTGATGATAGTACAACATTCTTTAAACAAATATTTTGGATGACTTGATTTAAGAAATTTATTCAATTTAAGAAAGAATCTTTATAAGCACGACAATCTTAAAATAAAAAATACGATGAGAAATATAATAAAAAAAAATTAATGGACTGAGGGTTTTCTGCGAAATAAAAATGATTCGCACGAACTGGAAGGACAAAAGTTGAATAAAAATTTTCTCAATAATTTTAATAAACTGATGACAGTATGATATTCTCTAATTACATATTTTTCTTATGCATGCAATTTGCAATCCACTCAGAAACTAATATTGTTGCAATTTACATTTCTGTAGAAAGAAGTGTTTATTATTATACTGTTCATTACACGTGGTGATAATCGGGCTTCGAGAACTGGAAAAAGTATTACACAGCGAAATTCGAGCTGCGAAACTGCTCACGCGGATTATTAAATGGAACGAATTCTTTTGATACCAGTAATGCTCATCTTATATCCTTCCGTGTGATCGTCTGATCTCTTTATGGACTGTTTCAAGCAATTGCAATGAAAACGTTTTCGCGACGAAAGAGAATTAACTGTGCTGCATTGTCCGTGTCTATTTGACACGTTGCACACTTTTATTTCATTAATGATATGGGTTCACTCCGTGCTGCGTCTCGCAAACATGACAAACGGAAATTATCCAAATCTAAGAGTGAATATTTATGCTAATATATTCAATGTAGAAAATGTAGATTTGATCTACAGATTGTGGAACATCGAAAGAGTGCTCGTGACCGTCGTCCCTTGATTTTTAAATTGCGTCCGTGACCTTAGGCGTAATTTCTCGAATTCGCTCGAATGATGATTTCGATGGAAAAATTTTTCTGGTTCGACTCTCGATCATCGATAAAATCGTTCGTAGCCCAATTGCTCTATCGCGATCATGCCAATTGTTATCAATGGACTGCGGACTTTTATATTACGAACAAACTAACTGGGTGAAATATAAAACATCTCAGAATATTGTTACGTTGTTTTCCACGTAGAAACGCTATTAAGGGATAAAATAATGTTTTATTTAACTACTGCTTCCCGCGATCGATGCAGAATATTTTGTATTTTGCATAAAGATCCGCAGCCTAGTTATTAATAATGGTGGCACGTTGTCAGAACATTAGGAAGCGTTGCATAATAGAAGAAACGAGGAAGAGAGCACTTAGCTCGCCACCTAATTTACGGAACGTAAAGGAGGATACTGCAAACATCATTGAGAGCCCTGAAACGTCCAAGGAAACCGATGTTTCAATTAATTATCCCACGTCGGTGCTACAATGACCGGCAAGATTCGTCCGGGGCCTTATTCACGAAAATACGCCTAGGAAACGCGTTGCATAACAAGATACGTGGAACGCGAAACAACGCATGCACTCGAACTCAAAGTCAAGTGCGTTATAAGCAGATGCATGCCGCATCAAAGAAAATAATTTATCGTCTTGGTAAAAAATACAAATGATCGCAGAAGCTGTGGGAATGTCGGGATAGATTACGCTATATTTTTACAGCATAGTTTTTCTCGTTGTTGCGATTTGCATCGCAGTAAACATTTAATACGCGGTAATAAAACGTTGGAATCGCATTATTGGTGGCACGTGTGCCGCAAGATTTTCATATTCCCCCGCGTGGGGCGTACCAAGAAGTTTGAGCTGTGTCCGGACCTGTCCGGAGCGCGATGGTGGGGGTAGTAGATTACTTCAGCGTCTCTCGGAGCTCCAGTTTCCATAGTTTAATTCTGTAGTGTAAACTTTGTTGAATCATAGAGTCTGAAGCTGGAATCGAAACTGTCGATCACCTTTTACGTCGATTGAAATCGAGCGCAGTTGCAATTGCAACGACCGCAATTGCAACCCAAGTGAAACAGCGAACCGCAACCGCAATTGGCATCGACGTTAAAATCTTAGCAACAAACATCGACAAATGTATCTCAACGAATATACCTCGACTAATAAACTTTTTATTAGTCAAATTGTTGCTCCTCTTTTTACAGCTAGGATTTAGACAGAATTTCACAGCTAGGACGAAAAACAAATTGTTTCGTGGCACTAGTCTGCTGCTTTTTGTCGCGTGCGAGTAATCCGCAGAGTATCGAGCCGGTTTTCCATTGCGGCATTATCGAGAAATGCTACGCTTGTAAAACTATCAACGCAAGATAATAGATGATATAAAATATGAACACGGAGTCGTTTAATCCTGTAACTGCGGGTATTTTTAGCAGAGCCTATCGCTCTAAACGCAGAAAAATAAGGATTAGAAAAATAAAATGAAAATAAACGATTAACAGCTTATGTTACAACATTTTTCAACAATGTTTTTTCGTTACCCTCAGACCAGGTTCAAGAAGCAGTTTTGTTTGTCTGTCACATTCGAGAGATCAATCAAGATACGTGTTACTCTTTTTTTACAGAGGGTATCCATTAAAAAATATTGCAATTACGAAGACTGCTGCCGACAAATGGTTGTTGCAAACCTGCAGACTGACTTTCTCCAATACAGAAAATATATAACCTGAAAAAGGTGGTAAACAAAGTGGACAATCACAATAAACAAATTCTTTATTGCAAAGAGGAGCTGCAACATTGCAAATTCTGACGAAAAACGGAGTAAAAAAAGCAAATAAATGGTGTGTGATTATGACATTGTTCCGATGGAAATTTTAATGCAAATATAATTTTCCACAAAATTTTCATTCGATCGTTGGAATCAGTGATTTTCCTGAATTTTTAGAATACCTATAATCGACACTGATGTGCAAAATATATTTTTCAAATTTTCAACATACAGGCCCACATATAAAGAATGTAAAAAAACAACTTTTTTCAAAATAATTGTTCTAACTTTAAAAAAAAAATCCCAAGTCGTATGGTTCCATATTAAAAATGTTATAGTCTTTTTAACAGTGACAGAATATGATTGGTAGTCACTGTATATTGTAGACGGTTAAGAGATAACTATCTCACGTGTAATTTGCCGTCGTTCGAAAACTCCACGGGTCACGTGCCGGCCGAAAACCCGTTCCAGCTGGCGTTTTACTTTCTTCCAGTGGCTCGATCCACGAAAGTGACGCAAAAATGAGGGGTACGGGCCCGCGCCGAACGGAGCACCGTCAAAAACTAATCGCGAGATCCCCCCGACGTCAATTTCTCCGACGAATTTACTTTCTACATTCGCCTATTTTCGTTCGCGATCGCCTCTCGCACGGATTCTGCGACTTACTTACGCAGAAAATAAGAACGCAACCATATGGAGCGCTCACCGCGGGGCACCGCAAGATGCTTTTCTCGCGTGACCGAGTTCCTTCTGGTAGGTAGACTATCGGGGCTCGTTTTCTGATTCCGATTGTACCGCGGTACACTCTATTTGCAATCCTCGAAAAATTGTTGATATTTGAACCCAGCAAATTAGGTCTACCTTCACCGAAAACCCATCAGATTTATACAGTATCATATGGGGAAATGATTAACCAGTTAGCTATGTTTGACGAGTATACTCGTCATGGAGAAACGGCAGTATTCTGTGTCATGACGAGTATACTCGTCATGCGTAAAATTCAGTTACATTTTAGTAATGGTTACCAACAGTAATAGTGAATATTGTTAATAAAATTGTTCCAATCTTTCCAATATTTTAACAGCGACATTTACTCTGTGTTTGACGAGTACACGTGTCATCGCTTAATTTTTGCGACACATATAAGTGCGCGCTCTGAAAAGATGTTGCCATAGTTAACTGGTTAAATAAATTTTTTATTTATGAAACAGCCGAATATATTATTGATCTATCATTCAATTGCAATCACAAAATCACAAAATTCTTTAGTATTAAATTGTGACAGATGGTATTAACACCAAACCTACCGAGCACTAAAAACGACTAAACTGTTTTAGATCAAAATGACAAGGCTCTATTTATTTAGATTTTGCGAAATTTTTATTTTAATATGTGATAAAAAAATGTATCGAATAAGTTTTCATGTAACTTCATAATTTCAATAATTGTAAAATGGAAAATATAAAACCGGCCGGCAGTGGTAGAGTTATTGTTAAAACCGCTGAGAGGATTTGTCAAGGGTCGATGCGATGTTATAAGTAATTTAATAATTATTTTCTATGTCAATATAATAGTCCCAGACACGATTGTTGGAACACAGTTAATCACAGAGAGATGGAAGATGTTTTCCCACACTGGAAACTTAGAAACTGCTGCGATTGATCAAAATTAGAAGATCGAAAGATATTTTTCGGACGAATCTCATTTACAAAATTTCTTAGATCACGGTGACATAATTTGAGGATGTGTGCTTCACACTTTCGCTAGCACACGTCCCTCGCGTCTCACGCACATTTCACCGTGGTGCTGTGGGTGTCAGTGGCACGGTACAGCAACGATTTCTCATTTCGTAGTTATATAAATCTAAACAAATTTGTGATTATCATTTACAGCCACGGAACATGCTACAGTAGGCTGGAATATTAAAAACACAAGAAATTTTATCGCTGTTACAACTATGAATATACAACATACAGTCAGTCAAAAAAGTCTTCATACACCCGTTAACATTATGTAACTTTATAAAAAATGAACCACATGATTTCAGATTTTTCAAGAATTTAGAACAATCGCCGCAAATTGGCGCAGATCTACGAAACGTATTTTTTAATTTTCACATTACAAACTCAGAAAAAAAAAATGTAAAATCAATAATTACTATTTTTTTCGCTATGCCTGGCAGTTATAATTTTCTTGAAATTTTCATCGTACAACATTTACTAAACTGATTGTTCTAAATTCTTGAAAAATCTCAAGCCATCTGGTCCATTTTTTTATAAAGTTGGAGGCCTTTTTGACTCATCGTTATCTCCTGTCGACGATCTTGCATTCTTTATTTAATTACTTTCGGTTGTGGAGTCTAGTAAATTACTTTTCAACAGTAGTTCCAATATTAGAAGGATAGAAAAACAGAGAAATCCTGTTCAAATTGTTATTCCACGCTTCCTCGGCCACAGATTAAGAGTCAGCCGATTAATCGACGTCCAGCAGCAAACAGTAAATATGCATTGAAAGACCGCTTAATTGAACGATGCCTTTCGAAGACGTAACAGGGTGACGCAAGAGGGCCAGACCTTTAACAAACGACTCCGTGTAGCTAAAAAATTAATTTGGAAGACAGAAGGAGGCCACGGAAAGGTCATGTAACACCATCTAGTCGCGATTACCAATGGTAATCGACTCATAAATTAGAACACAATACTAAAAATACTCGATAAATCAACCGTGGGAAGAATAATTGTGCTATGATAATTTTGTTGATAGAAATACCGCGATATTAATATTTCAGGGCAAGGTAGAATTCCTTTTAACGAAATTATCGAGTGTCGACATTTTCAAAAACTACTTTTTGGGTCCGATATCCATCAGTAGGGAAACTGATTCAAGTGCCTAACACGTTTCTCAGATAATTTGCGAAGAATGTTCTTCTCCATGCTGACTCGTCCCGTTGAGTACAACAGTGTCTTGGCGAACGCATCAAGATCGATAGGATCGATGGCGGCCTTCGGAGCGGATAGAGCAATCTCCGGGAAGTTATGAGAGCAGGTTACACCATCGTCGGGTCCACAGTTATATGTGCTGGAGCTCGAAATTGTCGTCCGTAACACTTTCTTCGCGATTTCGTAACAGCGAAGCCTTGAAAGCTGGCTAGAGCCGGTCCCCTGCCCTGTGCGTACACGGTTTCTGGGAAAATCGGTGTTTTTATCGGCGGAACAACCGGTCGATGGAAAACCGCTGCTCGCGGCTGGCCACTCGAAGGGAAACGGGGACAACGACACACGAGCCCGTCGAAAATTGCACCGACATTATCAAAGATTTGCATAAATTTATGGAGTTTATCGTTTCAGACGGTACCGAGCGTCCGCGCGACACGCTCAGCCTTGAAGCTTGATGGAAATGATTAGTTCGGGCTCGGAACGATCCCGAATATAACGGGATAACGGGATCGCTGACACTTCGATCATGTAGACACTCTTTAACCCACGACTGGGTTGACCAACAAGCACAGCGAGCCTAGGACGCCGGGAGAAGGGGGGCAGAAATTTTCTAAATTTTTAAGTGTTTAATAATCTACAGTGAACGCGCATTATCAGAGTTCTTAGAATTTTTGTCGGAAAAATTAATTTTTACATTTGGAACATTAACACTGCACTTCTTGTTACTTCTATAATGTGCGAAGCATTCAATTATACAAAGATCGAGGAACTTAATTATTAAGGAAATTTCGATTTGGCTTCTGGCTAACAGACTACTGCAACAAATGTTTTGCACAAGGATTCACAGTCTGTTTATTATGTAGAATATTGTGTAACCGGTGATATAACAAGGAAAGGAGCGATTCGACAGGAAAATATAAATGGAAAGCAGAAAATGCAGAATTTGCTCGTAGAGAGTTGCATTTCTGGGATAGTCGGGTTCGAATATTTTAGTGATACGCATGGGTTAGTGTTAGCGATTATCAGACCGCGGATTTACAACATAGATCGTCTCACGAAAGGAGAGCAAAATTTTTTGTTTCGTTCAAGTTAATCGCAACAACTTCGTCATAGTTTGCAAAACTATTGATTGGTGAGCCTGCAATAATTCCGTCGCAGCACAGAGGTTTCAATCGAACGCGTAATATTAATTGATATCTTTGGGACACCGAGATTGTAATTACGCGATACGCAGGCTACAGATTCAGTCCAGACCGTCTCGAACGATCGGCACCCGATCGCGAGTTGCGAGGTTCAGAACATTGACCCAGAGTTACACTTTTCCCCTGGCTACGCCGGGTACACGTGTTGCAACCGGCTGGTGCATCATAGGTTGAGCGCACACCTCGTATTCGATGTCCCTTCATAACGGTAGATATCTACTTGTGGTAGTCGCCCGTGTGGAACTGGATCCCGCCGATCTTGCTTAGAATGTACATACACGCTAACGGAGAGTCGAGATTGGGTGAAGGTAACCAACACTCGTACAGTACAATAATCCCGCTTCCGTTCGGTCGTTACGACTGGGATATACGTATTTACTTGTTACCCAAGAATTCGTAATGTTCGCGATCGCTTAGGTAATCCTGGCCATCGGGTCATTACGCGCTCATGGCATTTGCCAACATTAACCCTGTGCACTCTGAATTATTTTTCAATTTTGCTACCAGCACCCCCCAACTGTTTTTATTTGAAATTTACTTTAAAGGACGGTTCCTTCACTGCTACTTATTTTTAACAATTTTTATTATTTTTCTATTGGTTTGAACGTGACAAAATTTCGAGCGAGGCTCGACAAAGGAGCTCCCGAGATAAAAACTCAGGCATTAACGATCACACTAATATGCGCGTTCACGCAGTTCACGCAGCTTCTACTTAATTTTTGTTGCTTCCCACTTAATTATCAGTTGCTTTCCCATTTTTACCGTGTTCGTTCTTCAATCGATGCGTTGAAATCAGATCTCGATTATCTACAGAAAATTGGTGAAAATATTAATAACGGTGTACTCTTGGCTGTGAAAAAGTTCGAGCACCTATTTTCGCTTGCTTCGCAATAGAAGCAAAAGATCATTGTTCGCCAAAGGAAGTGATCGAGCAATTTTTTTTCCTTTTATATCGAGAGCGAGCACGGACGAGGATCATAGAAACCAAGATTTCTCGGAAGCGGTTCGGAGTTGCACAGGGAAATATTAATTTCCGGTTCCCGGAGCCACTGGAAAAGAAAAGCCAACAATTGGCGGCGCGTAACGCGATTTCTTCGGTTGATCATGATCGAATGATTCGGATGAAGCGAGAAGAACCGTTCGTCCGCGATAACAGAGCGAGACCGGTCGTGTTCGCGATCACTTTCTCGCATCTGAATCTGATTACTTTTAACGACATTAATTGTGCATACATTATCGCAGCTTTCACAATTTATTTCAGCGTTCTAGTCATTTCGCGTCTTGTTGCCGCTACCGAAAAAGTGTTAATCACACACTCGGCCGGACAGCGGATTTTTATGATCGTAACGTGCCGAGTAAACTATGGGAAAAAGTCTGTGCTCACTGGAATTGATGATATTTTATTTAGTAAGATTCACAGCTGTCGTAGTATTTTACACCTGTCTCTCTGTTGCTCGGATTAGGCTCGGGGGGTCGATGTCCACCTGTCAACAGTAAGAAATGACTATGGTACGAATTAAGTTAGGGTTGCTATAGAAATAATTAAAGTGAGCTTCCATGTGAGATTGTTTGTTAATAGAATTATTACACAGTCTTACAGAAATTATTTAAAAATACATGATCCTTTTTATTCACACGGAGAATTCCAGCTTTTACAATTTTCTAGTAAAATTTTGTAGACGCTTTTAGGGTAACATAGTCAGAATAATTTATACAATAACTTCATGCAGAAACAACGGGATTTTTTGCTAATTACGTTTTTTGCAAGCTCAATAATGCGATGCAATTATGTTAAACAAATCATTGTTTCACATTCTTGTATTCGTGCATTAAACGTTACGCATAATGCGCATTGCTGCACACGATACAGAGAGGCCCATCTTATAATGCAGTGCTCATCGAGTAAATTCTACGAAATTTAGTTGATTGATTATTTCTTTTACATAACATTTCCGAACGAAATTATCAGATGACGTCGCTGAGGGTGAGTTATTCCACAACTGAAATTGCTGTAAGATTCATTAAAAAGTCCTTAGCCGTGGATTATATTTTTAAAGATTGTGAAATGGTTGCCAGTCAGAAAAATCACCCATATGTAAACTTTTCAAATGTACTTTGAAAATCACTCAATTTAATTTTCATCTCTACCGAGTTGAAAAATTCTTTTACTCTCAATAAAGAAAGTCTGGCACAATTAATTATTAAACTGCGGATCTTTTTGCATTTATAGAAAAATTGAGTAGATGAAATTCAAAATGGTTGAAAAATTGTTTAAATTGGAGATGGCAATATACGATTTCTCCTCTATTTCTATTTCTAGTTTTTATTTCTTGCAATCGACGCAACAATTTTTATTTTGCATAAAGATCCGCAATCTATTCAATTTGTCATCGTTAACAATAAATTTGTCACCCATAAATTACATATTCATACAATCTATCAGATGTTTGCATATAATGATCGGATAAAAACCGCAAGAAACTGGATAAATTAATTAGTCATTGAGCATGGCATTCAATTATACATACATATTAAAGGGAACCTTGCAGGCGATTACAGGCTGTCGTTTAAATCACGGTCGATAAGATACTGTTATAAATTCGCTGACATAGAAGCTGCTACGATAACATTATTGTAGATTCGTGCCGCGGCTGTGCAATAATGTCCATCGGAGGCGGCGCGCGGCGTATGGTACGTGCTGAATGACAAATAGAGACCACCGGCGTGATCGATATTTAGCATAATGCCGATACACACGGAATTCGTGATGACTCTACTACCCCGTGAAACTGCTCGTATCGATTTTTAACAGTTTCGAACGTCGTCGAACTCGCGAGCGGATTCAGAACGGCACAGAGCGAGAAATTAAATAAAATTTTACTGGTGTAATATTAATCGCCAAGTATGAACTCGATGGAGATATGTCGCATGCACTATTTGCCACATAATTAACCGATTTCCTGTAAATAATCACTTTAAAATTGTTTTAATAACACACGAGCTCGGTGTGAATATTTACAACAATATTGTAAATCTAATTTGTTATTGCTACTTATAATAATGTTAGAAAATAACGACTGAACTTTTATGGATGGATTTATAGAAAATTATTTGAAGTGTCATTTGTCAGAACCTCTCAACAAGGAAAAAGAATTATACTTAATATGCTCAACTGACTACAAAAAGGCAAATTTATGTGAAATCTCACCGTCTATCCATTAGCAGCGGTGTAACCTTAATTTGCATAATCATGCACATTTTTAACGAGCTACAGCTAATTACATGTATACAGAACAAAGTCGATATGCAGATAGCTTTGGCGAACAATAGCACATTTTTAACCTTAACATCGAACCTGTCAGGATCAAAAGATTTCATCCCACGTGAATTTCGTCAGTATTATACAATAAAAAAACCACAAAACAAGTGTCCATGCAAATTTTCATCTCCTACATTATTAGATTAAATTTTTAATTGAAATACGTCACTTTTCTAAATTACTTATAACTTTAAATTATTTTTGAATAATTATTTTTAAAAATAAGCGTACGACATTCTAGAAAAATTGAGCAACTACCCACTAGCATGAACACACTAATTTTCACCTCGCAAAATTAAACATCAAACATAATAACGTAACCGCTGCTTCGGTCACACACTTCTTTTACTCGTCTCTGTAACGCAGCGTATATTTTTACAAATAAACGTACACGACATACCAGAAAAATTTAGCAACGATTTAATAGCTTCAACATTCCAAATAGGGTGTCACTCTCGTTTTGGGTAATCAATTCCGCCATAATGATCCAGCGTCCACGCTGGATTCCTATAAGATCTACTTCCAAAGCAGATATCGTTCCCATTGCGAGTTCGGTCATTATACCTGATCGATCGACGAAAGTGAAAGGGTCTTGTATAGTCCAAGCAAAAAATTGAGTGTTTATTGCGAGAAGAAATTGCATATAACGTTCGAGCACAGGTGGACAACGCGTCCGATGGCCTTGGCAAATTTTACTTTTAAGGACTCCCGTAGCGTGGTTGCGCAAATCGTTAGTACAAGATCCGCGAAGCCCTTGTTCAGCGATGATTGTTAGCTAAATCGGAATATTGAACTTTGCTCCGTGTGAGAACGGATTCTGTTTAATGAAACGCTTTGAGGATCAATTGAGAAATCGGTGATCGCGCAACACTAAATTATACGCTCGGGAAAAAATCGACCCGGAAATAAAGCGTATTTTATACACACTTTTTTCGCATTTCTTGTTCAGTGAATTACGTAAGATCAAAAACCGTTTGTAGAAAGTACGGACACGTTTAAATATTTTTCAATGGTTTTTTTATTAATCGATTTCAATTGTTTGATGGAAAATTTGCAAATTCAAAATAGCAGAGAACGTTTGGAATGTTTGAAATTTTAGAAATTGAAAAGTCTCCGAAGATCAACGAATCAGCGAATTTGAAAGTTTCATGCTGTTGTTAAGATCGGGATGAATATTGTTCTAGCTTGCAATAAGAGAAATCGGAAAATTTGAAACCAGGAAACATGATTCGGGTTTTCCGTTCTAAAGAATTTTGTGAAGGTATAAAACTTGCTTCGTATGTCTGGTGCAGGTTGTTCGTGACCAACGTTCCATAAAATGGTGGTGCAACACGCAATCATAGTCAGGGATGCTGTGAAACAATATGGGAAAACAGCGCCAATCCTGAATAATTTGAACCTGCGTGTTCCTAAAGGGTGTATGTGAGTAATGTTCCACAATGTTACGAACAATATTATGCGGAAAGAATTTACAATGTTAACATTTTACTTTGTAGTTCGCGCATTGAGCACTGAGTATGTACAAAACACAATTACCTAACACCGATCGGTATCAATTATAGTAGCGAAAGAAATAACTTTCCCAGAAAACTGCTGGAATAATGTCGATGAAATAATCAATGAAAATGAATGAAAATCAATATCCTTTTTCCAGTATTCATGATTTTATTTGAATTCGTATCCGATAGTCAGCTCTTGCTCGTGTTAACATTATTCCAGCAGTGATTTTAACGAGATTAAATATTCGTTTTTAAAAACATATAGCATGCCTCGCTTGAAAATAATGTCCATTATCGTTCCACAAGTACCTACATTGTTCAATGCAATTTGTATCATGTTTTTAAAAGGACACAAATATTTTTAAGTAATGAATTCAATATCAAACACGACTTTTACATTTCATCTGTCCTGTTTCAATACAAGATAAGCTATTTTTATCATGTTTTAATTAGCCTTGTTATTTCCATGAATTACAACTTGGTCATCCAGGTTTGAAAACAATTTAATTAGACATGAGATAGAACCTCTAGCTAAAGAAATGCTTCTTCAATGGCATTTCCCTGTGAATCAGTTTACGAAAGATTCAATTTACATAAAGATGAGTTCATTCGTATTTCACTTTCCTCGGTGGTCAGCGAAAGAATGTCGATTAGGTTCGAACGGTGGGTCGGTGGAATGGTAACAGTGACATTGACCGGGCACACTGACCCAGTCAATGATTACATTAACTGGATACGGAGAATTTATCTTCACGTGGTAATGGTTCCGCCTAGATATGGCCTGTTGGGGCCCAGCGGCTGCGGCAAGACCACTCTGCTTTCCAGCGTGGTCGGCGTCCGGAAGTTGAACGCCGGTGAAATTTGGGTCCTGGGTGGCACGCCGGGGACCGAAGGGTCCGGAGTCCCGGGCCCGAGGGTCGGATACATGCCACAGGAAATCTCCTTGACGGACGAGTTCTCCGTAATCGGCGCGCTGTACTACTTCGGCAGGATCAATGGCTTGGACGACTACAAGATCGGTAGGACCTTGTTACCATTATTGCGAAAGTCCCGTTATCAACGCATTACGTCCCGTGTGCACAGATTTCTGCTTTTCATTGAATTTCACGAAAATTTCGTGTGAACGTACTTGTGCGTTTTGTTAAATTTGATGTAATTGGTTTTCTTAGAAATAATTGCGGGAGGGAATGCGTTAATACTTTAAAAATTGTCTGATACACGCACAACGCTATTTCTCGTTCTTGACTACAAATTTTACTTAAAAATTTCCTGTAAACGTCAACCAATTGACAGATAGAAATTTTTATAATCAGAAAACAAATGAAGCTCACGAAGTGTTCCATTCAGAATCTGTTTGAATACTCAATGAAAATTTTAAACGATTAACATACTATTTAGAATTGGAAACCTAATGGAGGTCTATGATGGTGTTACCATAATCGCTGTGTGAATTCCAGAGGAAAGGTACGTGTTCCTGAGTGATCTTCTCCAGCTGCCCCCAAGGAACTGTCTGGTGAGGAACATGAGCGGCGGTCAGCAAAGGAGACTGTCATTCGCTGCAGCTCTCGTCCATAAACCGGAACTGCTAATCCTCGACGAACCAACCGTCGGTCTGGATCCAGTTTTAAGGGACAAGCAAGTACAATTTCATTCAGTTTACCTCTCGATCGCGCAGAAAAGGGCGAAATAACAATTAAACGAGCGATGATTTGTTTGCGCAGCATCTGGCAGCACTTGGTGAAAATCACGAGGGACGAAGGCGTCACCGTCATCATCACCACTCATTACATCGAGGAAGCCAAACAGGCTGACAGGGTATGGAAATTTTAAAATTTATTACTGGAAAAAAGCTGTGGAAATTTTACAACAACATAACAGCATAAGAAACAGGAGTCAGATTCCGAGAAAAAATCACGATGTTATGTTAATGACGACTATAACTCCCAGATTGGACTAATGAGATGCGGCCAGTTGTTGGCTGAATCAACGCCGAACGAGCTGCTGGAACAATGTCAAACCGATTCTTTGGAGGAAGCGTTTCTGAGCTTGAGTCAATTGCAAGTCGAAAATCGGGCCGGCACTTTCACGCAAACGCATATGACTGACACTAACATCACTGATGTCGTCACCGGGTATTCCTACGACGAGAATTATTCACGCAAAGTTGGTACATGTTTCTGAATTGTTTAACCGTTGTCAATGCAGTTTAGTGCGAATATCAGGCGTCTGCGAGAATCCGAAATATCAGGTCCAGTCGGGAACGCGAAATTTTTTTGGGATCGGGACGAGTACTCGAATTTATCAGGATTCTCGAATTTATTGGGATTCTCGAATTTATTGGGATTCTCGAATTTATCGGGATTCCCGAAAATTCCGAGAACCCACTAACCATTCATATTTGTTTTAATGAGTACATTCACGATTTCGGATATTTTATTCCATGTGTTTTCGGCAAATTATGTTATTTTACTTTTTACTTATTTAATTTAGCGTATCACATGCCACATTCTCGAAATTTTTGGGAACCCGACTCGACCCGACCGGACCTGTTCCCGACTCGTCACGGCCATTGTGTTCCCGGTATTTCAGGTTCTCGCACACCAATTTTAGGGTCGATATTTTAACACAAAATTCACAGCTTGATCAACAATAAGAGTGTTTCATCATATTATTTGAATAATAATATTATCTTAAATTGATTTTTGATGAAAATGTCTGTGTTAAATTACATTTCATACCATCAAAAATGAATATACTAATTTCTACAAGTTAACATAATTTTTGCAAAATCGAAAATTGAGGCTGCTAGAGGAAAATTCTTTTGAGACTCATATTCCTTTTGTATTAAATCGTTAGAATCATCAGAAAATCTTCTATCGTAACGCAAGGAAGTTGAAGTTTGTTGGTTAGCATAATAAATTATTCGGACCAGTGGCACCGTCAGCAATTGTCTGTTTAAAAAGTGGAACTGTATAGTTAAAGGTCGCGTGTTCGACTGCACGGGGACTAGTCACGCGACTATAGCGAGTAGAGGCCGCGATTAGGTGGCCGGTTCAATGACTAGCAGCTCGTTTCTGCATTCCTTTCTCTTTCTCTCTATAGCTGGAAGACATACATATATTTCTATAGATTAATTTGCGAAAGAGAGAATTACGTAAGACTGTATATTTTCCATTAACCTTTTTCAGACAAAAAACATAATGAACTATTACTATACTGTCGTGAGCCCCATTGTCTTCTATTACCTTTTGTTGGAAAATGTCTTTCATAAGAAGTAAAATGCTTGTGTGGAAAATGCCAAGCTATTATGGAAAACGTGCCAGTATAAATTTTCATTGCTACTTAACAAACATTGTGATTTTACAACGCTGAAACACGTTCTTTAAATTACGATACGAAACGTGTTTGACAATGAGCTGCTGGTCAAACGGGTTAATATTGACGAAGCTGATTGGGAAAAATTAAAAATAAAAGGAAAATCTACAGCCGATTGTTCGATCGAAGATTCTCGATTTGCATAACACTTAGCCGAACTTCGCACCCAGGCTGGGTAATGCCATGCATTATTCATGCGAAGTTGATCTTCGAATATTTTCATTGTTACGAAAACTTCCATTTTTAATCATTTACCGTGCTTACCGAGGAAATATTAATTGTGTTGCAGAACAGACTCTGTCGAAGCAGTACGAAGAAGAGGTGCCACGCCCTGCTCACGAAGAACGCCCTTCAATTCGTCCGTCATCCGGGGTAATTGCTTCATTAGTCGACTATTAACGCGGCTCGTAAGTCCGAAAGATCGTGTCGATAATGTGTGGTCCTTGTGCAGTGGTGTTCTCTTCTCCATAATTTTACCGATACTGCAAATGGTGCTGTTTTTCAACTCGTTCGGCCTAGATCCGAAAGGACTCGTGATATCTATCGTAAACGAAGAAGCTGGCGATTGTGCTTTCGGATCGTACCGAGGAAACGTCACGTACGATGAAAACGAGTTCACTTGCAATTTCGTGGATGTCAGCTGCAGATTCACGAATGGGTTCAACGACACCGTTCTAAAGAAGGTACGCCAGCAACGAAAAACTATTTTGTTCAGTGAATTTCGTGTGGGACTCTCCGACGAAAATATACATTTCTAACAGTACAGTAATTCATCCATAACTGTCTATACCACGGGTCTGACCAAAGACAGTTTTCGTAAAGGGATACTATTCTTCGAGTTTTGCCGAACGTAGAACACGACACCGAAGCTCGAGAGATTCGAGTATATCGGTGTGAGACCAGGAGACCACTACTAATCCAATGACAAAACTTCTTTATTTTTTATTATTTTTTTATGGAACTTTCAGCAATATATTCGTGGCATTTTTCTAATGAAAATGATACGAAATATGATATAATTCCGATGATATTTACACGTGTAAGATTCGCGAATTGTCCCGGTCAAGAGAACTGACATGTATTATAAATGACCATATACATATCTGTATATGATCCGAATTATATCGTATTCGGTATCATTTTAATCATAAAAATGCCACGGATATATTGGTGAAAGTTCCATAAAAAAATAATAAAAAATAAAGAAGTTTTGTCATTGGATTGGTAGTGATCTCCTGGCCTCACACCGATATATCCGATCCGGTATCGGGTTACATTGCTCGGCGGCCGAGGCCTACTGAGTTTCCTGGCCCCTCACGGGGTATGCCCCTCAGTGGAATGGACAGGCGACTAGACAGTTAGCGTTTAGACATTTTAGACAGTTATGGATGAATTACTGTATTACACTGTATTGTCGGATCACTACGTCTGCATTACATGATAGAAAAAATTAATGATCTATGAACTGCACGATCAAAGAGCTTATTATTGTTCCGAATAATAATTGATATTTTAGAACAATATACACTGTTGCATCTCTGTGTCTCTAACTTTTTTCAAGAGAAATGAACAAATACTTTGAAATCAAAATTAAGATTAAATACATCGAAATAAAATTACCGGATTCAATATAATTATATTTACAGATATATTACGATGATTATAATAAAGCTGTGAGTGAAATAACGTGGCAGAAGAGCGTCGGTATAATGCACTTCAGTAGAAACTATTCTTACGCTTTACAATTGAAGCTAGACGACTTTTTATCACTCGAGGACCCAGATATAATTGCCAGTCAAATTACAGTTTCGCTTTATACACCAGGTAATGTGTCAGTCGGCGCAATGATGTAATTTTTCATATGTACGTTCAGAAAACGACAGTTCGATATTCTCATTTTTAGATAGACAGATAGGTTTGTTTGTGGAAAAAACGTTGTACGACGTTTTCGTGAAGGAATACCGAAAGATCATTAAAGAGTGTCGGATTCCCCAAAAATTCGCCGATGTACCGATCCACGTATGTACACGTTGATCTCTCTAATAATTAATTGATATGGAAAAGTGAGTTTACATTAACATGCGTATTAATTATTTCTCTAGTTTGAAGACCCAGTTTATGGATCGCTTAATCAGAAGTACATCACATTCATCACGCCGCCTTTTCTACTGTCGTAAGTCCAAGGAAATTCAGTAAATTTGCATCAATGATAGTACTTGTCTCAAGGTTTAAAAAATCGCAATTGGAGCTCCACGAGAATCTCAAGGTTTTCGATAGTTTAACACTAACCGTACCGAGCATAAAATGTGACTAGGATATATCGTTTTATAAAAAGTACAAGACTGAATTTATTTAAATGTCTTGTTAAGGGAAAGTTGAAAATTTCTCAGAGAAAGAGATTGAAAATAAAAAGACAAATATGAATATTAAAATGTAGAGTGTTTTTTAGCAGTCTCGATAAAAGTATTATTATTCCAGATTAGTATTTATCATGGCGACATCGATCTGCTCGAGCATAATCATAACTGATCGACACTCGGGCGTATGGGACAGAAGTTTGGTCCAAGGTAATCAGAATTCCGTAAAAAGACCACTAGTAATATCAAACGCTATTTCCTGACGACTGATCGTTGTGTGTCTGTTGACGAAAAATAGGTGTTACAACGGCGGAAATCTTAAGTACACATCTGCTGACTCAAGTCATAGTAATTGTCATTCAAGTTGCGACGTCATTGTTAATCGGCTTCTTACAATTTGGTATGGAGTGCAAGGGGTCGCTGACCGCCGTCATTTGGCTGGCTATACTCGGTGGAATTTGCGGAATGACTTTCGGTGAGTATGCTTTTTCTCTTTGAAAAAAAAATCACACGAGCATTATCATTAACTATTTTCGTAGGTTTTTTCATATCGGTGATGTGCACGTCGCACGCACTCGTCAATTATGCTGCCGTGGGCACTTTTTATCCGTTGATCCTACTGTGTGGTAAGTAATCATGAATTTCATACTCGGACTGATTATTCTCAAGGCAAAAGCTGCACTGTTTTATAATGTTCAGGAAGCTTGGAATACGCATTTTTAATTTTTTTATGCGAGTTTTTGTGCTGCAAATGTAGATCGGTAGAATATTCAGAGAAAAATAACGTTTTACAAGAAACACGGAAACACTTTTTACAACATTGTTCCAAAAATTGTTACAACATAATTCACTAGAGCTCGTTGAACGTAAACAAAATGGCTAGAAAGAAAATTATTAATTTTTTGTCAAGGACTCATCTGGCCAGTGGAAGGAATGCCGAAGTTCCTGCGATGGATCAGCTTAGTATTGCCAATAACACTACCAGGCATCTCTCTGAGGGGTGTTTTGGAAAAAGGAACCTCGGTGAACGAGCCGGAAGTGTACAACGGCTTCCTGGTGCTGTCTGGCTGGATTATGGCGTTCATAATTCTCTGTCTCCTCCAGCTAAGGGCGAAGTCCGTGTAAGAAGCAGCCATTACCATAAGGGAAACAAATTGAGACGAGAACGTGTCAGTCGCGTTTCAGTCGGTGCAATAGTGAGAATGAAAGTTTTCACGCCTGTCACAGGGTCGATACGCTTTAGAGTTTATCGAGTACGTTAGTAGATACGCGTAGAGCAATCGGGGGAGGATTTAGTGTTTTTTCTTTTTTTTTTTATACATGCTAGGTATTATACACGTTCGTCTGTCGATAAGCGAATTTAATTTAAACAATGTCTACTGTATAAGTATACGAGCTGGAGCGAGTGCAAACGAAATTTTCGTTTCGATTTACCATTGTACCGCGACGAAAAGTGGAACGTGTTGTTAATTGTTAATAAATGCACGATTATTTTTGTAAGAACATACTGTCAGTATTCTATTTATTGTAATTATTGCGATCTCCACCTGTAGCGTCGAGAGAGATATTTTCTCTTTTCGGTGTAATTTGTAAAATAGTCGAGACTGTCGGCAGAGATCGGATAATTCATGCGATTTTACCTAATAAAATAGATCTTCGTTGAGACTTGTTTCACTGATCTGGGGCCAATTCGATATACTCCACGTTGAGAACGGATCTACGAAACGCAAAGGTAAGGTAAGGTGATAATCGCACTGCGATTGATCAAGTACAGGTGAGAGGATTAATTTCTAAAAATTAATTGGAAATATTTTTTAACGGATACAAGACGGTACGAAGAAATAAGAGCACACAGCGATGGCGTCGATGAAATATAATTCTTCGTTTCAGATTTATTTATCTCCTCTTATAGTGGTCTCCTTGTCCCACAGGTATACATGTTTTACGACACTCACTAGATCGGATTAACATAATATACAAACATATACAACGTGCGAACTATGTGAACAATTCTTTTTGTCATATTATATATATATATATATATGTTTTTTTCTTCATTTTAAATATTTTGTAACTTGATCTTAAGACTGGAGTATATTAATCAATAATCGGTAATGGGACGTACGTCACATCGACCATCGATCATCTGGGACAATAATGTCTTTGCGAACGCGGCTAAAAGTAACGCGAGCACTTCTGGGGTAAGAGGTGGGGGATTGAAATTAAGTGGTAGGAACGCTGCATCCGGGCAGCCATTGTTATAACGATACAGTCGTGTAATATAATACTTGAAAAATCCAGCGTACGGACACGCGTTCGAAATTAATTTATTACGAATCTTAGAATTATCTGGCACTTAGGTGAAAGACTGCAGAGAAATTAAACGGACAATGTTGCGGTAGATTCCTCTCCTTCTCTCTCTCTCTCTCTCTCTCTCTCTCTCTCTCTCTCTCTCTCTCTCTCTCTCTGCTAGGCTACTACTTATTAGCCAACTATGCAAATTGCTAACGTTAAATTCATTGCAACGGATGGAATTACACAACGCTATTGTCAAGCAAAAATAGGTGGAAATTAACCTTTGCACTCCAATTATTCTGTTCCGAGAGACGCGTCAGAAGTATAGTAGAATGCACGTGTAATTAAACAATTAAATCGATATTTGTAAAAAATGTCTGAGATTTTGATATTTGAAAAATTAGAGAATTCTTACGGAATGCTTACCACAGCACGATTATAAGTATTTAATTTGCTAATTTACAGTGGCTATTTTGGTGACTTCAATGCGCGGGGTGCCGTCAACACCTAAGTGTCCATTTTCATTAATATCGTGACTTAAGATCTAATAAATATAACAAAAATATCTTAAATACTAGGCAACCTATAAATCAGTAATATTCCTATAAAATTAATTTATTAGACTGTGGAGTTTAGAATCTGGTGATTTCAATGCACGATAAAGCATTAACACAATAATCCTGGCTCTTTACAAATAAAAACGAATTCTAGACAATCTTAACTACGAAAACCTTTGATTTCCGATTTCCAATCGGAACAGTTCAATTTCCAAAATTCAATTTCTCAGAGCAGGCGACTTTCCGAAAAATTGGAATGCAAAGTGTTAACGAAACTCGTAAACTATAGCTCGAATGAAAGAGTTGTTCTAACAAGTACCTCCTTAATCAATAGTGTACCGATGTTGGTAAGTAATCGCCGGTCACAGGTAAGACGAGAAATCACGATAAAAAAATATTCAGATTCGGTGGATCACGCCTGAAATTCTTTACGGGTTTCCGAGGCGTCGAACGAAAACGATCGCACTCTCTATCACACTCTCATCCTCCCTTTTCCAAATGTATACAAAATATGTATTGCTTAATCTTCTTTTTTTGATTTCTTTTTATAGTATCCTCTCTCATTCTCTCATTCTCTCTCTCTCTCTTGCGTTACGTCCTCGCCAACTACGAAACGCGATATCCGTTCGCTTATCGCTGAATCATTACCAAAATTATACACCGCGAGATTCTGCGCAACACACACACGCCGCCTGCAACTAGGATTGCAACCTGCCGGGCTATTGCAAAATTGCACAGCAGATACGGCACGCAACGGAGTAAAGTGCAATTGATAACGCGCCGACGACTGAACAGTCGTCGAAAATCGGGATCTACTATCGATCACAAAAAACCACTTAATCACTAATTCCTTATTGTACTGTATGGAGAAAAATGTGTTTACATCGTTTAAAAATGCGAATAATTGAATTGATCGAAGATTGAAGTAATTGACTAAATGAAAATGAAGAGGCATCGATGATCTTGACGCAGTCATTGAAGATTGAAGTATGCGGACAGTTACGTTGGAAGCTCGTTAACGCTAAACCTACCGGGCCTTAAAACTAACGTGTTCCCTTGTAAAAATGTCAAGATTGATTTTATTTAATGCAGATCCTATTGCAATAAGATATTAAAAATATCTGTACAATCATTTCTCATGAAATCATTTTTATTGTTTTAATAATTGTAAAATAAACAAATCTGGAACCAGTCATTTCGACCGGTGCTGGTAGGTTTAGTGTTGACAAGGTCTAACGTATAAATCACGTGTTAATTTTAGCAAGAGCGGTTACGATAGTTTCACGTATCGATGACGAAAGTGACCCAAGGTAATCAAGGAACGTGGCTCACCCTTTAGAACGAAACTGAAACGCGCTGTTTAAAATTGACAGTAGCAATTTTGTTTTGCGTTTGATTAGACAGGTACCGTCGTGCCTAGCTGTCTCAGATATTCCCCATACAGTAAAAACAGAGTAATTGGTAAACAGTCACGTGCCAGTCATCATAATTTCTTTGAGTAACAAACTAGGTGCTGTTCGACAAGCTTCCGAGCACAGGAAGTGGGCTAACGTTAAAATGCAAGATATGTCATTAATTATGCCGCAACAAATACATCGAGTACAGGCTGTATAAAAAATAAAGATCATCCGTCCTAGGGGTGAACAATTCACATTCGTGAAAGAAACTTGCCGCAAAATTGTTTACAACACAGAAAACTAGTGTTATATTTAAAAGCACATTCGTCGCTAGACCATAAATTTGAAGTTGCAAAATATGAACGATACCCTTATATCCATTGTTATACATAAAAAGGTTAAACTTTACTTTAGGTGAACAAAAATTTTTGCCTTTCTCTTATAATAATCCTGTAGATTTTAGCGAGAAAATGCCGAAAATCCAAGTTTCAACACGCGGAGGTCAGTGGTTCGAAAGTTACGAATGTTTAAAGTTCAACGACCGTCGGTGTTTTTGACAGGTAAGAGTGCCACCATGTTGGTGTGCAGCGACAGTCGCGCGCAGCTCACCGATCGCAGCCGGTAGGTGGCAGCACGAGCACGCGGTAATGTCGTAGGGCGCGGATTTTTGAGAGGAATTATGTTGGGAAACTTTAAACATTCATAACTTTTGAATCACTGATCTCCGCGGGTTGAAACCTGGATTTTTGGCATTTTCTCGCTAAAATCTACGGGACTACATAGGAGAAAGGCAAAAATGTCGGTTTACCTAAAGTAAAGAGTAGCCCATAAAAATATTAACCCTGCATTATGAAATACTAAAGTATACGTATTTGCAAATTCTTCATAATCTTCTGTTCCTCCGTCGGAGCCACAAGACTGTCATTTGCGCGAAAACGTCTTGATAAGTGTGAAACACAGAACACTTCTACACAATCACAGAACACTGCACAACACACTTTCCGAAATAGTGACAGCGAACGAGAAGAAGTTACTCTTATCACGATCAAAATAGTTGTGGGATTGTCACCTTGGTTTTATCGTGAATGGTTAAGGGTGGATTTAGGTGGGGAAATGTAGCGTTCGTTAATTGGACGTGGGTGCGTCGGGAGGACTTTGGGTTGAGAGGGGGGAAACAGTCAAAGAAATTCTTTTTGGTATTGTCTTCGGTCTTTGATGGGTTTGACACACGTGTTGTCCACCTGTCGGGGTTGAAGTCCTTTATAATGTAGGATTAGTATTCTTATGTATAACAATGGACATAAGGTTTTCTTTCATATTTTGCAACTTCAAATTTATGACGCTGACTTCGTACGGGCCTAGCGAAAACAAACAACAATTTTCTTTGTTGTGAACAATTTTGCGACACGTTTCTTTTATAAATGTTCACCGATCCAGAGGTGTGGATTCAGGGCGAATGATCATTATTTTTTATACACTCTGTACAGAAATACAAGTTAGGGAAATGTATACGAGTTTTTGAGGAAATGAGCATTTGGTCGTAATATTTAAATTGCAATTGGAAACTGTACTCGTGATATTAATATGCATCGTAACATTAATGTTTATTGATTTTTTTTAGATTTTAACGTTAGCAGACTCACACTGTATTTGTATAAAAAGAATAAAATGTTTTCCTGTAAACGAAGCAGTGCTGAGGAGAGTGGATGATTGTTATTGTATATCGGTAAAAATGTTACCAGGAATGGTGCTCGAAATTTTATGCGTGTAAATGTTCTACAATATGTTTATCGTAACGATCAATTAATTTTAGAATGTACTATTTTTAAGCACGTGAAGCATTAAATATCTAGAATCATGGGAATGATTAAGAACACTAAAGTATCAAGCACATTTTTGATTCTTTGTAAATACTAGGCTTTTCTCTTTAGATCAGCTTAAAACTTAACACTATTAAAAGTTATGGTTAATATTATAACAGTCTACGAGCGCGCACGAGATAGAGATTTTTAATTGCACGTGAGCCAGGTACATTTTCATGTTTCACAATTACAATATATTCTAATCAGAATGTTTTTAATAGAAAGTATAATGTTCTATGAACAAAGTGTTGTAATATATATATGGATCAACTTAAATATTAAGCAGTGATGCATTCTTTCGTGATAGAAAGGAAGACATTTTACAAAACTTTAATAGTACAACGACAATAATAACGTGTATATAGTATGTGTAAACAAGTCATAAACAACTTCACTCACCATGTCAATCACTGACAAAATAACAACAACAATCAAACAATTTAAAACAATCGTTCGTCAAAGTTCCTTTGAGATTAAAGGTAATCCAGTTAAATAAACTTAAATACATAAAAATAGTTAGACGCAACATAAGGAAATTAAAAAATAGAAACCTAGGACCTAATGCATATTTAATTAACCCTATATTCCTCCTTCCTGTACAACATAAGAGAATTTAAGCTAAGACTTATTCAAGGATAACTGAAGCAGACAGTATACGCATACCATACTTTAAATCTGCATGAAAACCACAATCACAGATGTTGGAATCAATAAAACTGTAGAAGATCCAAAGTCTCCCATGAGAAAAAAGATGATCAATAAATCGTTTTTTTTTCACTATTCCGATCAATTCAGACCTAACTGCTGCTCCCGTAGAGAGAGTAGGCATTCGGCAGAGTTATGGTCCAAGCAGGGGTGAGAGAATTTCGTAATAAACTGGTTTCACGAGGTTCCCCAGCACTGCGTTCGACTAATAAAAACAGAAATCCTAGTCGCGGCTGGTTGCACGGTTAATCAGCCGTTTCTCGCGGATACTAAAGCTTTGGATATTCTCGTAGGCGTGTACGTTCTTGTTGTTGTTGATGTAGCTGTCGATGTTGTTGCTGTTAGCCGTGCTGCTAACGCGGCTGGCGGCGTTACTATCGCGATTGTTAGTAGCAGTATTAGAACGTTTAGCAGTAAGGCAGGGGCCGCATCGGATTGGCATGGGTCGAGCAGCAACGAGACAGTCAACTATCTGTCTTACAGTAGGCATGCAGGTTTTGCTGTACCCTGGAAAACACATATCACATGCTCCATCAGAACCGAACCACACATCGACTTCTATCACGCCATCGAATTCCTTCATTTTCATTTCCGAACGTACATCCTCCTTTTAACAAATTGCAATCTCAGCAAGGTCTGGAAAGAATTTAATCTATTCTGCGGGTTTTATGCAAAATAAAAATTCTTTGCATAAAAAAAACGATTTTAATAAGTTACAAATATAGTCTTTCGAATTTCTCTAAACTTTTCCTAAGTCAATTGTCAGATGCAAAAATCCACTGAACGTGTTCTTTTAATCATTCGGGTTATTCCAATTTTCTACATTTCAGCTTCTAGTCACAGTTATTAGTCTCGATTAGTATGATTAACGTAGGCGCGTTATTAGGCCTTGCGATGCAGCTTGGATATTAGAAAAATGGTGTAATAACACTTTTGATATGAAAAAAATTTGGAATTTTTCTATACAGTCCCAGACCTGCGTATTTTCCTCGCTTTGCAAGCGAACTCGGAGATACCATTTCGAGCGCGATAACAACGGGAAGAAACACTGTTTTCTTCGGACACGCGACGGCGAGTGCATGATAGAAGTCGCGATGGCCAAACACGTTTCACATGTCCCGCGAAATAATGTAAAATAGAGACACAAAGTAACGAGTATACAGGAGTAGAAAAAGAAGCGGAATTGGTCGAAAAAGATACAAGGGCGGCCTAGTGCCGGTTCAGTCTCACTCAGGAAGCACTTTGCGAATTAACCCTTTGCGGTCGAAGGCCGGGATACCTCCAGGTTGCCATAATTTTCGTCTGCGACTGTCTCATCTCGACAACTCTTCGATATTCCACGTTCGCGCGCGCAAAAAAAAACAAATAACACATGTAGTAGTTTATTATAAAATTCAAAAACATCATCTGCTTCTATCGAATTGAAAAATCTGTTTTAACCCATGGTACTTCACAATGATCGTTAAAAAAAATATCCAATGGATGAGGAAGACGATTGTTTATCGATGACAATACAATTTCGATTAATAAAAAATTGATGTTCACGCGCGAGGGAAGAAAAAACTGGAACTTTTTTAAATGGCTTGCGAGAGTTCCAAGATGGCGTCCAACGGGTTAAACAGAACGGCGTCCCCAAAGGGTTAAGCGTACAATGTCGTCAGCTTGAGCATTTACTCGCCACCATCGTCTATCTACGTCACTATACAATGACAAAGAAGAGCGGACAGAGTTTGTATAGGGGTGAACAAATAAGATTTGCGTACCAATACTAAGAAAACAATGGGGTGACGGTATAGGGGGGGGGGGTTCTGGGCAGGGTCGAAATTGTTAAAGTAAAGAAGGACAACCTTCTGAAAAATATAAAAAAACATAATCGCTTCGCTGATAAGTCATTCCCAGTGAACATGATGCTCCTCGAACGTCTCATTCCTCGGCAGAACAATATAATAGAAATTAGGCACTAGAACAGAGAGGTACGCCTAAGAAGCTCAGCCATAACTCGAAACACAACGATTCAATTCCATTGCACCTAAGCGTAACGCGATTCCCGACGGAGTTTTCTCAGCCTCGGTGTATGTATGAAATGCGTAAAGTACATACACGGAAAAAACAGCGAAAGCATTCGCGGAGTTTTCCTTTTCGGAAAATCATTACGTAAATACTCGCGCGTATCCACGAGATAACGAACAATAGTCATCACAGTTAGATGCATTGGAGGTTCGGCCGTGAGAACAATAATCGCCGCAAGGGATTTCTCAAGCCAGATTCATGACAGAGGCGCATGACACCGTGCAACAGGAATACAAGATACAAAGGAAAGAGAGACTTTATGAAACTGCCATACTTACGGGAAGAGGCGGCGATCATTTCGAGCGATTCGCTCCTTTCGACGGGGACAGATGCTAGAGCGTTTGTAACAAACACACACTTACTTTTCTCTGTTGCAACTCATCTTAACAAGTGATCCGAATTTTTCGATCCACATATTATCTCAGCCATCGAATTTACGAAACGCGCGGACAGACTACGAATGAAAGTTACGATCCGTTTTGAGCAACACCGTGTAGAGAAAAATATGAAATACTAATTGTCAATGGAATGAAAATGTGTCGCTTGTACTTCAATGATATGTGCACACCGTGTGTGTGCGAACATTAAATTTCTTCAGTATCTCGTAGAGAAAACAAGATTTCTTCCTCGCGTTGTCGCGCTCGGCCACGCCCACGCAGCTTCGCCACGCCCGCTGGCGCTCCGACCACGCCCACTGAGTCGATTCTATGCTCCTCACGCTAAAATCTTCACCTCGAACCGTCAAAATTCAACTTTCTCGTGTACAAACGCTCGCGCAACTGTCCTCGCAAAAATTTCTGAGCAGATACAGTGGATCGAATCGACGAATTTGAATCCCCGCTCTCTGCCCGCCAGTTTTCTAAGAAAGTCTACGGCTCGGGACACTTCGACTTGGTGAAATTTCGAGGTCCCGGTATCCTTTGAACGGTCGAAAGTGTCGGCGGTTTAGAAACTATAGTGATATGGCGCTCGACGGAGTACAAAACCCGATCTGAAAAAGTATAAAAACAATTGGCACGTTTCGAATGAAAGTCAGTTTGGCAGATCGAACGCGGCGACGAAATTAACGGACGCTTGTTTTTTTCCCCTGATCGATGTACCGCAGCCCGTCGTGTATCACTTATACGATAGAATATATTTAATTGAAACGATCTTCCGTAGTATTGACACGTTATTAGGATTGTCTCGATAATGCACCGCCCCCTGTGCGTGTCCGTGCGTTGCAAAGAACTCGAATCGATCGCGTATGTATCGTGTGTCCCGTTCAGAACCAAACCAAGCATCCTTGAAACGCTTCTTTCCAACGCACGCGTCAAACGATTCGAATCGGTTAATTACGGTTGAACAGTGGCGGCCCTTAGATTAATTCGTTACTCGTCAACGCGGTTATTATATATTATTATAATATTCGTTCTTTTCCTGCGCTCTCTAAAAGAAGTTTTACAAAGGCCTGTGTTCCTGTATGCATATTATAATTAGAACTCTTCCTATTTACGACGATCAACGTGCGGCATAATAATTACGCTCCGAGATTCCCGTTTCTCTTCTCGTCGCGCGAAACACGGTCTCACACCGCTAGAGGTCGCGTTCCGGGATCATGTCCTGTGTTTCCGGTTAAAAAGTTCGCGAGGCCTGGTCGCAGGAAGTCATTATCAACACGCTGACTATTGATACAGCGGCCACGAAAGTTAGACAAAATCCAAGCTATTCGAACGAAGACTGACAAGTTACATCTCCTGTTTTCAACCCTCTTGCATCTCGATACGCTGGACAGCGTGAAACTTTTGATCAGCAGAAAAGTTAATTTTTATATATTATTATATTCATTTAAATTTAGCTTCTCGCAACACACAGTATGTTGAGTAGATTCGAAGATTGTAAAAATTCTTCTACCGGCAGACACTGTGGGATCACCAGCCGCGACCTCTCGAGGCATGATCGCATATAATCTATGAGCAGGATTAATGGTAACATCTTGGCATCTCCGTCGCTCGTCAAGAGCCAGTTCCTCTGAGCCGAACGTATCGATAAGTACATACGTATTCGTTAGCTATTCTAATCATACGTGAAAAATCTTGTATCTCTTGAAGGCGATAGGTACCGGTCACCACAAGAGGCTAAAGTTTGCGAGTGACCTAAACGAGAGTTCCATCTAATTTGTGTCACATATATTTAACTCTGTTCAAACTAGCGTGAGCGGTTTCCTCTGACAGGAAGAAGATGATCCCCAAACGGCCTCGTTGATTCCGTCAGACAATTACAGAGCGGTCTCCCTCTCACTGATTATCTTAATACCGTGCTTCGTCAGAATCATTTTTACCGTTTCGTTGTCCCTGATCTTCGGCTTCTCCGTCCAATCGACAGAATCTTGGATCTCTTCCTCTCTGTCCAGGCCTTCCATCAGGGAATCCAGATTGTCGGTGGACGAGTCCACGTATCTGACGTTGTCCGCGGACCTCTGCAAGGACTTGCATCTCCTGGAGCTCTTCGGGGCGCGTATGTTGTCCGCGGAACCGATCAGCATGCTGTTCTTAGTCCTGAGCACCTTGTCGTTGCTTTTCGACGACACTTTGGCCAGCTGAAGATTGTCCACCGACGAGTAACGTCTCTTATCGTGAGGAACGTTCGCTGAATCCTCCGGCTTCTTCTTCAACAAGGAAGCCTTGCGGCCAATCCTCCTGGTGCCGCTGGTTAGGATCTCTATCTCGTCCTTCGGGAAGTACCTCTCTCTCGTTTTCTTCTTGATCACGCCAGCTTCGGACAAAGTGAAGGAAGACAAGTGCTTCTCCTTATCAGCCCGAACCGATTTCTCCGATCGAGGACCGCTGGGCAGGCCACAGTTCTCTATCTCGAAACTGTCCTCGTCCAGAGTTGTGTCGGTCAGAGTTGTGCTGTCAGTGATTCTGGAGCTCTTGGGAAGACTTTTAGAGGAAGACTCGGGTATCCGGCTGTGTTCCCTGGGATCCCTCGGGGGGAAGATCTCCTGGTCAGGGTTGTACGTGGTACATACCTCGCCGCAGATCTCGCAGACCTCGCAGAGCTGGTCGCACTCGCATGCTGGCAGCCTACTGTCCAGAGCGTCGGTGGACTCCTGCAGGTTCCAGGAGCTGCAGATGTCGCACTCCGTCGAATCCTCGTCCGCGATCGAGCTGCAAGTGGATCGCAGGGTATAGAAGTTGTCCTGGCTTGGACTGGCGATCCCCTCTTCGGTTCTCAAGGACATCTCGTTCACGTAGCAGCAGACCGAGCAGAACTCGTCGGTCTGCATGTCCAGCTCGTTCGCCGTGATCAGCTGAGACGTGCTGTCCGCTTTTGACGGATCCTCGTAGCACGGCTCCTGGACCTTCTTGATCGACTCGTAGCTCTTCGACTTCTTCGAGAACACTTCGTTGGGCTTCGATCGCCGCCTGGATGTCGTTCTCGAATCGCTGCTGGCGATCACAGAGTCCAAGCTACCTTTCAAAGGCGTGTAATACTGTGTCATCGACGAGTCCATCTTCGATCTATCGTCGGTAGACTCGTAGGTCTTGGAAGCGCTACTCGATTTTTGGGACCGAGAGGATTTCCCATCCTTTCTGGGACTCTTTGTCCTGGAAGAAACCTTCGAAGAGGTGTCAGAGACCGTTTTATAGAAAGTTTCCTCGGACTGCGTGTACGAATCGGTGCTCTTCTTCTCTAGATCGTATTCATCTGTGGCTACCTTCTCCGTTTCCTCGTTGCAGACTCGTATCTGACCGTTCTTGGTCTTCCTAGGACTCTTCCGGGAGTTCACCACAGACTTCAGATACTTACCATCGATCTCAGGGTTCACGTCCAGCTTGGACGTCTCGTCAGAGCACGGCTGATCCTCCGGCGCCGGTTCCGGGACCTCCGGAGGATCGTCCACGATCTCCTGGATCTTGACGGTGCTCTCGTCGCTGATCGACGACGGCACAGGCGACTGCACCAGCAAGACCTTATCTATACTCCCATCAGACTCACCCTTGTATATCGTGATCTCTCCTTTACCGTGCACCGCGTTCTCGTCCAGTATCAGGGTGGCGCTCTCTTTCTCGAAAGGATTGTGGATCATGGCACTAACTAGGACCAGAACCTGAGTATTGGGACACCTCACGGTATCGTTCGGGAAGCTCTCCCGGAACTCGATACTATCCTGGTGACCGGTCTGCTCGTCGTTCGGAGCATCGTCCTTATCCTGATCGTGGACCTCGTCGTCCAGCGAGGCGTCCAAGCCGTACCGCGTGAGTCTGTAATCCTCTTTGTCCACGCTGAAGTCGGACAACGCGCACTCGTGACGGCCGCTGTCATCTACAGAAGCTGGCAGGCCCGAGGACGACACCGAAGACTTCCGGTCCGGGTCTTTGCCAACGGTGAGGCCTTCCGTGTCGTCCTCGGGCTCTGTTCGAGGTTTACGATCGTCTAAACTGTCTCTAGGCTCGGTTATCTCGGTTTTGGGGACGGGTTTCGCGGTGTCCTCGGCTTTCGACGAGGTGGCGACGCTCGGGGACGCCTGTTCTACCTGACTAGACCGTGGCTGGACTCTAACGACCTTCTTTCTGCCTCTTTTATCATCGTCAACGAAACCTACCTCGTCGAGGATCTGCGACTCGCCGGTTTCGGTGGCGATGATCTGTTTTGCGAGACCTGGGTACGCGGCCTTCGCGGTGGTTAAGTGCTTGCCGTTACCGTTCTCCGCGACTAAGGCGTTTATGAACTTTTCACGGGCCTCGTCGAGGCCCACGTGCCGCGCCGAACCCGTCTGAACGCCGCTCGCGTTCTGCAGGTTCTTACGCAGCACCGCGTCCGGCACGTCGATGGATATTATTTCGATCGGACTCGGGGATTCCATGGTTACGTCGCTAGGCGACGGCGTGAGAAAGGTGCTTTGGTACTTGGAGTCAATGGTCAAGTAATTGTTCGCGTTCGGCGAGGTCAGTTCCAACTTACTTCAGTGTCCAAGAGTGGCAGCGTGAAAAACAAGACACTATGTTTTATTTCGCACTGGGTAAATTTTCGGTGCACTGTATACCCGATTCAGGCACAAAGGATTCGGTACCCAATTCTATTTTGTCTTGGCTAGGGGTTCTGATCAAGGGAACAAACCAATCCTTTTGGGCAGCCCAGTTCAAAATTGTATAATTCGTTTACACATTTTGATGGCTGCCTTAAGGGTTAACGGTGTCCCTTCAAAAGTGTTCCATATTTTAACGTTGAATTTAGAGGAATGGGAAATTTGTACCTTCATCCGTGAATCGGTATCTTATTTGTGATATTAAGTTGAGAGGGTATCATCATTTTTTAATTTGAAACCTTTAGCAGCTGTTTCATTTTTAAGAAATTCAAAATAGAAGTCTTTTTGTTACATTCCGAGTTAGATTGTTTCAAATGAAGATACCCTCTCGAAATTACTACAGAAGCATAATGCAGTGTAAAGAATATAAAATAACGTGATTGCTAAAATTTATTCGTAATTACAGCAGTGAAAAATTGATTCTTGAGACTCGATATACATAACATGGAAGACTCTTAGACTAGACTATTATCTATCATTGTATAACATAGGATACTTTAACCCTTTTAAGATTCAATAAATTGTTATACATTACAAAAACAGCGGTTATTGAACATTCAACAACTTTATCCATAACTCTATTACTTTCAGAAACATTGAAAAATATATAGTTTTAATTACTAAACTGTAGACAAGATGAATGGTTTGATTTGTATTTTTTTATTAAATATACTCATACCATTTGGAATGTATATCTATTAAGAATCATATACTTTCTTAATATTTCATTCTATTTCTTAAAACATTCATTCACAAAATTGTATATTGAAATACATTTGCCCCTGGTTTCTTTTATTATTATAGTACGAATTGTACGTTTGTACAATTTTCGAAAAGAGATATACCGATTAGAATATATACTTCGCGTCGATATGTCGATATATTATTGAGTGCTAAAAGGGTTAATCTTTGATCACAAAATATACAATTTATATCACTTTGTGTAACAGCTTTACATACTCTAAACTCACCAACTACGTGGAATATGAGTGCTATAAAAATATATATACACTTCTCATTCAAAATATGTAAAAATAAAGTCTTGTGTATATCTACTGGAAGATATGCTATTAAATGGTCACTAGTTAATTGAACTACCATTTTTGTTAAATTATGTCAGACTCACATTGTGGACGCCGACGTCTTCGCATCATAAATCCCATGCTTATAGACATAATCGATCACAGCATCTTGTAGGAGATATCTGACACTCTCGCCTCGTTTTAGTGCCCTTCGTATTCTACTTGAGCTAACTTCATTTGGAATCCATTCTGTTACTATGTATATATTGTGCTACACAGAAAGTACAAATACAATTTAGCAACATGCAGAATCTATACGATAAGAATTGTTTAATAATTACTTACCATATGCCTAGAAAGGATGTCCGAGTCGTATATAAATTTGTTGGGATTAGATCCCTCCCTGGTAATAACTACAAGACCATGTTCACCAACAATTGCATCAATCTGTGAATGAAGATAATACAGTTAAAATATAATAATATCTATTATATCAAGAATAATAATATAAACATCGAAGCTTACATCTTCTTCAGCCCAAAGATCATAAGTACCAAAACTTTCTAATAAATCAGCGCCGCACAACAATTTGATTTGAATAGGAGTACGATCGGGACTGTTCTTCACGTTTTCCGGTATCCACTCCAAGTCTTCGGTCGGTATATGATTCAAATTGTTAGGATCGAATAAAACGGAGTTCAACAAATTCTGGTGATGCTGTAAACAAATCCTAGTTTTCGTCCATCCATTCTGCCTGGTCTCCCAATTGCTCAAACGAATCCAGTCACTGTTTTGTAACGCCAGTCTCAGCATAGCGCATCTGTGAGTGGCGCTGGCTAGTTCTTTCTTGGCGTACGCATCGTGTACAGGAGATATAACACCGCCAAGCACAATATGCGTTCCCATTCGATGTAGATGATCTCTGGCAATTTCTGAAAGCATTTCATAAATACTTAACCTAACTTTCCGTCTACATCTCGAGGATAAATCTGATTAATTTTACATCTGCAATCGTAATATTCAGATGGTAGAAGAAAACGTGGTAACTTCGAAGGACAACGATCCATGACGTTCTTTAAATTTCGAACAGTTCAACATAGACGATTACGTCAATCGCGATTGTTTACACGCTGTTATCTAAGTGACATCTCGCTTAAACGATTAACAACGATGACTACGGTGATATTCGAGGTCCTGGTCATGTATAAATGAGAGGCATGGCTGTTTAAGTAAAGATTGAGTATTGATTACGATAATATATATGTACCAAACATTCTCAAGTGCATATTGGTCGGAGGGTTATAACTGCCACACGACATAAGAATAACACGCGTTGGTGCCATTTCTTCTTCTGCTACGCTGCATGTGCTGTCACAATTTCCCTTCGACCGACTACTCTTCCTTCTTGAAATGATGTGCAGCCGGAACACCGAACATTCGCGTTGGTGCGTAATAACACCAGACAAATCGTTACACGAACCACCGAAACGGTCAACCACACGGGACAAGTTGCACACTGGCTGACGTTTCAGCCATACTTGAAACGGCGGTACCGCGTTAGTCAATTCAGAGACTTTTCTCAACATCGTAATCATCGATGACACTAAACATTCGTCCAGCCTCATGCATTGTTTATTTTTACCGATTATCACGTACAGCACTGCTTGAGTCAACACTGTTTATTAACGAATGTCGATTGTTCATTTGACGCGCGTTGAACTCTCAGTTGCAGCGTTTGAAATGGCGTTTTAATAATTCTTACTTTATCGATATTGTATAGTTTATTTCTATCAATTTTTCATCGAATTTTATTGCGAAACGATCAATAAAATTCGTAAAACTTTTTTCACTATAAATACAGTTGTAATAAAAGTAAGAATAGTTGGATATTGTTAGTAGCAGGATGGGAAACTTATAAAAGTAAAGAGCTATTACGAATATTTATGATGAAAATCAAGAGTTCATGTTATTCATAAAATATTTGGATAATTAATGAGTACATTAAAATTAATAATCAACCAGCAGTAGGTTTAATACTTGAATTTTACATTATACGTATACTGAATACAGTAAAATATGTTTATTAGATCACAGAAAAGATGTTTAAACAGCTCAACCACAAATGTACTCTACACATATAAGTACAAGTACTTATGTTTACAAATAATTGTATGGCATATACATATCGTATTATCGTGGATATTCACTTAGCGTATAGTTTAACTACACAACTCCTTAATTAAAAGGCTCTAGTTTAGAGCTCATTGTCTCTATAGCTTTAAAGTTGAAAAACTTTCGAACGCCGCAAACGAGCGATGTAACTTACGAAAATAAAACGCAATTAGGCGTCCGTTCTTGGAGTTTGTTTTCCATTTAATTTTGCGGGCAATGCGGCCGCGAGAGTTTTAGAGTTCGCCGTTTGCTGAAGTATTTTCCTTTCTAGAGCGACGTAGTTCTAATTATAATTGTCCGAGTATACGGAAGAAGTTGAAGTTAACTTCGTTACACATTTAAAATTTAATTTTCCAGAAACTTGACACTGGCCCGACCTCTGAAACGTGAGATTAATGTGCATCGCCGTTTAACGAATTCTCATTCGCGCTTTTCATAACTTTTTTAAAAGAATTTCCGCGATAAGTACTGAAGTATGTCGGTCATTTAGTGTAGTATTATAATGGCGTGGTATTGTGTTTTATAATGTTCGACAAATCTCTAGTTTCATGCAAAATATTTTAACAATTGAGTGTAATTATCACCGAGGTTTAGTAAACGATCGTTCTTCGAATTTTATGCTAGGTAGAATATTTCAGAAAGCTACTTAAATGGATGGAACTAAATTTGGTGTGGTTCGAAAATTTAGTTAAGTACTTCAGAGATAAGAGGATTCAGAACAGACTGAGAAAGTCGATGAGGTTTAGTAAAATTTCGCTCGAATCCAGGGTAGTTACAACTTTTCACTACCTTTTTAGTTCTCTTTGTTTCAATACCTCTCTAAGCATTTTTAGATACCTATATTAGACACTTTGTTCGCTGGCAAATATGTTGTCGTACAGACTTTTCCAAAAAAAGAATTAAATGTTCTGTGTTAACAAATAACAATTGTTTATTATTTAAATAAAGAATCGGCTGCAAATCATAGAATATTATATTGCGTGTAGCGAGTCCAAAACTAATTCTGACGTAGAGCTGAAATCGTGTGGTCAAGAGCTCGCGAGGGATAGTGTACGCAACCCTCGAAAATGAGTTTGAAAAATCGGTGGTAAGTGGGGAAAGTTGGCGGGTAAAAATCTAACGTAATTAAAACTTCGCGAATAGTGCCGCGTCCACGAACTTCATCGCCTGACCGACATTTGGTAAGCCCTGTAAATTCCCAGGTCCCTGAAATACTTGAAGTTTTATCAATCTCAACGGAATGTTATAGGCCGGCTGACGAAATTCGCTGAACTAGTTCAAACGGAGATAGAGAGCGAGCGCTCGCAGGAGAGAGAGAGAGAGAGAAGGAGAGAATGAGAAGTCGATTCTACACCGTTTGTAATTAGCAGGGTGCGCAGCAACGCGTGCTTCACCACTGTTACGCCATTTTGAATCTACTGTGTCTCCGCGAGGCTGTCCTCGAAACAAGTAGAATGACGTCACATCTTTGCTACCCTGTTTGCCACCCTGTTCGCCACCCCCGCCTCGTCGATTCGACACGCTCGCTCTCTCGCTGTTCCGTTCCCGAGAGCACTCGATTTCCAGATTTTTATTGCGCCCTGTGTCATTGACATTCTTTTGGCTTTACACGGAGAAACCGAGCCAGAGACGCAGAACATTTTTGCTTCGCGGCACAATGGCCGAATGTGGATGCTTTCTTGCGATTGAAGTCCCGTTTTTGTTCCAGTCGCTTCTGCTTCCTGTTTCAGCTTTCATATCGCATCCTCTCTTCTCTTTCTCTTTTTTCATCGTGCATCGCGAACACAGTTTTTCGGCAGCAGTTGAAATGCTGCTTCAACTGCGCGCGGCAGTTGACTTCACCGGAGTAATCATAAAAGATTGTGCGCTCCATCCCGCCAAGAATGAGACCCGAAGTTTTCACCAGAAGTAAAAAGGGTTTCCCGTTGATTGGGTTCGGAAGGGTTGATGAACTCGCGTTTTTTGAGAGAAAAATATTTTGACATACATTTCGCAGATTTACATCCCCAGGCGGTTGGATTCGATAATACATGGACTTCATTTTTAAATCTGCCCGAAACAAGTATGGAATTTTGCGTCGGTTTAATTAAATTCTGTTCGATCAGTTTTATTACAGTATTAGAGAGCATATTTTAATAATAATTTATTAAATGTCTTATCAATGGCGATAATAATTCCTGTATTATAAAAAAACACCTTTTTAAAATAATTAAACACGAAACGATATAAAGGATACTTTTACCTTACCATCTCTCGGCCGCAGCTGACCCATTTCTCGAAGCGGCGGATCCATCGGCGAGCATTAATCTGCGCGGATCCATGATCAGGGTCGCGACAAATTAGCGTCTTTGTGTTTCGGATGGGGAAAAAGTGGGGGTCTTGTGCCGGTAATTTTTGCCACAGGTAAGAAATCAATACTCTGATACGGCCATAAATCCACAAGATGGCGACGCAACCGCGCGTATCGCGTTTCATCTTTCCGCAGCTCCGGGGACAGGAGGGCGCGTCAAATGAAATCGACATGCACGCGAAAGATAACTTATCTCTGCGACGTATAGAATCTATGCTGCGACGTCGCTTAACAATCCAGGGATTCGCTTCAGCTTTCGGGAACGATCCCTCTCGCCATGGCGCGGAAATGACGTCGCCCGTAACATGGGGGAGATGCAAAATAAAAATAAAATTAAAAATGGAGCTCGCGGGATCGGAGCGCGTGGAATCGAACGTCGCGCCGTGCGTCTCGTTCGAACGGGGAAAAGCGGGCGGACGGATGGGTTGTGCGCAAGAGAGCGAACACGGTTCAATAATACACAAATTTTATTTTATTCATTTTTTTTTCTTCCCGCAGAATCGAGGAAATCATTTGTTGAGAGAACAAAACCTCTGCAATACGAATAGCAGTTACAAGTAAATATGTACAATAATATAGAAGTGGTTGCCTTTCTTATTTACTTTGTTTATTTTATCTTATCATCATTTTTTTTGCCTTTTTCTTTTGCTTTTAAACATCTGGCTTTTTATTTCTGGTTGTGTTCGTCTGGTATATTCCTACTTCTCGCACTGTTAATGATAATCCATAATGAATAATCAATTAATTAATTAATTAATAATAATGATAATAATTATAAGAATCATACTGAATCAATATTAAGGATATTTTGCTTCCATACATTCACCTGGTAATGGAGGTTCAATCGTAGGCATACCAATCGACCATCGAATCATGACAATATTGACAAATTGACAGAACGTGCCTTCTTCGCCTGCTTCGCATTCCATTTCACCCTTTCTCTCTCATCCGCTCCTCTCCCCCCTCCATCCTTCCACACTCGCCACACCCCATCCTCACTCTCTCACTCTCTCTGTCTGTCTTTCTAGCGTCTTTCACCCACTCGTCCCTTCGCCACCCTGACCTCTCACCACTGTTTACCATCCTACCTCTAGCTCCTGCCTTTTTAATTCACCCCTTTTCACACGCATGGCTCTTGTTCTAGCGCGATTTTTAGGCGTACACACCGTGCAAAACACGCACCCGAAAAACCTCCCCCTGCTCGCCCTCGACTCCTCTCCTCAAACATTAATAACACGTAAAGCCACCCCCTGGCGCGTCTTCGCCGCTCCCGAAGACCATCGACCATCGTTCAACCCTCTTAAACCCGTTCGAACAGCTCTCGTGCGCGCCTACACCGCCGAAAAAAAATCGACGAGCACGAGACCCTGCCCACCCTCTTTTACTCCAAAATTTCCCCCAACGTCGGTGTCTGTTTGAACGAACCCCGGTCCAACTACCCCTTAAACCCACCCCCCAGTATCATCCGTTCGCAGCGGAACGTGTTTCCGTCGCGTCGGTTCGTCTCCTAAGATTAAGTCCACTAAGCATTCCCTACCGTTGATTAAATGCTCATCGCGACAAGAGAGCTCAACAGTGGCTCAAACACACCCTCCCACCCCTGTTAAAATTGCCTTCGTTCCCGGTGTCTCCTGTTCTTCCTCTCCCCCCCTCTCTCTCGCGCGCGAAAATTTGCCGCTCAGAGCAACGAAAAACTTCTCCGTTAATCTCGCGGGCCTCTTTCGTTCTCCTCCCCGAAAAAACGTCTTCGCGTGTCTCTCCTCTCCTCTCTCACCTCCTACACCATACACGACGCTTTCACCCGGCAACCGAGTCACATTCTTAATTCACCCCCTCGAGGATCGTCCCGCGGGCCGCGCGCGTTTCGTCTTCTTTTCCACCAACCCCTCTGTACTCGGAGACGTGCCATACTCGTGACAGCTTTACGTGGCTCAACAACGACCGAGAAAAGGACCGCACTTTTCGTCTGAAGGAGTATCGCCACGTGGCAATTGCGCGATTGCAACGTCGGCACCGTGTAACTTTCCTCTGCAGCTTCACCTTGCCATTCTTCTTTCCACTTTCTAGCTAGCCTCCGGCTTCCGATCCCTTCGTTTCGGGAATCGTCCAAGGCACCGATTAAACGCCCTGCTAACTTTCTTTTGACACTATCCTTTGCTCGTCTTTCTTCTTCTAGCTAGCCTATCTTTCGTCACTATACACTGTTCTGCCATTTTGCGTTGATCCTAGCAAGCTGCAAGTCAGCGCCGATTCCTGCTAACCTCCTATCCTCGTTTTTTCTTTGCGGTTGCACCTCCTACTAACCGCTTCGCGTTGTTTCTAGCTGCGAATCGGCGCCGACTTGAACTAACCACCTGGTCCGCTTTCAAGTTAGGTTACCGAGATGCGAGAACCGTTTCCCTTCGCGAACCTGAGAGAAGGCTCAACAAAAGCTCGCCTCGTTCCTCCAAATTGCACGTCGAGGAACCGCGATAATATTTCTCGGTGAAAAAGCGAACGAAACGCGCGAACACTATGGCCACGATCCTCGAGCCACCCTTCACTCGTCCCTCACTCGCCCTTCAATCAACTTTCTCTCTCTCTCTCTCTCTCTCTCTCTCTCTATCTCTCTCTGTTCGTCTTTTGTTGTTGGTTAGGTTTGTTTGTTTATTTGCTTCATATATATATATTTTTTTGTATTCCGTGAAAAGAAAAGCCCACCATCGTAATAATTAACGTGTTAACGGCGACGTCGTTCATCGAACAGGCTCCGTCGATCTCGTTTTTGTTACGATCGATTCGTTTTTTTATCGTTTATGATTTTTTTTTCATCTTATTCTTGCTTGTCGTTAAATAGTAATCATCTAAACAATGAAAGCGGCAAAACGTCTCGAGGAAAAAGGTGTCCCTGAGCGCGACGAAAGGGGACGACGACGACACACGCGCACGTAAACGCGCGCGAGCAGGCACGCTGTTTCTTCTTATTTCTTTCTTTCCTTTTTTTTCTTTGAGAGGGAGAAATAAAAGAGACCGTTCGGCTTCGTTCGTTCCTTCGTTTGTTTGTTTGTTTGTTTGCTTGCTTGCTTGTTTGTCAGCAGCCTTTCGTCGTCCTCGTCCCTTTCACGCCCACAATTATTAGCCGCACCTGCACAGGACTTCGCGGGACGCGTCCAGTCTAATTGTAAGTATAAGAAAGAGCAACTATTTTATACATTTTGTGTGGTTCCCACGTGAGAAAGGAAGGGGTGTTCTCTACACATCCCTCTCGTTCTGTACACTATATGTTTGCTCGTTTTCTCATCGTTAAAAGGTTGTTACGGGGTTGGTATTCTTTCTCTCCATTGGGGCGGGGGGCGGGATTGGGGGGTGGGAGCGAAGTTTCAATGCCAACCTGGACGATCGGTCTCGTCCTGCGCAGGTATTCGTAAAAAGAGGGACGCTCTTCTCAAAATGTTGCATCTTTGTGAAATCGCGTTTTTTTTCTCAACTAAGTTCCTATGTCCTTTAAATCCTTATTACAAGTACGGTAGTAATAGTAGTAGAAGTAGTAGCAGCGGTAGTAGTAGTAGTAATAGTAGTAGTAGTAGTTTATTAATAGTAGGTTTTTTCTCATTTTTTTTTTCATCGTTTTTATGTTTAAGCATTTTTTTATCCTTTAGTTTTCTGGTTCTGATAATCTAATAGACATCTAAAAATAACACCCATTTTTTTCATTATTATTTCATTATTTGTATTTCTCCTTAGCATTTCTTTTTTTATTTTTATTTTAGTTTATTTCGATCAAGTATTACTTAAAGATTCCTTAAACGTTAGACTGAGGGCCGCGTGGTGCGCGCACCTGGGCTCGACGGTGGATCAAGCAGACGCCGGGAGGAGGAATCGATCATTTAGATAGTTCTATATCATGGTCGTCGGCCGCCATTTTCGTTTATCCCCCCCGGTTGACGGGAGAGAGTTTCACCTGTGCGAGGATCGACCGGTGTACAAAACACCGGGCCGACGCTTTTCGTTTCGGAAACTCGCCTCCCGTTTCATGCAAATCCACCCTCCCCCAACCCTCCCCACCTTGTTTCTCTTCTTTTTCTCTCACGTTCTTTTCTCCTAACGATCCGACCGCACACGATCAACCCTTTCCAACCCCTTCCCGACCATCCCTCGAGCCCAGACTGAACGCAGCTTTGCATACCACTGTTTGAATTACATCTTACATTTATTTCTAGCGGCTGGAGTAACAAGTTTTTTTTTTATTTTTGTCATTCGTTTTGTCAGCTCAGTACTGCATCAATTCATATTGCTGCTGTTGTGATCTGTACCCAAACCGTCGTTCCCAATTAAACCCCTGTCCACGCATACACACCCCTTTCTCATCATCATCATCCTCCTCCCTGTGTCTCTTATTCCCTTCACCCTCCCACCCTCTCCCTCACTCTCTCTCTCTCTCTCTCTCTCTCTCTCTCTCTCTCTCTCTCTCTCTCTCTCTCTCCCTCTCTCTCTCTCTCTATATCTGTGCACACGTGTCTGGTCTTCTTATGTGTTGGTGCATCGATCTTCTTCGTTATGCCCTCCGTCCCTCACCCCCGAAAAATCTGTCGTTAAATTTCCTCCACAATGTTCCCCCATCCCACCCCCCACTCTCACTCTCCTACCCTCCGTCTCGGCTTCCCGTATTTTTCCCTTTCGTGTTAATTTTAATATCACATTTTCATGGGAACAGACTGGCCCGATATATTTGGAAACGGAACCCGGATATGCTGATCAGTGAATCGGTAATTTTCGAATGGTCGTGTCTTTCGTCCTCTTCCTCGTTATCGCTATCAAAGATAACTCGATCGCCGAGCCCCCTCGAAACAATGAATTTCATATAATAGTCCAAATTGATTTTCTGTCCGCTTATCATTTTTCTTTTTTTTTTTCCTTTTCTTTTCTTCTGATACCGGCGAATTCTCTATCGGTCGTTTGCCATCGAATCGACGTGTCGAGCTCCCCCGATAAAGGAAGCCGAACGTCGCGTTCGATATTCGACACAACGTTCGCATGGTACGTTCCGTCGCGCACTTCCTCCGCAAGAATTGCATCGGAACCGTTCTCTGTCTCTGTTTATCGTTTTTCGTTTTTATTTCGCGCGTTCTCTCGCGTCTTCTCACTTTCGCCTGTTCCTCGTTCACCACACGTGCGGGAAAAGCAGAGCGCAATACATCGGGCGAGCGTGTCCCTGTTAATATATAGAATACATACATCTTTATCTCGCTACAAGGTACTACGAACCCAGATCGAAAACGATAATAGTCCATATCGTTTATGAGATATTACGGCACGTACAACGACTTGGATGGCAACGACGAAACGAAAACGAAACTCACGAGACAAAAAGGACAAAGAAAAAAAGGAATTATACTTTTAACATACGAAGGTGCGTTCATCAACAATCTACACGTTAAAGAGACATTCATCGTTAAATCACTTAATTGAAACTCCTTACACTGTAAAATATTAATTATGTTTGCTCTTGTTTATCCCTCCCGTAATCGACCCCTCCTCAAAAACAGGTCCCTCCCTCTCTCTCTTTCTCTCTCTCTCTCTCTCTCTCGCTCTTTCAATCACACTTACACACGCTCACTTATACACGCACACACACACACTCTCTCTCTCTCTCCCTCGTTTACTTTTGTAGACGCTTGTGTAATTAATGTTACCATTTTTTTTTTATTCTTTTTTTGTGTGATTTTTTTTTTGTAATTTTTGGTTTGCTTTGTGGTGGTTCTTGGTGGTTCCCTCGTTTAATACGATTTCTTGCTATATCTCGCACGTACACCTTTGCCAGTCTCTGACTTTTCCGATCCTCTATCGTCTTGCCAAAAAAGAAAAGCGAAAAAAAGAACACCCGCGCGACTCGAAGGACTCCGATCGTTTTCCGTGTCGAAAATCAACGGCGTAGTCTCTCCCACTCTCTCTTTCACTCTCTCTCTTTCTCTCTCTCTCTCTCTCGCTCTCTCTTTCTCACCCCCGTACGAATTCTCCCTTTGATCCCAACCCCCTAGCGAACACGAACGACAGCCAACGCGTGTCCACGATGCTCGGGGAATAATTACGAACGGATGCACACCGCGACGATTAATCAATCCGACGTGTCTTTCGTTGAATGAACCGCTTCCGCCAATGGGGGCTTGCCAAGGTATAGTAATTTCAGCTCGGCGCGCGCGCTGCCACGATGAGAAACAACAATTCCGAAACGACGAAACAACGTAAAATCGCCCTCGCAAAACTAAAAAAACCCATCGAATTTCCTATATACAAAACAACGATCGAAAGACCACAATGAATTAACAGAAATTTTTCTCTACGCGAGACGGTTCCCGAGAGCTTCCAGTTTCAAACCGCGAGGAATCGTTCCAGTCTCGAATCCCACCCGTTTTATATCTGATGTGTCGGCCGCGGTAAATCTTCTTGCAACAACCAATATGATTGCGTTCAACTATAGATAAATGGTCGATTGTTGATACAACAACGACTTGCGGGAGTATCATTACGTTTAATATTAAAAAGTCGCGGCATGCCTCGCTGAAAATATTTCACTTGGCTTGGTCGCTCTTTCGGTGGGATTCGAGGTGTGTGCCTCCTCTACATTCTCTGTTCTCTCTCATCGTGTTTTCTGTTCTCTAACTGCTATAGGAACCGCCTCCTTCTTCTCCTCCTCCTACGCATCGGTTGGCTGTCGCTCGTGATCGCGTATCTCTCGTCGCAAAACCCCATTAAAATCGAATTCACCGTGGTATACGTCGCCGATCATCAATTTCCTAGAAACGCCACAACTCTTCGCCGTAGATCAAGCGCATACGATCACGTTTCTCAAAAGCATCATTCAGCCGGCTCGTTACACGGCACACGTCGAGCACGCCTCCGCGAGAAACCCTCTCCGGAACTCTACACCCCAACCCCTCCCTTCGCCACGCCACGCCACGCCCTCCAACCCTCGAAGGTAAACATTTTTTTATCATTTTCGTTTTCTTACAAACTAACGCCGTGTTATTATTTTTTTCTTTAAACCGTGTATTTTTTTTTTGTTCAGAGATCACTCGTTACGTTTGGTAATCAGTCTATCTGGTCTGCGTAGAGCCTAGCCCTCTCGAACCATCCCCCCCGACGATCTCCCCGATCCGAGAGCCTTCCGTTTACGCACGATTTCATTTTCTTACGATCCCCGCCGTTCGAAAGAACGCAAAAAAAAGAGTTAATTTTACAAAAGAACGAAAGACAAAGATAGTGCCCATAATACTTCGAAATTTAATGACCGAAACGCATCGATTTCATCCCCTCCCCAACCCCCCCGCCCACCTCTCGATCTAGTCGAAATCTCATCAAAATCTCGTCGAACGCTGAATCGGAGAATTCTGACGTCTGGCCGACGACTTAACCGGTTAGGCACACCTCGCGGGATGCCACTCGAGCCGCAAAATGGAAACCAACGATGCCCTAACTCGGTCGATGGAACATAATCGCCGGCCACCGTGCGACTTTCCCATCGATTTCCCGGAGCTCTTTGGACCCTTGTACGACCTTCTTGAATCCATCTCATTCTCTCTTTCTCTCTCTCTCTCTCTCTTTCCCCAAAATATTGATAACGCTTCCCCGCGATTTATATACGCGTGTACACTGATCACTATGGTGGTCGTTCTCCAAGATGGCGGCGTCGCTCGCCTGGTTAACGGCCGGCAAAGAAATCCCGCGCGACAACAGGTGGTACAGCCTCGAAAACGCCGAACGAGGGACTTACAGAATTTGTACTCTTTGAATGTGTATTACAATGAAACGATGCTTTCTTCCTCCTCGGCTTCCTTTCCCCCTCTTCCGCTTATAATATACTAATAAGACTCGCTTTCGCGCCGGAGGCCACCACGTTAATTAACAGTGTCTCGCGTGAAAACGTATACGCGTGTGTCGTCTTCGTGTCTCTCTCTCTCTCTCTCTCTCTCATCCCCAATACTTCCCGCGGTTTCGCACCTTACATCCCGCGACGAGAACCGTGTACCTGCGTGTGCCTGAACAGTGTATACGTGTGTATGTGTGTGGTCTTACGTTAGCTGTGTACGATTTTTCCGACTTTCCCCCATCGGACTATGCGCTCGCTTGTACGTCGAAGGGTGGAATTCATTTTTCTCTGTCTCTCCGTTGTGTGCGTGTGTGTGTGTGTGTGTGTCTCTGTGTATGATGTTTTTTTTCCTTCGACTAATTACAAAAACCGTAGGGCTCGCGGAGGAATTCCCGCGAGTTCGTTCACGATCGACCCTTCGTCTCGCCAGGCGAATCGACAACCCCTTCGACCCTTCAGCCCTGATTTCTCCACGTTCCGGATCAGCTGACATTGTTTCCCATCCCTCGGTGTACCGTGCTCGATTATGATTCCTCTCTCGGCTATGAATTTTTCTCCGGAATTTCCCTATTTTTTTTTCTCTTTCTTTCTTCCTTTCTTTCTTTGCTCGCGCCCGCGAACCGAGCGCAATAAACGAGACTCGAGTAGAATCAACAACGCCGCTCGCCCAGCGTCGATCGGATCCCGCACGAGACGTCGATCGCTCGCTAGCGAAAATCGCGGTGCCGAGGCAGCGAATATCGTCCGCGTGGAAACGGTTTTTCCCATGGACTCTACTCCGCAGATTTCCCCGTGGTTCTCATTGGCCGGAAAACGAGAGAAAAAAACGCGCGCGGCGTCTGGTCGAAGGACTCGGAGGAAATCGGTGAAAGATCGTCGATCGCCGAGAGTCTCGAGGAATACGAAAAAGATCGACGACCCCGGCGATCCTTCGACGCGACGCCGGAGAATGGAGAGAACGATTGCGCGCGATTGTCGCGTTCCAGACGGATCGACGATCGCCGAAGGAGCAACGAAGGCGCTCCGTTGCTCGATCGCGATCTCTCACAACCAACAGCCAAAGTACCTCGAAAAATTTTTATCGGTGACATCGGCCAGAGACGAGAGCCATCTACAGTATATCGACAACGAGCCGCGTCTCTGATCGATACGCCACGATCGGATCCGTACGGACAGCGACGATCGCCGATTGCTAACGATCGGATGATCCTATCGCCAGCTTGATCCTCCCTCGGGGGTGTCCGTCGAGGAAGAAACGCCCGGAATTTCCTCTTAGATATTCTATTCCGTCGCTTTCTCCATAAATTTGGTCTCCCTTAAAAATATGTACAATACTCGTCAATTTACATCGTATTCCGCTCGTCTCGAAGTTTCTCGCGATTCTTCCTCGAGGATCCCCCGGCTCGTTCCTCCAGCTTCTCTTCGGGGGTGTATAGTTTCTCTTCGACCCCGGCTGGTCAGATTTTTGCCCCTGGTCTTATTTTGTTTTTCCTCATTTTTCATATCTTTTCTCCTCGTCGTTTCCTCGCTCGTTCGCAGCGTTCCTCGCGGAGACCACCCGTGTGAGACCGTATACGCGCCGATGTTCTCTTCGAGGTTCTGTTCGAGGCTCGAAAAACGGGGGTGCGTGCCAATAGTTCGCACGCCGTCGATCTTCGCACGCTCCTACGGCTTCCTTCTTCTTCCTCGTCCTCTTCTTCCTCATTGTTCCTCGTACTCGCTCGTTTCTTCCGCTACACCCGCCGCACCCTCCTCGTACGCTCTCGCCACCATGTTCTCCAACCTCCGCGTCTTCTTCTTCCTCCTCTGCCGCTTCCTCTTCGTCTCCTTCCGCGCCCCCAAGTGCTCTCCCTCTACTTTTTTCCGCCGCCACCGCGCCATCTCTTTGTCTGCAAATAGCCCAGAGGTACGGACGTAAGAATTTATTTGTCGAGGATCTGTTCCATTTCACTATATCATGCCCAGCCCTTACCTTCGCACCACCTTACCCTCTCATATCGCCGGAGAAAAAGGGAGAGATTTACATTGAATCGTCTTTTTTCACTTTAGTGGGTTGCAGAACTGTTCTAGAAATTCGATTTTTTGGCACTGATAGTTTCGAAAATACACGCAATTCTCTTGCAATACGGTTCCGATGTAACGCTGGAGGGTAAGTTCGTCTCTCCCTTTCTCTACTGTTAGGGTAGTTTGTTCGATTGTTGCATACAAAATTTAAGTGAATGTCTTACAAAATGATTAGTTTGCTATTTTTATTTTGTGCACAGAAATGATATTAAGACTAGAGTTACGGGACCCGTCAAAATTACGGGTTCTAATATTTTTAATTTAAGAATTTTGAGATTGTGAAGATGCATTCGTGAGGAATTATTAAACCAATTTATTTCTTTAGGCTAAAAATTTGAATTAACTCGTTCTTGTTATTTCTATAAAATAATATAAAATACTCACTTTTACTGCTCCGTAAACCTAGTGTTAAATGTCACTAAAAGTTGAACTATTTCATATGCAACAACCTAATATCGTATAGATAATGAAACGCAAAAATATGTAAATATTAAGCAGCTTTTGCAAATTGTTAGGTAAGCGAGGATTACAGGACTGAGGATTATGAATAATGAATATATTCTAACGATAGCCATTGAACGAAATATTCACTCGCATTTAAAGTTATATTTACTTTTTGTAAAAGTAAAAATTACACGAACTAAATTAAGAAAAATCAGGGATCCCATTTCTTTTTTAAAAAAAGTAAAAATTCTACAGAGAAAAAAACAATTTTTTCCGCGTGAGAAAATACTGTTCGAAAGTTCGACAGTGAAAGTTCAGAGCCGCGCGAGCGTAATTTTCGACAATATTTAATTCCCAAATGTTGTATTCAGTTTGCGTGAATGCTACCTCCTTCTTTCGCTTGTTCAGACAGCTTTAAGTGTCACTCACGTTTTCGTGCTGGCTAAATACGGTAAAAAAAAGGAAAAAAAAACGTGCTCGTAACACGCCTCGCACAGGACACGAAAAATGCTTCGTTAATTAAGACGAACACGTTAAACGCAACAATTTTCCCGCGTAATAATTCTGAAAAGTTATTATCCGAACGCTTCAGGCCCGGCATTATGAGACTTTAAAAATAGTCTTTGTGCGCGGCCCATCCGCATTTATAAACTCCGGAGTCGGTAAACTGCAACGTCGGTTTGCAAAATGGCGTCCATTCAGAAGGCGCTGGTTGAGGATGCTCTTTCAATTCGGGCTTTTGACGCTATTAAACCTTAGACCGCGACTTTCGCGCGCGTCTCGTCCATGTAAAGGACGAGAAAGAGAGAGGGAGATAGGGGGAAAACGAAGCTAAAAGAATCATCGGCTGCAACGCGTTGTTCGAACCATATTCGAAATGTAATTGCTCCGAAAAAACGTGAAAAAAAACGGCGAGAGAGCCCTCGGTACTTTGAATGCAATATTTTCCAAAAACTGCGTTTCTTTGTGGACCCAGCGGTTTTCGGCAAACACGATGCAAAAAAAAGGGGGAAAAAACATAAATCAAGACAACACGGTGAACGATATTAAAAAATTCATTTAGGACTCGGATTAAAGATTCAACGGTTCGTTAAATTTTGACGAAAATTCTTTTTCACTCTGTAGAATTTTTGCGTGGTTTTCACGCGCTCGGTTTCGCCAGCAGTAAAATCCGAAACCGCGGAACCGCTGAATTAAAAATGGGGCTTTCCGATCATGAAAATTTCCGCGGATGTTTAAAAACATCCCTGGTAACTTCTTTCGCGCGGCGAGAGGCTCCGGGGTAATTCTACTCGCGTTTCGTTTTTGCATGAAGTTTGAACAGTCTAAGCGGAAAGTATTGGTGTTTGAAGTTTGAAAAGCGTGTAGAACGCTTTTGAATGGTTCTTCGGGATGAATAGTTCTGAAAATAACCCTCGGCTCGTAGAACGGGGGTGAAATGGTTTCTGCAGCGCTGTTGGAACGCCGAGCCTGATCGTATACTGGGAACTAGCATAGTAAATTATACTTGTGCTCTTTTGTACTATTTTGTAAATGTTTAGAGGAACTTTAGCTCTGAATTGTGTGTAGAATGCTTTGAAAAGAATTCGATGTAGCTCGTGTCTAGACACTTGTTAAAATATTTTCTATAACCCCCTGAACAGATTTGATGGTCGAAAACGGCTTGGAAAAAATAAATTGGTAGATCAGGTTGTCGAAGATGGAGTTGGTTTTGAAGTAGGATTTGAGGTACTACATAATTAAGTAACAATCAACGATAAACCCACCTAAAGATTGTCCATCATGTCGGAAAGGGTCAGCCTGGAGGTGGACATTGCGACGCCACTGTCGCTGCTGCTCTGCACGCTGCTGTGATCATCGGTGTCCGACTGGTTGCTCGTATAACCGATCACGTCTACTTCATCTGTAACAGGAAAAATAGAAACCGTGAAATTTTAGCGCGAACACGTCGCTGGATATCATAAAAATGTTAACAAATCGCATCGGAATCTTCGATAAACAGTCAAATACAAAATTCAACCTAATACAACGCAATATCGTTGGATACTGAAATTCTTCAAAACTGCGACGGATCAAAGAAAATCCCCCACGGTCCCAACACCTTCGAACTTCTCTATAAAATAAGAGTTGACTGGTTCGAGTCAGATATCAGCAGAGAACCTCAACGACACCGCCACCCCAGTTTCGATCTCGCAACGGCGGCGGCTTTATCAGCGCGTTACCGAAAGATCAGTGTCCCTCTCTCGATACACTAAAGCTCGCTATCACTCCTCAGTTCCTTTAGAAAATATCTCGTAAAAACATCTCTTAAAAGTGGCGTATTGTCGCGTTCGGCGTTCGGGCGTTCGGGAAAAGAAAAAAAAAAGGGGAGAAAATCGTCTATCCAGTCGGGTCCGCGAAATGTCGTCAAGAAAGAACGGTGGGGGTGGGAAAGGGAGAAAAAGAAAAAGAAAAATCCACCGTCCCTTTATCGCGCATCTCCTTGACCTGTAGCGATGCTCGTTCCACGTCGCCGAGGAGAAAGGAGCTCGTCTGGGGATTTTATGAATCGTAACTCGCGAGGAACGGGAGGAGCCGCGTCAAAGTCTCGTTAAACTAGTTTCGCGGCGATCGAGCGACCTTCGACCTTTTCGCGCCGGATATGTCCCCGGCAGCTGCCCGAGGCGTATATCAAATTGTTTGCTGTTCTCGAATTCCATGGCTGTGTGCGCAGCCGGCGAAACTTTTTTTATCATGGGAGAACGCCGTGCCGCGGCGCTGCGCGACGCCCTCGCTCACACTTTCCTCTTGGCACAGAATCGAAAACCGCACCGGGAATATTGAGGATCCCAGCCCAGCCGAGAGAATATCTACCCTTCGACAACACCCGCCGCAGTAAAACATCCGCGACTTTCGCCTCCGTGAAATACAACCCGGCCCCTGCACGCCCACGCCTATGCGTCGCCAGGTGCGACGCCGCCGACACCGGCGCCCGCACCTTTCACCGCTCACTCGATTGACGGGTATACATTTTTTAATTTTATGATCATTTATTCTTGGGATGTAAGAATATAGCGTTCGGTTAAAAAAAATTGCAGGTGACTTTGAAATTTCGTAAAAAAAAAAAATACAGAAATGCAGCGCTTGGGATATCGTAGCTGAATACAATAAAAAACAACGGAGACAGTCGGCGTGTCCAGTTATTTTCCTCGCCCGTTTCGCTGCGCGTCGACTCGATTTATTGTACGTTGAACCTCGGGCTGGCTCGGGCGAGCGTGTACGGTCGCGCGGACCGGAGCGGTGCGGAGCGGACTTTTTTTACAGGCGCTGTTACGCTCCCACTTATAAATTGCTGATTTACACGACCGCGATAATACCATTGCCGCTCCTTGTTGCGGCTTTCGTCGTCGCGCGACTGTGCTTTTTGCGAGCGGCCGCAGCCGCGGCTCAGCTCAGCTCGGCACAACTCGGCTCGGCCCGCGATTCGCGATCCGCGAACCCGGTAAAAGGCGTATTACTCGGTAACTCAGCCCCTTTTTTGAGACCGCCGCGACGCCGCGCGTTTACCACCACCTTAAACGACCCTTCCGAAACGTAAGAAACGCCCGACAAGCGTACAGCGCGCGCCAAAACCAGCGGCGATGCATGCACCATGCTTTACTCGTTAGTTGATTGCACGTTTTCCCTACACTACCTTCCTGGAAGCCTACCAACCCGTCTGATTTAACCTGTGCACACGGTCTTGGCTCGCCATTTATTTGTCTCTTTAATAAATTGAATAATATTAAGAGAAAATAATATTTTACAAAGTAATAATAATAACTTAGTTTTCATATTAAAATCCTTGATTCTCGAAGAGCTTGCACATCGTTTTACTATTTGGCTGAATAATTTTAATAGTAAGAGTGTAAACTAAAAGAGAGAATCCAACGCGCATGCCTGGAGAGTAGGGGAAAAGTAGGCGGGTCTGTCACCGCCCACAGCTTTGGTGGGGGATTAGATCCTTCAATCAGCGCCAATTTTAACCCATAAACACACGTTTCCATACAATTTCGAAGACATTTAAATTTTCCACTACACTAAAATTTTTTTAGAGACTTTGATACACGCTACACGCTTGATTAAAAGCTCAACATTGTTGTTTAAATACTGAAATCTTCGTATTAAATTATTAAGTAAAGCAGATTGATGGTAAACGAGTTTCTAATTGAATTTTGAAATCTTGAGCTGGAGGAAACAGATAAAGCAGGGCTGCACTGTAAAGAAGATTTTTCGCGAAAATTACGAGAAAGAGGATCACGGTATCAAAGGAATGAGAACGTAGGGAAAGAAGTACATTATCAAGGGAATAAAAGAGTAGCAAGAGAAGCACATTATCAAGAGAATAAAGAAGCAGGAAGAGAACTAAGAATTTTTACTGAAAAGACTTAATTCGATGTAATTTTGCGCGAAGAGAGTTACGTCCTCTTTAGTTCGGAGCGATTTACAATACTAATTGGCTGGAAGTCATTGACTATGGGCTGCCATAATTTGTCTCTTGCTTTGGGATCGAGATGTTTTATACATGGCCAGGGTGACGTAGTTCCCGAAGTTACCTTTGCGGTCGAGGTGTCGTCGTCCCGGGAGTCGCGAACTGAATTGGCAACTTGAACAATTTTCAAGACGTTCGACTTTAACAGAATATACATATGTACGGCGAATATACTTATCTATTTGTGTGTGATATATCATCAATTTGTTTTGAAAATGCACAGCTACATGTCAGAGATATATATTTTACCGAATACGTTTCCCACCCCAATCTCGAGGATCACTTCCACCCCCGACGCTTTCTAAGTATTAGATAACCAAGGGAAACTTCGCGTCGCTTCTCGGTTTTGTCATTATTAAACGATGAACACAGTGTCAATTAAAACTTACGTGCGCTTAAACCCAAGTTTATTTAACAGCGAAATCAACGAACAACTTGTTTAACAATTAGCTACAACACCTTTTACGAAATCCGTGATTCGAAAATCGGGGATTGAAACAACAACCTTTCGCCGCTTTCGCAACGAACTAATAAAAGTTAGTAAACGAAGTCGGTTCAACTATCAATAATAAGATTCCTCGATTATCCGACATTTACCACCGAAATTGAACATATAAAGCGCGTCGAGCGCCACGCGAAATGATCTCTCCTCAGAAGTTCCCTCCTAAAAAACCACTAAAACTTCGGCGATCCTCCCTATTAGGCCAATAACGAACCAGCCCTAAGACGGCCTAACAACCTTCCCGCCCCTCGAATTGACAAGAAAGCGTTTCCAGACGAACGCACCGGGTTCTAGCAGCCGGGCGTCGCGGCGCGGTGCGGCGGATAGAATCGGTCGACGAGGTCTCTCTTCTTCTTTGGGAGGTAACGATGATTTACAGGAAGAGGGCAAGCGTTTCGCGACTCGGCGGCCCCCGGGTTTCCTTCCGGGGGTGAGCTGGCAGGACAAATTCCCAAGATTCGACCGCTTATTTCCGTGACAAGCTCGTATATCCTAAGACCGGCGACAAATTTTCCCATTGCCCTTAGGAAACCGACAAACTACGGCACGAGAGATGATTGGTGGTGGTTCCGTGTGTCGCGAGTGTCGCTTCCGAGGGAAAATCGGGGGTTGTTCGGGGGTGGACTCGCGAAGGAGGACGCGATTCCGTGGGTCGGGAGACGGGGCAAGCTTGTTTCGTCGGCGAAACGCTTCTTATTGGTGGCAAACATTGTGGCCCGCGGCTATACGTTACGCTAAGGAGGCGAAACAGCCAACGAAATATACTCTTATTCCGCTCGCAGCCGCAGTCGCGGCCGTAAAGCCTGCACGGTGATAAAATCTTTCTGATAATTTATACGAGCCGTGCTGGGACGACGGCCGGATGCGACAATGGATCTATACGTACGCGAGGCCGCGCATAGGCGCAGCCACCGTCGACGTTTCTCTTCGTCGTCCTCCGCCACTTTTCTTTCCCGCGAGGCTTTTTTTCGCCTTCCACGCCCGACTCCTTTGCATACGACGGTCCGGAGCCCTTTTTCGACGCAGAAATTAACGTTGGTCCGGTCCAATCGTATTTTTTATTTCGTCTTCTTCCCGAGGGTGCGAATTTTTAACCCTTAACGGGTCCTGCGAGTTTTCGCCATCGCTGGGAGCGAGTGGAAAAACACAAAATGACGATGTTCGCTGGAATTTGTTGCAGGCTGGTCTTAAACGTTCGTTTTCACCTTTGGTTAGCGAGTTAAAATGTTAAACTTAATCTTTATTGCACATATCATACGTTTGATCTGCGTCGTAGTTAACAATCGCAGCCGGCAAGCATCGCTTAAAATTTTTCGCTCAGCGTACCAGCAATTTTTTTGAAAACTACCTTTTCAGTTCTACCTCTTTCTCCCCATTCTACCGTTCAAATTGTCCCCGCAGTTTCCGTTCTGTTTAATTTCTCCTTTAGGCTGGCTCCTCTTCTACGTTCGCGTCCCTTTCTCTCCGGCCAACGAGTGTGCTTCTACCATTCTTGGCCCTTTTTCTCCCTTTCTCTGCGCCCTTTTTCGATGCACGCATACACGTCAGCTCGCAGACGGGGTCTGGGCGTGGGTGTCGACGCCGGTTATACAGGGTGATCGGTAACTGGTGGTGCAACCGAGAAGGGAGTGCATTCTAAATTAAAAAATTCGTCGAAAATGTAGAACGCAAGACGAAGCCTCGTAAGTAAAAAAATGTTATTCTTCATTTTCGACGAATTGTTTAATATAGAGTTTCGGTTTTACTACCAGTTGACGATCACCCTGTATTTCACGAACACCGTACTAATCCGACGGTGTTCACGGTGACGTAGACCGCCTTGAGGGTCGTTTTCATCCTGACACTGATCGCCGAGTTCAATATCGACTATTTTCATGGCCTAGGCGGATATCGAGTGCCGCCGTGGGCGTAATTATCGACCTCTTCCGCCACACTCCCTTGCACTTCCTGTTCTTTATGTGTAATTTCGGCGCTTAATGAATAATCCTCCACGCGAAATGGCACTTGCCGGCTCTTAGCCGATCAAGCTTCGCGTTTCGATGCTAGGAAATGCGTTGCACCATTCTTGTATACCGCGTGGACCAAATACTTCCTTACTTCGTCAGCCTTCAACATCTATAAAAAGTTCCGGTAAATATTTACAAAAGGGGACTCAGCTCCGATGAACTTGGCCGTGAAATATGCTTTTTTTATAGTTTTATATTTTTCTATGCATATACCCGTCGCTCGGCCTTAGTTTCCGAAATATTTGCTAAAAATAATAATAGACGGGTATATGTATAGGAAAAAGTTGTTCAGAACGTTGACATTGACAACATATTTCAAGGGCAACGCGATCGGGGCTGATTCGCCTTTTGTAAATATTTACCGAAGTTCTTGTCGATGTTTATCTTTTATTAATCCTCGCATGCTAGTTCATATTAGCGACCACACAATCGCAGATGTCGTGGGTCACGGCAGACCCAGTCATGCGAGAGTTCAACGTTATTTCCGATCAACTTCGTACGATTCAGTTGATTGGCTGGAAATATTCTTCGACTACGAAATCCAACATCGTCACTATCGAATCGCTATAATTTCGTAGAAACCCTATGATACAACACAGACTATCCAACAAGCTCGAGAAGAGACCTCTAGACCCCTCCCCGGCGAAAACCACGCAACAGATGCACCGGCGGCGCGACGCGACGCGGCGCGGCGCAGACAATCGCGGCGAAACAAGCAACGTGGCGAAACGTAGCGAGTGCATCGGACGGGTAGAAAAATGAACTCTGTCTCGCGGTAATCAAAGCGTTATAACAACCGGCCGCGCTCTCGCCCTGTAACACCCTAGAGCAGACAGACGGCTCTAGCTCCTAGCTTCCGAAATCCGGTGGAACGTACCGATTCTAAATATAGAATCCACGTATAGCCGCGAACCTGTTCATTTCCGTAGCTTCCGTGCAAAAACAAGCCGGCGCGCACTCGTTGCTAGCCGGGCTCCCGTGTTACTTTAATTAAACTCCGGGCCGCTAAGTGTGTCCGGCGCGGCGTGTCGCGAACAGTTCCCTCGGACCCGAAGAAAATTATCGGAACGGTTTTTCCAGGGGGGGGGGGTCGTATTTTTTGTCAATTATAGAAACGGCGAAACTGCCGGGGTACGGGAGAATTCAGGGGGTCGGAGGAGGGAAGAGAGAGAAGGCGTTAAGCCAGAGGATCGCGAAATCAGCGGATCCGAGTGGGCGTAGCTGGCTCGTGAAAAAAAAAATGTGAACAATATTCGACGATCGCTTCACGGATCCGGTAAAATACGAAAATTGGACAACGCTTCGTGTTATTGGACAGCAGGCCGTAGGGGCACGTGCGTGTGCGCCCGGTCACGGAACGCGGCTCGATATATCGATTCCGAGGAGCGGAATTGGCGCGGGCTCGGGCGCGGGTGCGGGCGCGGGGCGCGAGGACGCTTTCGAATCGGGGATTGTTACCGCTTATATTTATGAGCCGCAGCTGTCTGATCGCATCTACAATTTACTACCGCGCGTCCCGCGCACCTGCGTTTTTTAAATTATCTCGCGAGAAGCCCCGCGAACAGTATTACCGTATGACACGAATTATTCGATCGTATTGAGCCAGGGTAAACCCTCCCCCCCCACTCCGCCGGTTGTTTATCATATTGTCGGCCATGGTACGCGCGCACCCCACGTGAATTATCGACCGAATCGCGGGTCCCGTTGACGCGTTAACGCTGTCGACAGCGAGAGCCTGGCCGCGATAACGCCGGCTACTGTCTTTAGTGAGTTGGCGGGACGCTGATTCGCCGAGGGATCCTCGAATCTAGAGCCCGCGATGCGCCGCTAATTTTTTTTTCCAATTGAAACAACGCTGCGCGAACTCGAACTTAACTTTTTAATGGTTTTTTAACATTTTGTGGAAAATTAAGAAGCGTCATACTTCGATAGATTGTTCGAAGACAGGCCTGGGTCCTCTCCACCGAACTCCTCTGGAGCGTAGGAGGAGAGTATCCTCGCAGATATAGTTGATGGTCGGGGAATCGGTACGCTGGGAGTGGGGGAAGTCGCCCGAGCCTGCTCTAAGGCGATCCACACGCAACACTATGTATTGCACAAATGAATCTGTGGTTTTAAGCAAAAACGCCGCATGTCACGTAATTTCAATTTCGAGATGTTGTCGTTTAAAGTTTCCATCCCTAATTCTTTGTACAGGACATCGGCTAAGTTGCATTATTTTTCAGAGCCTTTCGAATTTGTTTTCATGACTTTCTTTTTACTGGTAAATACGTAAATCCTATACTCAAAAGTTCAATTAACGTATAAACTAACACTTTTTGAAATCGTGACATGTGGCGTTTTTCCATACAACCACGGAAATAATTTAGCATTCAAAGTTCCATCTATACCTCGCTTTACGGCCTAGATACGTTCCGGAAAAGTGCTATATAATTACAAAAGCCCGTTATAGCGAAATGCCTTATAAAGAGCGGCTGTATAGCGAGGTATGGATGTGACTGTTCTATTATTCGAACGTTTCCTTATTTACTTCGGATAGGTTCTACCGTATCGGCGAAAATGACGTCGAATCAACAGGAGGAATAGGATCTAAATGATGGCCGATGTCCGAGAAAACTGCGTTTTCGTTCCACTATCTTTAGTGTCTACAGGCACAGTATATACGCGCGGTCGAATTAATCGAAAATAGACGGCCGGTTGCAGGATTGTAAATATGACGCCGAGTTTAATCTTCCCGCCGCTACGGAAATCGTTTCTCTCTCTCTCTCTCCCTCTCTCTCAACAAAGAGAGCGTATCCTACATGGAGCGCATAGGGGCCACGGAATTTATCGATGCGCGGCCTCGTTTGAAACAAAAAATGAGGCAATTTTTTCCGTGAAAATCGCGAGTATCTTATCCGCCGGTTATAAATTCGCTTCGTTTCCCGCGGATCGGAGACCGGCCGAATATTACGTTTTAATAATAAACGACCAAGCGAAAATTGCCCGGCTGTTTATCTGATCCGACTCGCTTCCAAAACGTGTTGTCACTCGTTTAAAATACAAGATTGCTTTATTGTCGCCGGATTTTTTTCTCTTTCTTCTTCATTTTTATCGCGGCTTGATGAATAGCCAACCAGGTAGTTTCTCGATCGTCGATACGATTAAACCTACACGATATCCCAGAAAGCTACAAGAAGTAAGTACGACTTCTACGGCCCGATATGTCGTGACTTACAAGTGAACCGCTGCTGGTTTCGCACACGCGATTCTTCGAGATCCAGGATAGATAGGAAGTTCGGGCAATGTAAGATTTGTATTTTATTCGTTGACGGAACATTTAATTCGTTAAACGAGCATGGCCTCTCTAAACTGCTCGGCAAATACCCGCGATCCGCTGTTACTTCTTTAAATAGAAAAAGGTTGTCGATAAAATCCGCCTCTGAGAACGGTGGAAAATTTTTTTCTCCTGAGACTGTATGTATGTGTGTGTGTGTACCATGGATTTTAATGTAAATGGAGCAACGAAAATAGAGTTTCGGAAACGTCCTCGGGGTCACCTTCGAGGCTACGTAAACAAGACTGTAGAGGTTTCCGCTAAAAATTTCAATCGTGACCGTTACAGAGCTTGCCAAGGTCACTGCAACATCAACGCACAATTGTCGTTCGAAACATTTGCGCGTATCACCTATAAATTTTGAACAATGGTATTATTTTTCTCCAGAAAACAGGCTTTCGAACGGCCCGCGCGCAGCGTTTAGCATAAGACAACGGCGAAACGGAGAAAAGTGGAGGGGAGAGACGACGAGCGAAGTCCGGCGCCATTAGACGGAATCAATTTCTCGAGGCGGTCATCGATCAGCGGAAGCGCAACGGTTTGTCCCGGGGACCGAGGTTAAAAGCGTGCTTCGTTTATCACGGGGAAAAATCCAGTCGCGTCGCGTCGCGTCTCGTCCCGGCCCGTCCAGCCGGCGAACGGACGGACGTTCCTGCCGCAAGGCGGATCCCCGTACGGCGGGTCATTGACGTCGTAAAGAAGAAAAATGTTTTTTATTGCGCTGACGCCAGCATTGACATAACGGTGTTTCCCTTCGAAGGCGCGCGTTGTATCGTGGCGACGCGAGGCGTTTCGAAGCGGAGCTCGGCTAGCTAGTTCTCGGGCGTGTGCTCGCCGCGCGTAGAGAGCACCGAGCCGCTTGAAAATATTTTTAACGAACCGCACCGGGATTATTTTCGGTCGCTGACACACTTTGCCGGCGCGAAGAGACAGCCATCGAGCAGAGGGGACGAAGAGAGGACCCGGCCGCAGAGGAAATCAAAGGGAGAGGAGAGCACTCTCGCTTTTTTTCCCCCATTAACTCGCGGCTAGCGATGGGACCAACCGTGCTGCGCGTCTCCGACTAAACGTGGAAAAGGTTGAGTGGTCATTTCAGATAGAACCGGCGTGAACGTAAGCTAGACTCGGGCTAGACCTAAGGCTTGCCAAGGCACGTAGATTTCATTTGAATACATCCCAATCTTGACTTGATCATAGTCTCTTTCTACTTGGTGTTAGTTAAAAATTTATACAGAGTTGGTTCAGTACTTCTTTTTTTTAAGGGCGGTGGGGAAATGCATTTACGCACACCTCCTCCACAGATGACGTTTGCAGGGGTAGTGTGGGACTCGACTCTAGAGTTGATTCAGTACTAGTCCCATTGGGTCTCACTCTAGACTCGACTTAACCGAGACCTACTTCAGCACTAGACTAGCTCCTACTTAATCTTCACTCGAATGTAACACAACTCGACTTCAGAGCTCTTACATAAACTAAATCGAACTACAACCCTGAACTCACGTTAACTTAACTCTAGCTTAGATCTATCAATCCTTATAATAAACTGAACTGCACCAAATTTATCAATCCTCATCCACGAGGTACCAGTTTAACCCCTTGTCGCATTTTAATGAGTCAGACTCGTGATGAAGATTTTAAACAAAGTCTAACAAATACGAATGTTAGGCCTTTCTTTTTAGATGAAATAAAATTTGATTTGCTTGCAATCAATATTTCACCATTAAAATCCATATAGCGATACAAAAAATATATTTTTTCTTTTCTCTTCTACGATTTTCTTTGGAATGAAGACGTTTTAATCACTGTAACCGTAAAGAAAATAGTACGGCACGGGGTTAAGACACCGGCTACGACCGGGTGCTTTTAAAGCATTTGTCTACAGCATTGTTGAAACGTGTTTATCTGATAGTTCGACCGGTTGTAAATAATACGAAAGGATCGGTTATTCGCGACCACCCAGACTGCGCACTTGGTCACATCGCTACTCCTCCTCCTCCTCCTCCTCTGTCTCTGTTCGCGCCGGTCCCTTTATCCTCAACATCAGACTTGGCCAAACAAACGCGGAGGCTATTGCGTGGAGTGCCTCTCCGGTTGTTTACAATTATTTTTGTCGTCGGTCGAGCGCGCGCGACGCCGTTGTTGCGAAGCGCCGCTCTAAAGATAGCGGATCCGCCATTGATCCCGGACGATGCGCCGCGCCGCGACGCTTGCGAAATTTCGCCGATTTTTCACGTTTCGTCCAGGTGTGACGTAACCGGAACGAGGTAAACCGTGTGGCGCAACCATAATGGACACGCGTCGTTAAAAAATGGTACCATTATGTTTCCAGTGTACGTAACAGCGGTAAACAGGAGACACGATTTTAAGATTTTTCGAAAAAATTTTTTTATTATAGAGGAAGATTTCCGGCAGATTTGTAAATTTCGCCATCTCGTAGCGGAGGTAAAGGCGTGTGGAAACGCGAATTCTCGCAACGTCTCGCGTGCGCCAATAACGTCGATCGATTATCATCGCATAGTTGCTCATTAGCGTCGACTAAAATATCAATTGATTAACAATGCGCGTCTGTAATAAGCGGAAGTCTCAATTTGTGAAGCATCGATCGGCGGGCGGCAATTAATTAGACGGGAGCGTTTAATCGGTTCCCCTGTGGGGCTTTTCATACGGAAAACTCGAGCGTTTCCGAGAGCGCCTCGCGACCTGAGCGCTTTAAGTCCGATAGTTCGATCAAGTTTTGCGATACTCCGATGTTATTGCCCATAAAAATATCTATGGTAGGCGGCGACGGAGGTGGCGGCGGCGGTGGCGCTGCGGACTTAAGTGACTCGATGACACGTTTAACTCGCGCCCTTTATAGTGGCCGCCATAAATATAAAAACGATCGCCGTGAAATATTCGAATATTTTTATGTTCTTTTATAGTCGCGTCGCGTCGCGCCGCCCCGGCAACAAGAAAGTAGAGGAGTAAAAAAGCTTAACCCCGCTGCATGAATATTTAACGAAGACCTCCTGTGTATCGATAAACATTGTGTCCTGTGGAGAGAAGAGGATTCCTATGCTCACGCATAACTATGAAATGCAAAGGGACACCCCTTTGCGTCGCGTCCCACGGCAAAGCCGAAGCTATTTTCTTATCCCGGAACTGGGCTACATATTGCCTCCATTTATGAATAAATTTGAAAAACCGCGGGGCGAAATTGTTTATTCCGTTTTCTGCGTTTGCATTATACTTGCGCGGAACCGCGCGACAGTCTCGACAAAGTGTCCGCTGCGCGAACCAATTCGCATTTTTAATACAGGCTTTCACTTCCGGTTGTCAACTAAATAATGTTTGTCTACTTCATAAATCTCTACTATATAAATTTGATTAAAAACTTATTTTTTCCTTTAATAATATCAATTAGTTAAATACATTCAAATTGCTTTTATCTTTACTGTTAAAAATGAGCAACGCATTTACATCGATGCTCAAGCGAGACCGTGTAAACGACGGGAATTATTCTCGCACAGAGAACCCGCCCAAAAGCCCTCAAAATAATTTCCCGTCGTTCCGCAGCGTTCCACCTGTCGGGGACAAGGAGCAAAGAATTCATCAGCCCCGGACAATGCGAGGAGACTCGGCCAGGCAATTCGCTGACGCTTAATACCCTCCAGAATCATAGAATTAATACGAGTTCGAAGGCGTCCCGTAGGCTTAACGCCATTGACTGGGTATACTATATTCTCTCGGTATCCGAGTGGAAACGAGCCGAGCCGAGCCGAGCCGTGTGATTCAGAACGCAATCTCTTCGGCATTGGGAATGGAAGGAGCAACACAGTATCCGTGTACCCGTTTCACCGAGGGCATCGAGGACCGCAATGAAATGTTTATAATGGCGCAAATACACGCGTGCGATTCGAATGAAATCCCAAACTCGTTTGTATGCAAATCCAAGACCGTTTCTAGCTGTCTGACTCTCTTTCTCGAGCGGTTCTCCGCTTTCTCTTTCTACCCTTTCTTCCATCCCTCCCTTCATCCCTTCCCTTCTCCCCCTTTCTCTCTCTCTCGCCCTTGATGCTTGCACTTCCCGTTAATTAAGCGTCGCTAAGAGGCATCGCGTTTTACCGTTCTTAACCGAAGCTTTTGCGCTTAATTGTTGTTTATCGATCCGGCCAATTCCCGCGCGACTTTTTTTCACGCGAAAAATGCGGTCGTCGATCGATTAATCGAACCACCCCCTCGACCAATCGCTGAGTTTTCCGGTGTCGGGGTGGGGGGAAATTGGGGCGCGATTGTATTCGAATGACCGTTTCGCTATCGTGTGATAGCTGCTTGATCTTTTTTCGAGAAATAGACAATTCTTATTTATGGCGTCTCTTTCATTCGAACGGCTAAATGTCGACGGTGAAAGCAGAGAATTTTATTTCGAACGGAGAGGAAGAGATGGTGTTGGAAGCGCGAAAATAATCAGCGCGAGAATTTTCCTTGATTTTCCGGGGCGTCGGTTAAATATTAAATCGCGGAGTGGATGGGATCGTTCGGTTAACGGAAGGCTAGTCAATCGCGGCGCAGAATTTCCACGCGACCGGGCGTCGAATGGCGTTTAAGACGCTCCGGGACGCTGCGGAACGACGTCCCCGTGATATCTTTCGTCGGAACTTCCGAGCGTTTTTATCGGTTTTCGAAAAATTCGGCAAGCGCCGCGCCGTTTCCGGGTCACCGGCGGCGTCAACGAGTTTTCCTCGGGGCGAGAACCCTCTTTCCCGATTTCGCATCGTATATTTCCCACTTTCAGAAAGAGTGGAGAAGGTTAGCGCGGTGAACCGGTCCGACGGGGGTTGAACGAGGTGGCGCGCGGGGCTGCGGGGGATATCTGGTTTTACTACCGTCGGCAAATTGCGTTTCGTATCAGCTCCGAATTGCGGATTTGGGACGTAGACGCGAATAAGGAGGGACGCGGTAAACTGGGGGTCGGAGGACGCCGACGCTAGAAAACACCGAGACCAACCCGCAAACAAACTGTTACGTAGTCTATGAACAAGGAATGTTATTAAATTTCGTCGGACGTTTTCTCTTCAATTTACCTTTCTTATCAACTGCGGTCCGAGGATCTCGAAGATACGAGTTTCAAGGGTTGATTGTCTAATAGGATCTTTCTAACCTCGTCCAAACCCTCGTGTTGATTGAATAAAATTTTTCATTGGTGTGAATGATGAAAAGTTTGCTTACGAGTGAACGTACATGAATTTTTAGTGGGTAAAACTGATAAAATCTCGGGAGAATATAATTCTGAAATTAGAGACGGAGGTTAAGGAAATGTGAAATAATTTATCCGAACCACGCGGGCCAGACCCTCGCGTAAGAATAGTGTGCGCTTTGCATATTCGCGGCGGATCGATTTCCGAAACAGATTCTTGCCCCGGCGGGAAAGACAAATTGCGCCAGAACTCCGCAAACTTTAACACCCACGGACTTCCCGCAGGGAGAATTATGTGATACTTCGATTCAAAACACGTTTCTCCGTAACGCCGTAAAAAACTAGAACAAACATGTTTGTCACGTGTTACAGAGACCGCGCAAAACAGCTCGCCCTCCCTCCTACCCCTCTCTTTCTCTCCGTCTCACTCGACCGACAGCGTGCTCTGCCCATCCCTTGACTGACTTCAAAGAGATTTAAAATTATTTTTCCCTGTGCGTTACGCAAACAAGTTGCTCGTGTGTCAACGAATACATGGTGCCTTCTCGCGTCCTGCTTTTTCTCTTCTCCCGTTTCGGGGGAAATGCAATCGATCAGATCGAACGGTGCTGAAACATGATGCACAATAAGACTGTACTGTCAACATACTGTCTGCTATAAGTAGACAGCGGATTTTATGTATTTATAATGAGTAGATGTAATTTAAAATAGTAAATACATTAAAAGAATTTTACTGTACTGTTAAATTATATTCAATCTATTAAATATATTAAAAATCATTTCTATGCCACTCCAATTTGTTGCAATTCATGTCGACAATTTTTGTTTTATATAAAAATCCGTTGTCTAGCTATAAGTTGCACAAGTTAATCAATCCCAGACATTGATCAAGGATTTATCAGAAGCTGTTCACCCTCTAGCGAGACAAACGCCCCTACTCAAACCAGTAAGACAGATTGAGAATCGTAAAAATTCGGAGATATCCTCGTTCATCCCCCATTCTGCGAAACAACCCCCATAAGACTCCCGATAATAATTCGCATTCAAACCTCTCCGTGACGATCCTTGAGAGCTGTCGATCTTTACACAAAATTAGAGTACTTCCGCCAGAGGTTACACGAACACGGAGATCGATCAGAAAAACGCACCCTCCGGCCAGACAAATAAAAGAGGAGACTATGAGAAAATTTTACTACTAAAACTTCGGGGATGGGTTGAGAATCGTAAAAATTCGGATCCCTCGTTCGTCCCCCATTCTGCGAAACAACCGCCGCAAGATCTTCGATAATAATTCGAAATTAAATCTTGTCGCGATCCTTGAAACCTGGCAATCTTTACACGAAATTAGAGTACTTCGATTTACGAATTACACAGTAGATCAATGCGATTTAACGATCGACCAGATCGATCGCAAAAACGCACACGGAACAAATAAAAAGCGACTGACTAAATCCGAAGATTCTGTTATTCAGGCCACAGTGGCAGATAAACATTGGGAATCGTAAACATTCGACGTTCAACCCCCTTCTCATCCGGCGAAACAACCCCCGTAAGACTGAACGTCGTCTAAATCTGGTAATGCTGTCGCGTGACCGAAACCGAACACAGCGCGCCGGGTTCCCGGGACGGCGATATAGCGTTGTCAGATACCGATGCCAGGAAATTTGCCTATAAAACGCAGGTGTATACGCGGCTTAAATCACACAGTCTGCGCCAATAGCGGCGAGCACGTGCGCCACCTCCTCGTATCGTGTCCGCCACACATAGAACAACGTCTATGAGCCATATTGGTGACGCGTCCGACGCTAACTTACTCCGGAGATTGGCACCGGTCCAAAGATCTCCACTTCCATCTTCGACACCCGTACGCATATGCTCCTCTTCCCCGTTCCCTACCCCCTCTTTCCCCTAATTTTCAACCCGTGTTTTCGTGGTCCATTTTTTCAGTGAGTTCTCGAGATTTTCTACTGATTTTTGGAAATTATTCTCCATTTTTTAGTATCATTGGGAAGCTACTGATTCTTGGAACCATCTTAGAATTTTAATTTTGTTTTATCAGACTTTAAACACTAGTGAGCATAAAATTAGTGAAGTAATAAATGCAGTAAAAACAGTAGAGTGCACCGTAGAAGAGTACGAGTTATAATAAAGTGAAAGAACATTGCGCCGACAAATGGAAAAGACGTAAAAACAAACGATGCATACATGCAAATGCACATTTTGCAGGAACAATTTACAAGAAAATGAATTCTATAGAATTCGTTATCTCGACGAACGGTTTCGATAGATAAAGAGAGAAATCGAAGCCTGCGTGAAACTTGATTACAGTTAATGCTACGTTATGCTCCGCTCATTTACATTCATTATAGACGCGTAAAACCGATAGGGTACTAATGCGAAATTATTGACAGGAAAAACAGTCGGGTACGTGCGTTTGCATATTTATAATGAAATCTAGTTAATCCAAGTTCGCGATCGCGAAACGAGAAATTGTGCGCTGCAAAATAATTTTGAAACATTCACATATTTCATAAAAATTATTCCTAATTTTCGAAAATCGCCAGACCATTTTATAATTAAATAACCCTTTTATTTTTTAAAAATTCACATTCATTCCCTTTATATATTTTTAGCTTCATAAATATTTTAATTTTTACTGTTTTAGGTTTTTTCGAAAATTTTTTATAGTTTGCATGAGAATGCACAATATGCTTAAAATCGTTATTCTAATATTAATTTCTTTAATTTGAAGAAAACGATGAACGATTTTCTACTTTCAGGCAGATTTTTTGCGAATCAGGCTCTTTCGCATCAGTCGGATCAGTAAAATCGTGGTCGATGGAGGGGGGACAGGCGCATAAACGAAGCAAGCAGCGAGGAGGACAAGCCAACTGATGGCTGACCTTGCCGGCCAATTCCATCGATTGACCGCTAATAATGGCCCCGTCGTCGAGGCACAGGCAGCTTCGGGCAACGATTTGTATAGAAAATTGTTGCGATCGGAGGAAGTGATTAACCGGAAACCCGGCCGCAGAATAGTTCGCCGCGGACTTGCCCGTAACGATTGAAGTTTCGCGATAAAACTCCGCTGGGGAATATATTGAATATCACTAGCCAGTTTACAAGTGAAACTTCTGACGGTGTCGTAAACCGACGGGGTTCGACGCCGCAATTAATTAATGCTTGTTTTATTACCCCGAAAGAGATAAGCTAACGACTTGATTAAGTACCTCGCGACGGAGATCAATCTTCGCTAATTTGTACGCTGACATTCGAATCGACCCGATTCCCAAACACATTAGAAAGTCACTGCTTCATCGAAAAGGAGAAAGTCGCGCTTAGAATTTAGGACCATAATGCAATTATATTTTAGAAATTTAGCTTCGACAATCTGAGAGTGTCTTCGAGTGTAGCTTGATTTTCTGCGTTTACATTGACCTAGCTGTTGAATCGTCGATTGCTGAAAATTAATTGATCGAGAAATCCATTTTAATACGTATCTACCTATTAATAGGCTTTCTATTAATTCTGCTGTACGGAAGCTTAGAAGTTTACGCAACGATCCCAAACAATATTACATTACGTTATCGAGAATGTTGAATCGTGATCGAAGTTTCTGTCGATCAATTAAAGAATCCTCAGGCGAACGATCGCCGGTAGGATAATGCGTTAAGCCACAAACGAGCGAGAATCAGAGTGTGGAGCCAGCAGGATCTCCGAAAGAAACGGTTGAAGAGCATCGGCGCAACAAAACGAGCAGGCGAAAGGGGAGTAATTCCGAGGGTAGTACATGGTAGTACGGGTCTGGCAAGGAAAAAGCAAGAGAGCAACCGAAATCTCGGAGAAACAATTGAAATTTCCATCCGTTCCTCTCGGCGGCGGCGGCACACTCGCGGCGGGGTTTCATTCCCATAAATACGTTGCCAGGGCAAACGAGTCGCCCCGTAAATTCCCGGGGAACGGGCTCCGCGCGATTTCCTGGCGATACAAGTTGCCCGAACTCTGTGCTAAAAGCCAATCTCCAGCCGGGTGCGATTAGCGTGACCGTGCTCGCCTACTCCAGCCTCTTCTCCTCCAGCTCTTCTCCTCATCCTGCTCCTCCTCCTCCTCGTCGTCGTCGTCGTCGTCGTCTTCGTCATCGTCAATTGAGCAGCCACAACCTGGGGGACGAACTTCCGAGATAGATAATACCCGAGGATGTCCAAGTTGGAAGACCGAGTCCCTCCAACCCCGAAGACCCCTCCCGGAGAGAGCCCCATACCCTTCCTCGCTTCCTCGAAACTACCAGGCACGAACACCACCGTGCCGAGGGTACGCCGTGTGGATGTGTTTGTAATTCTACTTTCCGCATGATTCAATTTATTTCCGTGGCGCCTCGCCTCGCCTCTGCCGACTGCTCCGAGTCCATCGAAAATGTACGTACACCCCCGCGGAAGGGGGTGTCGGTAGTCAAGCCACTGCTATACCCGGAAAAAGAGCTGGAACCGACCGGTCCCGGGCGTAAAACAAATAAAATGGCCGAGGGACCGGCCCCGTATTTACGGGGTCACGGGAAAGTCCTCCGCTGTCATTCTTTCTCCACTTGCTCTCGCTCGCTCTCTTTCTCCCCGTTCCTGTTACGATTCACCTCGATTTGCGATAATCAACTTCGAAAATCTTTTAACCCTTAAGTGAGCGCGCCTATTTTTGTTACATAACTGTAACAATCCTTTAAAACTACGTATATCACAAATTTTATGTCAAATAAATAACACGTCCATAACTTTAAAGTACCTAAGGATACCTGAAAACCATATCGGCTCTAGTGGGATGACACTACAGTCGTAGGTTATGTGGGTGCCAATCGTAACTAGCAGAAATAAAAATTATACTACATTAAACTACAAACGGAGCACTCGGTGCTACTGCACGCCCACTTAAGGGTTAACCGGGCAGAGTATATTTACTGGCGCGGACTCGCCCCGAGGAATACTTCGCGGGACAACCCGTGAAATTCTATTTCCTTCCGGCGCGTCGCGACGCGTCGCGGCGATCGGTCTTGCTTCCACCGGCTAACGAAAATCCGTGAGACCCGCGAGAGTGCACACCGGATGGCCCCGAAAGCAACCGATCCGTTAGAAAAGTTGTGACCGTTTGTATCAGTAGATTTGTCAGGTATTCGCTCTGGCTTCGGTGGAATACTTTTTGGGCCGACTGTTATAAAAGAAATGGCTGTCGTGTCCTTCTGCTCTGGAATATCTAGCTCAATTTGTTCTTAACAAATACTGCTTAACCCTTTGCACACGGAGCTATTTTAACACGGAAGTTAAACATTTCTTCCGACCTAGAATAATTCCATTCTACATGACTTTTTTTTATATAATACCTTATACAATTGCTTATAATGTTTAGTAATCGATTAGGTAGCACAACATGTTTAAAACTCTTCTATAGATTTTCCGTAATTTTCATTATAATACGCGGCTTGGATACAAAAGTGTGCATAATCATTTCCAACGAAAGTTTCATGGCAATTTCAATGAATGTAGAATAAAAACCGGTGGTAGGTTCGGTGTTAAGGCCAGTTCACAATGGGGCCCGGAAAGGGTTGAAACGATAGTGCCGGTTCGAGTGGGATCACAGCTGGCTGGCGGTTGTGAGCGCAGGGCTTCCCCGGAGATCCGTGAGCGGGCTCATCAATTATTCGCGGCGGCATTACGTTTATTTCCGGATTAAAGACGCGCGAAAAACGTTTCAGGCAAGAAGTTCGCGAAACGGTTATATACACGCGGTCTCATCGATTGTAACGTGGGTGCCGCGCGGTGCACGGGCACACAGGAATCGATCTTTCGCAGCTCGAAGCCCGAGCCGAGCGGAGCCGAGCTGAAACAAACGACTCGGTCTCGCTGCCACGAAGGATTAACAGAAATTTATGCAGCAACATCTGCCACCGGTGTCTCAGCGTTCTCCTGTTCCTGATTCAATCGCGGCACGCAGCTGGGCCACGCCGAGCGTTAACATCTTCGAAGTTGGCAGACGACTTAGCATTTATCACGTGAGATTAATTAATGACAGCGACAGAGTGAGAGAGAGAGGAGAGAGAAAGAGAGAGAGAGAGAGAGAGAGAGCCGCCCGTCCCGTAAGTGTATACCTGGCGGACCATGGATTCTCTCGTACGTCTTCCTTCCATTGCCTTCCTCTCTCTTTCTTTCACGCGAGAGAGAAAGAGGGGAGAGAGAGAGAGAGGAGGAGAGTTATCTTTCTCTGTTGTTCGCGGGATCGTTTCGCTTTCTTACAGAAACAGCCTCGGGAGCCTGACGAGATTCGTCTCGCGAACATCTGGCGGACTGTGTCCTTCCTCCCTGTTTTCTTTCTTCGCTTTTCAATGCCTGCAGAAATTAAACAGAAGGCCACAGGTGCGCGCCGCGTTTCCACTTGTTTATCGCCGACCGACCGCCGCTGCCCGATTGTTTCCCGCGACCATTTTTTCTTAATGGAAATTACGACCGCCGCTGTCTAGGCACTGCTTTCCCCGCATGATAGGATGCGGAGCTGATCATCTAGCTTTTTCTCTCGTTGCCGGAGAATATGTTTCCATGTGTAGCCCGGTCAGTTGTGGCTCACTAGTTTCGTTCAGTGTCGTGTTTCTTTTGACGAGATGGTATTTTATTTTCGGAAAATTAGGTGCAATTCGAAATGGTCATAATATTAGAGAAATATCAAGATACTGTTCTATTATTTGCAATCTATTAAGCATATTAAGAAAGGAAATAAATTTTTATTTCGCTTCAACTTGTTCGTATAAAAAATTCATATAAAAAATTTTCATTTTGCACGAGGATCCGCTGCCTATTTATTTATTACGACTCTAGGAGGTCGTGATTTATATTGTTTAATTATTCTAGACTGTAACTGTGTGTCGTTTTAACTAGTTTTGACTCTTTTCAATAATTACATGAAATAATCTATATGTATACTTCTATCAAATATAATTATTTCAATTTTATCGGAATTGACCTGACGACACCAAGTTAGAGCAGGAATATATGAAAATCGTGCTAGAACTAGATGTTGTTAAAACTTGGAAATAAACACTCTTAAAAATTATTCTGCATTTTCCAAACAATCAGAAAACTATTAAAATCGGCTGATTGTAAGTGCTTACACCAAACCACAATTTTTCAAGAAGAAGATCTGAGTGTAAATAAACCGCCCGGCGCGGCGACGTGAAAAATGTCTCAATCGATCAGCGATCCGACGGTAAGTATACCGATAGCTAATTTATCCGCGGGCAGGGGAACGTTGCGCGCAGTATGTTACACGGAAAAATAAGAGGCGAGGCGAGTAGTCGCATTAATTAGTCAGCGCGATAGAGGTAGGGAGGGGCGGTGGTGCGGGGGCCATTATTTGGAATCGATTACGGCCGCGCACAATCGCGGCTGACAATAATTAAAATTGCAGCATAGTAATTCCAATGATTAAGGGGAACGCGGCGCGCAATTATCGCCGGGCCGCGCGCGCCCTGAAAAGGAGATAAATAACGAAGCCGTATAAATTTTCCTGCGTTTCTGTCCTCGGCGACGGCGGTAACAAATTCGATTATAATCAACGCGCGATCGCGTTGAAAGCCGCGTGTGCCCGCCGCGCGACGATTCCCCCTTTTTTTTTTCTTTTTACACCGGTTGTTAATTAACGTGTTTCATTAAGGAGAGCCCGACCGAGCCACCGTCGATCTTTCGCGGAGGAACGTTTAATCGGCCTTTCTTCCGAGAGCGATACATAATAATTATTCGCGGATGTTTATGCAAATTATAATTTAATAAAGTCAGCGTTCCGAGTCCCGAAGATAAGCACAGATAAATTGCGGATTTCCGTGGAAAAAATAATGAATGAATTGATGAACTTAATGAGTCGCAAACAACGCAAGTATTTTATTCTCGTCGAACGCATGAAATCTGCAATTATGAATTGCCGTTAAAGCGCGGATATATTAATTGTAATAGAAACGAGTGGATTTTATTAAAATTGAAAAAGACAATGTATATTAAAAGCGTTTCGGCGGACCGAATGAATATCTAGAGCGAAAGTCATATTTTATAAACTGCATCGCCGGCGCGCCAGAAATTCGCGCGTTCAATTATAACAATTTCAGCGCCCGATTTATTATACATTCGGCCGGCGAACAAAAAACCGGCTCTCTACATCAAAGAAAGCGCATTCGAACGAGATTAACGCGACTGCGCTGTTGCGTTTCGGAAGTGCGGCAATTATCCTTGAAAACAAATCAATTTCTCCGGCAATTACCTCGATCACCTCCCCGCCCCCCTAACGCCGAAACCAATTTTCCAGAATTCCGTCGCGTGTAATTATCCCCATGAATATTTTTCCTTCCATTCGCGTTGCGTTCTGGAAACAACCATTCGTCGGATTGTACGCGTGTTCCTGGTTTTCCTTAAAAACTGTATAAAGTTGAAAATAATGTGCCCGTTTCATTCTCTCGACTGTTTTAAATTCCGCTTATTTTATCCGTAGACCCATAAAATCCGCGGTCTAATAACAATAGTGCAACAATCGGCCGGCGGACAGAGAAAAATAGAGCAAGTGGAGCTCCAGAGCGATATTTTCAGCGGCTCGTTAATATACGGACGACACAGTAGTCAGCGTTCATAAACCAGGGTCACAATTTATCATATTACCCTATCGATTCAGCAGCCATTACAGAGGCCCGCGGCCGCAAACACACGCACGGTCACGCGGGCCAAAAAAAGAACGGAACGCGGTACGTGCTCGAATCAAATTTATTCGTCGTTTATCGGCGGCCCACCCGGTATATTGAACTGGCACACGCCGCCATTTTTCACACGCTAACGTTTTCGCCGCGCGGCGCGATGATCTCGTCGACGATAACTTCTGCAATCAAAATCTCGATTGCGCCCCTCCCCCTTTACACTACCAGCCCCTCCCCGGCCCGTCCACCGCCGTCTCTTCTTGTTCGACGTTTTCCGACCGCCGCCGCTATTTTCGCCGCGTTTTCCGAATTTTCCTATCGATGCATTACGAGCACGGACACCGGAAACGCGTTCGACGTTTATAAAACGTTTTACTGGGCGGCCGCCAATCATTATTCCCGGTGATTCGGGGCCGAAACCGCCATCGTTGGCGAATCTGTGTCGGTTATTCGCGAGAACAGGGTCGCGAAAATCGTTTATAAATCATGGTTGATTAGCGCGCTGCGAATAATTTGTCTTGTTGCACGGCAAAAGCGGGCTCGAGAAAAATATGTTTCTTTCTCAAAATCTGCGTATTGCCTGTACAGACTGCGAATCGAAACACGAAAGAACATGAAAATTTCGGAGCATCGTGTTATTCTCAATTTTCTAGAATCGTTAAAAAATTTTTCTATTGCTCCTACGCGTCTTGGAATTGGTGCGAACGTTTCAACTCGGCGAAGGAGCTCGTCGAATCGACCGTTCCGAAAACGATGATTCGCGTACACGTATTCCCACTTGGCCGCTCTCAGTGCTCAGCAGTAGTTGCAGTAATGGGTGAACTTTTTTCATAAAATTCGTATTGCGCAGCGGACGACGCGACGCGACGCGGTGGCCGGCCACCCGGTATAGAATCTCCGCGGGAAATCGCCGAGAGAAAAAGGAAAAGGATAAAAATAAGCTGGACGCAACGGGAGACCGCGAGTGCACCAGATACTTAACGCGCGTACACATGTACCTCTTTCCACGGGGTACAATCAGTGACATTCGCTTGTCGCGTTCCAGTCGTGCCCAGACGTACGAACGGGAACGAGGTCAATTGACCGTGTCAGCACACAGAAAGAGTACACGTCCCCGCGTGTACACGCGACACGTACCGTGTGCATCCAATACCGTCGTTCCCAAGAAACGGACATACTATCCACCCTCTCTCTCTCTCTCTTGCTCTCACTTTCTCTCTCTCTCTCTCTCTCTCGCTCTCTCTCTTTCAGCCCCAACCCCGTCGTGATAGGAGCGGCGTTGCCAACGAAATCGTGAACACGCGAAAACAATAAACCTTATTGATCGAGGACCGTCGTCCGTCCTCCGTTTGGCTCGTTTCTCGAGATAAATTCTCCTCAGGGGTGTAGCGAACCATTTTCCCTCTTTTCAAAACGAAAAGCCAACCCCCTTCTCTCTCTCTCTCTCTTTTTCCTCAACAACCTCATCGCCGTCGACGTCGTTGGTTCTTGTCCTCACCACCCCTTAAACCCTCCCTCCCCTTTCACCCTTCTCTAGACAAAATTCAACGAAGTCGCGTAACAGTTGGCTAACTTTCGGGCTACCGAGTTACACGCGCATTTATATTCCATTCTTCCGTGATCCGGCTGAAAGGAGGCGAATGGAGACGGCCACGCTCGGTCGACCGGCTCCCTCCGAGTTGAATTATTTCGACAATTATTGGTTGCGAGCGACGACTCTAGCCTGCTCTCTCTCTCTCTTTCTCTCTTTCTGCTGACCCGTTGGATCCGCCTCGGCATTTAAAAGGGAAATGTTAGCGTTGGATGATACAGTCATTAGAACGCGGGAAAATCCCAGTGAGATTTTGATTCGTCACCCGTTTGTTATCGCTGCGCTTATACCGCCGCCGAATATGATCGCATTTCATTTGGTCCAATTTCTATCGAAAAATTTATTTCGGCTCAAAAATCAATTTTTGATAACCATACAGTAGATTCAGGGAGAATAGTCTTGATCAGTCTGCGGCCTTCAATTTTTCTTTTATTGAACGAATAACTCTTTCGAATCTATATACTTCCACCGTCATTAATACTTCTTTGAAATTGTATATTGCCGGCTGATGAATTTTGTGTGCAGAATATGGAAATTTTCGGTACTCTCTACGAAGCGAGACTGTGACAATGGGCTTTGTTAGTAATATTTCGATAATAAAAAGACTGGCGTTAATTACCCGCGACGGTGGCATTAAAGTATCGGGAACAATTGCGGTTTGTTTTTATTTTATGCTGGACGTTAAACTGCGAATGTTGTCGGCGATCATTGAAAACGTGTTTTTCGAGCGTCAGTGCGACAGACGCAGCTGAATAAAGCGAAATAAACTCGTTAAGGCTGTTTCATTGTCAACGAAAGCCATCGAATCTGCTCGAATCGAATAAAAAAGCATTGAATTTAATAATTCTATTGTACATACGTACGCAGCTTTGTTCAATTTTGCCGGCATCTTTTGTAAGTTTCACGGGCCTCTATGTTTTATTAAAAATGATTTTAATCCATTCATGCGGTACCGGAACGATCGGTACCGTATTTCCAATTGAATGGGTCTTCGTGCATTGATTTTTAGATATCGCGTTTTGATCCACGATGTATGCAATTTTTCCCAGAGATATAAAAGCGAAAAAGAAAAAAACGATACGAGGTTGATTTTCAAAGATCACTTTTACTTCCAACCTTCGAGGTAAGGATACACGACGCGGTAATGTGTGGAACGATTCGTTGCAACATTCTCGTGTTTGCGTTCTAGTCCGATGATTTACTCGGTCATAGTGGTTAACGTACGACGCGAGGAGTTTAAAAATTTAATGACTCTATTGTGCTCCGGTTTCCTTTACTATCTCTCAGGTTTTAGAAAATGAGCCTCGAAGTCTAAGTGTAACGGACACCGGCTTTCGGTATACAGGGTGGGACGAAAATCGAAGTGCAAACGGGCATAGAGTGACTCTACGTAGAAGAATAAGCGAAAATTTGCGTACAACATTTTTTCGTACGAAGCTTCGCTTTCGAGAAAATCGAGTTTGAAAATTCGGGAACCGTCTGATCACGACCGACCAATTCTACTTCCTACGTGCACTACAGCACGCGATGTTGAAGATTTTCTCGAAAGTGAGGCGTCAAACGAAAGAATTTTATTCCCTTTTTCTGAATTTATTTTTGAATGCGGAATCCTGTGTATCTTTAAAAATGTTTTTTGAATCCATAAATACCGCGAGCAAGATTTTCATTACACAACTATCAAAGAATAAGTTGTGCTTCGCCATTAGATCCCCGCAGTAAAAATAAGCTGGGAACATTCGTAATTTTGATGGTCGTCTACGTTCTTTTATATCTCAGAAATTCGCATGCTCCATCAGTGCATAAAAGTCCACACTCCATCGACTACAGAACTCCCGTTACGATAACAGACCGACAAAGTAGGGGCATTAATATTCAAAGCCCATTACTCAAACCTAAAATATCGCAGTTTGAAAACAATTTCACCACGTTCGAAAAACATTTGATTTCATTTAAGACAGCGCTGCCGAAACTTTTCGGCGCTTGTCGGCCGGCCATAAATTTCCATCGAACAGCCATTATCTTACGGGGCGCGGATAAAGTCGGCTACGGCGTCTCACACATGCGTGAATCGGGGATGCAGGCAGAGAATATGTTAATATCGCGGTGGGCTGACAACGATTCGCCATTGTCCGTTTCAATTCCATCGGTTGATACAGTTTCTCGATGATCGACGTATTTTTAGGAGCTGTCTGAAGACAAAAACGGCAATAAATTTACGTTTTTCTGTCATTTCCTTGCACTTTCACGTAACGAGTACAATTAACCCTTAGCAGTCTAAGAGTCGCCACTAAAAATTGCTGTACCATTATTCAAAATATTGTTAACATTATTAAATAAGTTGGTATCTAAACAATTACTAAACATTTCAGTATTTTACGAGCTATTATATCAATTTTATATCCATACAATGAAGAACAAATATATAGAATTATTCTAGGTTGGAAGAAATGTTTAACTTTCGTGTTAAAATAGCTCCGAGTGCAAAGGGTTAATGGTAAATATGAAATTTCTTAAAGTGTAGTGCCCGTATTCTTCTGCAAAATAAAAATGTATTTATTACGAACAATGGTGCCTAGAAGTATTCCGATAAATTTTTCGAAAGATTTCAGTGTAAAACTTGACGGTCTGTTCGAGCAGGGTACCAATTCAGGGTTAATGTCGAGGGTCCAGCCCCGAGCCGCCATTCAATTCCATTAGTTAGCACAGTATCCCGGTAAACGTCGCCGTCGGTGAAGGGGCTGCGGATTCGGCATTAAGTCGGTTCATTTCCATCGCGATGGTCTGGGGGATGGATAGGTCCGGTCCGGTCTTATCCTGGGGGGTGGGGGGTAACAGGATGAACGGTGTTTGGCCCCCGGGAGGAGCCGCGTCGAAAAGAGAGCAAGACCGAGAGAGCGGTGGTCGACAGCGTCGGAGTGGCGACGACGCCGCCGTAAAACGCGCAGAAGAACTGACGAGAGATCGACGACAGCGAATTAATTCGTCGACCGTATTATCGGAACCGCGCTCCGTCGTCCATTAGACCGGTTTTTCGAGCGGCGTAACGACCCGTCCTGGGGACCCGGTTCTTTTATTCGGAGCGCGATGGTTAACGAGGAGACGTCTCCCTTTTCGTGCTCCGCGATGTATGTGTACTAATGCTGTCCCTAATGATTCTTTACGAGGAGAACCTTTCCACCAGGAGACCCAAGAGAGGAAGAGACACGCGACGTTACGGTGGGGTGGTGAGAGAGAACATCGGAGAAAGTTTTGCAGCGAGAAGACGCCGACGAGAGAAGCTGGCACGGTGGTTGGTGCCGGAGAAGAGGGTTAAAAAACGACCGAAAAGGGCGGGAGAGAAAGTCTCTCGTCTCGCGGCTAGACAAATAGGCAAATGTCGAGGAAAGGGAGAGCAGTCCGAAAAGAAGGGAGCGAGAAAGGGGTGGCTCGGCTTTTTAGCAACGCTGGAAGCTGGGCGTCGCGACGCCCGCCGTCGTCTCCGTGCTTCCTTTTCGGCGGCTCTCTCGTGTCTCTCCTTCGTCCTCTTCTCCTAAACCCTCCGCCACCTCCTCCTTCGTTCCCTCTTCATCTTCCTCTCTCTCTCTCTCTTGCCCCCATTTTTCTCCAGGCTCTTCTCAGTCTCGCGCCCGCGTTTCATCCCTCCTTTTTTGCAGCCGCGAAAAGCACATTGTTCAACGAAACGTGCCTCCCCGTCCCCTCTACCCTCCATCCACCCACCCACCGCGTCTCTCTCTCTCTCTTTGCTTCTCGCAGCATCACTCCACCAAAAGTGTCTTCTAGCAATGAGCACTCAGCCCCCTGCTGCATTCTGGAGCTTCCAGTTTCACCATTGTTACACGGCCCCGAAGAGAGCCCAGGAAGGGGGATGAAACGATGGAAGGGATAGGGCGAACAAAATCTGACGAAAGAAGAACCGTGGGGCCGGCACAGGAGAGGAACGATAAGAAGAAAAGGGTTCCACCGGGTTCGGAGATGTCGGTAAACGGTTCTCGAAGTCGCGAAAAGGGACCACCGTCGTTCTCCGGTGGTTCGTTCGCTCGATCGCTTTTGTTCACGGATCCAAGGATCCAGGCGTTTCTTTTTGCTCGCGCGGTTTTCACCGTGCTCGGATCAAGGCCAGACGTTCTCTCCTGGACGAAGGTGTCCGAATCGAGCGATCGTTCACCGTGATCGTCCTCGTTTGAGGAATCTCTGAGGGGGAGACCGAGGATCAGGTCTTGGACGTCACGCTGACGACGAGATTTCGAGTGCCGAAGCTGTGTACGTCGATCGACCCAGCTTCGATAAGTCCTGTCACCTTTTTTTTCGTATGAAGAATTAGGGGTGCGCTCTGCGAAACGACGATTTAGCACGCTGCTTCTTCGCTGAAGAGCTTTTTATTGTTGTACGGACGCTTCAGAAGAAAATCGTGAGTTACATTTGGCTTTGGAAAGGATTTTTCAAATTTTCCACTCCTAACTAGAATCGTCACATTTGTCTTCAGAAATTGTTCTCCAATCGGGTCGAAAACACGAAAAAGTCGAGATTCTCGGAATAATTGGGATTCCCGAAAATTCCGATAACCCACTAACCAGTTATATTCGTTTTAACGAATAGGTTCATGATTTCATGGTGTCATATGTCATATTCTCGACATTTTCGGGAAACACGATTTTCTCGGGAATCTCGAAATTTTTAGAAATCCGACCCCACCTCTTCCCGACTCGTCTCGATCATCGGGTTCTCGCGTACCCCTGCAAAACACTGATAAAAGAATGAATCCAGAAATCCTTGAAAATTCAGCACTTGCTACAATCCCCATAAATGTTCGAATTTTTATGTATCGGCCATTTTTGCTTCGGCCATTAGCTCTCGAAATATTAAGTGAAATAGGTCGGCCGTTCCCGGCTTTTACGGGGCTATTCTCACTCCATAAACACGAAGACCGGTAGCCGTAAAAAATACGTGTCGACTATAGGTATGTATGTATATTCCTAATGCTCCTCGTTCGTTTATATTTAATTTAATGAAACGGTTATACGACCGACGCGAGATTTTTATTTACTTCCCGCGCCGTCGAATTACACTATAAAAACCTATGCCCGTGCATAAACACCTGGTTACAGGTTACAAGAATATGGAGAGCGTGTCCCGGCACTCTGCGTTCCGAGCCGTGAAACGCGTTCCGTGTTTCCTTAAAGTCTGCACACGGCCGCAAACATGATTCTTTATTTACTAGGATTCGGAAAGTGTTATTTACACGGTGAAAATCCAATTTGTTGGGGGGGGGAACGACTATAAATAAACGTTGGGCGAAACCGAGGGATCCTTAACCGCGGCTGTGAAATGGAAAAGTATGAACTCTGTTTTATGGGACCGGGTGGCCATTTTTATTTTCGCATTACCCGCGACGTTTGTTACGGCGTTGCTACGGTCTTATCATGTAGGCGGAACATTTTTCTTGCTGGTCATTAACCTCTAACATGCGGTCGGAATCGTGATAAAGATATATAACAAAATTAATTCTCCTTTCTTTCAGCTCGAGAAAAATTCTATCCTTTCGTTACGAATACTTAAACGTTCCCTATGATCCTCATAAACGAGACGTTCACGTTTCTGCGGTTTTCTAAAATCACCCCTTAACCTTAAAACCACCCCTGCGTAGTATTATGGAAAAGAAAAATTCTTCTAGTATAATTAATGGTCAGAATAAGAATTTTCAGTAAGAATGCTCAGCAAGAATCTTCCTCGGCTGCGTGTCTCGCAGAAAATAAATATTTGCAGTCGCATCTGATTATTTATAAATTGTCGAATCGAAGCTCAGGTTCAATCTGAGCGCGATCCTGAATCTATTAGACCTCTCTATTAAGAAAACAAGTGTGCATCGCGTGCGAGGCTCCAGCAAATTCCCAGCGAGGCCTAAAAATTACATAAACACCTCCCTCCCCCCGGGGGCAGAGGGCATCAATCTCTTTTGAGCTTGATCACGAATATAGGCACAATGGCGCATTATCACACCCCGTTCCGGGGGCGTAAAATGCTGCGGCGAGACACGCGAAGTAGGAAAATGTTGCTCGGTGCCGGAGGACACGGCTGACATACGCCTAATCAACAGTCTGGAATTTATTAGCCCTGCCACAATGCCCGGGCAAATTGTTCGGGCCTAGGAAGTCTCGCGGTGCGCGCGATTCACCCTTTATGCTGAAACTCGGCCGTACAATTACTATTCCACACCGTGGGAACGGTGCGTCGAGCCGCTTTTCTCGCATGAAAATCCAAAGTCCAATTCCCCTTGATAAGATTCTGCTCCAATTCCGAGCTCGTTATTATGCGGCGCGGCGTCGAAGGGGGTGGCCAACCAACTACCGCCACCACCGCTGCCACCACCCCCGATACAGGGTTAAATCTGTTTCTGAAAGCCTCGAAACGATGTTCTGTGTCCGATGTCTCCGGAATTCGCCCGACTGTTAATACAACGGGGCGAGTTCGAGGGGAGGAAACCAGGGGTGATAGAGAGAGAGAGAGGAAGGGTTCAAGACGGAGTCACCCCTTAATCTTCATTAAGCATCCCTTAACTGTTCGCGGCTCCCCGGGCGATAATTCTCTGCGAGCTACAAATGACTCCGGACTTCCGCCGGGGGGAAAAATAGAAAATTTTTTTTCGAAACCTCCGGACAAACGTTGCGTCGTCGAACCCCGTAAACGGATTAGGGGCGGATAAGGTATTCTTCTCGCGCCGGAAGTATAAGAAGCCGGCGGAGGTGTTTGAATTTTTGAGACGGCGATTTTGTCCGAGGATTCATGTAACTTCGTCGGGATCGTTGGAAGTATTTCGGTTTTCTGTTAACGGGGAACGTTTCGAAAATTTTAGAGAGCCTGCGAAAGAGGAGACGAGATTTAATGTTCGCAGAGTTCCGATGCAACTGAGAAATTAATCGTCGCGAAGGGGATGTTTTCCCGGTCGACGAAGACATCGATCTGCCTTACCAACTTCTAGGGTTGACCCGCGGCGTGGAAGCCGCGAGGGGGTGCGTTATGACGTCAAAACTGTCAGCCGGCCCAGAAAGGGTTGAAGAAGGGGCGCAGTCGATTAAACCGAGTCGCACGCAACCTTTTGATCCCGCTTCAAGGATCGCATCTGCGGGCAGATTGCGATCGTTCCTGCCATGCGAATTAATTTAAACAATGCTTTTAATAAAAGGTTGTAGCGGTACACGATTCGCAGCGCACGATGCTAAAGTTGACCGCCTGCAGATGTTTGGGTTTAGAGTAGTAAATCTACCCTAGTCTGCAGGATGGCAAATCATTTTTTGTAAATTGCTTTTCCGTGCGTAGTAAATTTAATTACCTTGTCGTAAAACGCTGCCAGTCGTGTGCCGTCAGGGCCTGCCCGACCGCGCGGCAAGCGCGGTCCCGGAAAGTCCCTTTTCCGCACGTGGTGACCACCTTACCGGTAACCATAAATTAGATGTTAAGGATTTTTACCCCCGCTAAATAAGGCGACAACGATTCGGCAAGAATTCGGAAAAACTCCGCCCCCGTGCCTTCGAAAAGGTAACGCCTTTTCGAAGAACACGATGAGTAGGCAGGAGATCCGCGGGACATCAGAGTCAGTTAGTCTGCCGACGAGTACGCCTCGCATAGTCCGGTTTCTGTATACATTTTAGAACGCGCAAATAAAAACCGAAAAACAGCAATAGTTGTTTCTTGATTGTGGCAACCTTAGACTCCACAAGGTATTAAAGCGTACTTCTGGAACGAGATACAGCATTGAAAGTTTTCAGCGAGTGTAGGGGTTAGTATTGATCAGGGATGAGAACCGCTGTCACCTGGACAGGTTGACGGTGTCGAGAGGGTGAGAAGGCGGAGTTCTTGCAAGATTTAGTGGTAAAGTGAAAGAAAGGGATGGCGGCCAGGCACGTAATCGCGATTTCTTCTATAATTTTTTCTACTTTTTACGCGAAATCTATCGGGAGAGGGTTGAAGAGGCTGGTGGAGGTGGGCGGCGGTCGCCGGGGGTGGAATGGATCTAACCAAGTGGTTTTATTTACGAAACAAGGGCGACCTGTGGAGGTAATCCCATCGAGGGAACGCTCGAACGGAGCTAGTCGCTCGGCTTAAGAAAATAACACGGTCTAAGAATATTACCCGGCTCCTCCTTGTCCTTTTAATGAAGAGGCCTTTAATGTGATAATGGGGTAAGTGACGGGATCAAGACGTCCGCTAAGGAGGACTTTTTAATTTCACGTCGCGAGGATCTTAACGATCGCTTCTTTATCTGCTCGTAATCCGGTTGATTTAGGGTTGCGGCTCCGGGCCAGATTCGGGCTTGTGCGTGCCCGGTTGTATTTTCAACGAAGGAAAAAAGAGCCGTTCGTTCGCGCTGTATTACGCCATTGTAAACTATTGTTCCTTTTTTTCCGCCCTCCCTCCCCCCGCGCTTTCGGAGAACGTTGCATCGACGGCAAGTGCTTTCTTTAACGTAATATACTCTTATTTGAGACTCTCACTTTCATCTTTTGTGCGCGGCGCCGGAGAAGATATACGACGGAGAATATTCTCCTCTAACAAGACGACGCTGAAACGGGGATGAAACTCGCTACCGGCCGATGTACCTTACCTAAAACTCATTTTTCATTTTTTTGAAAACAAGATCATTCCTTTCGACCGTTATTTTCATATTTTATACAGCGGTAAGATGCACGCCAGAAGATATTACGGAATAGTAAGGGAAACGTCTCGGGACGCTACACTACGGTGCAGGGGAGATGTTGCATTTTCTAAAAACAAGATCAGTTATTTGCAGCCTTCGTTCCACGGGCTTTGTACGGTAATAGAACCGTGATGAGAAATATTCGTCCGTAACGCGGGCTCGTTAAAACAGGAATAAGAGACGACGCTGCCATTATTCAGCGACTTGAGAGCCGGTCTAAAAAATTTCCCAACGTATGCGAGATGAATATTTTTTTTTTAAATAAGAGAATCGTTCCATTTTAAAACGATCTACCGACTCTCGGACCATTCTACACGTAAATACCTTTAATAAATGCACAATGAATTTTAATTTTATTTGATAGAAATCAACCTCTTGTATCGTGAGGTCGCTCTACAGACAAAATAATAATAATGCAAGGGGTGGAAGCTGCGAAAATAATTAAAGTGTCAAGTGTTAATACCATAAATATTTATTAGACACTGTTTAAAATTTTCGTCACGAGTCCGCGCGTCGACGGGGCAAGGAATTAAGGGTTGTTCTTAATTAACCCCCGCCGCGTAGCGTCTCACAAAATTCTCACAGAAATCCCGCGACGATCTGAAAACGGGGATACAAAGTTGCGCCAATAAAATTTTGGCGAAACCGTCGGAAATTGGCCCTGCGGGGGCGAACGAACCCCCCGAAGGGCAGTTTCGCCGTGGAAAACCCGAGCCGAGCCCACGCAACTGCTCGTAAAATCGACTTTTCCGTTTGATGGGATAACGATGTGTATCCTCGCGATAAGTGAGAACGCCGATCCGGCTTATCGACTGCCGTCGATGAGGGTAACAGCCGACAAGGACATATTGTTATTATGACGTCACATCGTCAGACGACCCCGGGAGCAGAAAAGGGGGGTGATTGGGCAAGGGGGCTGTGTTGCGGCGAGCGAAGAACACGACAAGGGGGATGGCAGACAGAGAGTGCACGGTGTACAGTAGCCATGACACCGGCTGGGAACCATGGTTCGAAGATGAGGGGGTGCCCGACCACCCCTGCGACCCTCTCTCTTTCCTCCCCCGAGCCAAGGGTATTTTTCCATAATCAATAACATGCCTCTATTCTCGTCACACCGAGCGAGCCGGCTCTACCCCCTCGCCACGCTCTTTCACCCTCTCGCCCTCTCGACATCGCCAACCTGTCCAGGTGACAGTGGCTCTCATCCCCCGACGCAACATAATCCTGTTTCACCCCAGCAGCTTACTCGCGAAACGATATTTCGCTTGACAACCCCTGAACCCACCCGACAATATTAAGTCTAATCATTGTAAAGTCACCAACAGATTACGGTAACATCCCTAACACATCATACAGAAAGGGTTGACCTTTGACCGAGTACGATTCTCCATCAATTTACAAATACGTAATGAGCGATAAGTAAGATTGACAGGACAAAATATAGTACCATAATCGACATTATAATAAATGATTTAAGAACGGAATGAAAAGCTTTCGAGAGGTGGATTTTACGAATTCGTGGTAAAAATGAATACGCCTAATAAAGAATCGTGAAGACACTAAATGAATTTGAGGAATCACATTCAACCTCTGTCCCTCGCAATTGACTTGATTTTTATTCCGCGTAAAGACCCGCGGATGATCAACCGAAACGTCGAATTAACTCGTCATCCCCAGTTAAGAGATTAAGGGTCGAGGGTGCAGTTCGGGGAGATATTTCTCGAATTTGCTATGCGTCTGCGGCTTACGCTTAACGGGCCTGGACTGTGCAGCTCGGGTATGTTTGTTTTTGAGAAATGCCGAGTGGTAACAGGAGTGTTTCCGTCACGAGGAAAACACGACGCACGTGCACGTTTATCGATCGGTTGGGCGGAGATGCGCGGTTTGAGAACCGCCGGTGAAAGCGGCGGTTTAAGGGTGGCACGAGTGGCGGGTGAAAGAGTTCATTAAAACCAGCACCGTGTGCACCCCCGCTTGGTCCCCGACCCCACCAATTCGCCGGTGCCACCGTCGATCCACCCTTTCGTCCCTCTTACGGGGGTGGGCGAGCAGGGCTCGTCGTGCAAAAAATACCCGAAACATTCGACGCTTCCGTCGACACCGCGAATCGTCAACGCGGAAGATCGAAAGTCCTCTCTCCGAGCCTTCTGTTGAGCTAACACTTTCCGGGAGCTTGGTAATGGCGAGCAACTGCTTACGCTTGCCCCTTAATAACTAAAAAAATTGTTTAAAATCCTAAGCACACTTACATTCTCTTAGAAGCGTTTCACTTTGAATCTGTCCGTTTTTATCCGTTTATTTTATTCGTTAACCGCTAACGAGGGTGCTTGCTCCTCGACGTACGACCAGTTTACAGTATTTTTGGAGACATTATTTCTCGCAGTAAGAAACTTCGCGTAAACAATGTTGACAAGGGGGTCGGCAACAACGATCGAACGACCATCCTCTCGAAATGTAAAAGCGCGCCGCTTCTTCTTCCGAGTGACTTTCTCTAGTTTCTATTTTTACCTTTGCGTTCTCTCGGTCCGATGATTAATCAAGCCGCTATCAAATGATAATAAACGGTGTGACGTGGCCCTGTTGCGTGCTCGCCGTGTTATACTATTTATCGCAAAGATACGGGCCCGCGAAGGCCGTGGGTGGGTGACCGTAGATAACGATAATGCTTCCCGGGATTGTGGTAATTAATCCTGAGTTTATTCGAGCTGACTCAAAAGTCCGCGTGTCGCGATACGACGGGTACACCTTGCGCCAGGCCGGACCCGCCGCGCACGATACCCGACAGAAAAGAAGGTGACTAACTTTCCGAGCCCTACGCCGCCGCCCACACAGCCGCTCCGTTTAAAACGTCAGGCGTAACCATAATTTCCGGGCCACCCCCGTACTCCCGCGCCAGCCCCCGTCCCCGCCGCACGGGATCTTGGTCGAGCAACGTTTTGCCAGCAACATGGAATATCTCGAACGTGATCCGCATTGCTCGCTCGGATTATTAATTTCCTCGCTTCGCTTCCGAGCGTTTCTTTATCGGCGATGCTCCTTTTATTCGCTGAACTGTTTTTAGGGGCTCGTTCTCCTTCGGAGGGGTGGAAACAGTTTCTGCGCCGCTTTATCGACGCGTTATATCTCGGAAACGCGTGATAGGTACACTGTTTTTCATCAATATAGTATGTTCCATTTATTAAAATTGTTAAACGAAGACGAAATTGTTATTTTGCATAAACATCCGGAGTCTAGCTGTCAATTATTACTACTGCGGATCTTTATGCAAAATAAACATTTTTAGACACAGAGGTCGTATAAAAATTTCTTTCTATCGTCAACAATTTTAATAAATCGAAAATAACAGATGTCCGTAAATTGCCTTAATGTTTTCACCGTTTTAAAGTACTTCCACCTATTTTTAAATGCATATAATCGACAATCTAATTATTACTACTAGAAAATTTCTGTCTCAGAAAATCTCAATAAAATCCCACACCAAATTTAGTCCAACCATTTCCACAAAATAAATTCATTCAAGCTACTTGAAAACTGGCCGAGTTAGCGAAAAACGACCAAATTCCTGCATCCAGCAATGTTCCGAAGGTAACCTAACAGCGAGCTATCACGCCGCGCCGCGTCGCGACGTCAGAGACAGCGAAGAAGAGAAACGAGTTAGGGGGATGGACATACAAATGTGGCTGGCAGAGCAGAGACAACGCGAGCCGAAACGAGCCGACCATTACGGCTAGTTATGGCAACTCCGTGACCGGTCAATAGTTGTCCGTTCACCTGCCTCGCACCGGGTACAGGCTCGCATGTATCCTCCACGGGCATGGTGTTGTCCAATTTGTTGATCGCGAGACGTGGAACACCGGCCCCGTGCATCGCGGTCAGTAGTTTCCCCGCCGCGGGTATGATTTACCGCGGATGTCCACGGGCTCGGGCATAAACGCACGAGTGTTGACAAATAGTATCCACCCCTGTCGCACCTCCGCGACCCACCCTCTCCCGGTCGTTGTTTAAATATACGAAATGGAGCTTTCGAGCGAGGACCAGCGAAAGGAACGCGCGAGGGATAAGCGCGAAAGAAGGGGCTTTCGTGTCTCGAATTTCAATTCGCGCCTGATACGTGGACGCGTCACGGTTTTTCCACGATCTGCAAGATAAACAACGGAGCTTCTGGGCGGGCAGAAGGATTATCAACGCTGGACCATGACCGAGCTCCGTGGTGCCAACGATGCTACATTGCGTCTGGTTCTTTCGATCACAGAACATCTCTTTTGGGAATTAATGTCGCTGAAATTCTGAACAATTCTTGTATGTTGCTCGAGAATTTTTTAAAAATTTTCGACTGCGTCAAAATGTTCGACTGCGGATTTTTATGCGAAATAAAACTGCAGAGTTTTGCATAAACATACATAGTCTAATTACTGAACTGCGGATTTTACAATTAAAACAGTTCAGGCATGTCAACACATTATTTTTAACTCCTTAGAATAATTAAACCAAGAAAGACCCTTCTACTTGGCTTCCGACTCTTGCAATTTATACAGAAAATTTTTACTTTTCATAAAGATCCGCGGTCCACTAATTACAAGCATCATACAATTTACATATCTTGAAAATGGTAAAAAGAATTGTCGCCTAAACATGCAAGCTATTTTAAAGCTTCAGAAGACCTCCTAAGTCTTTAGATGATAAATTCAAGCAGTAGACAAATGGTCACCGGTAACCAGCATAGGAACCAAATTCGCATTTGTCTCGCCAAGATGTCTCGCAGCGACAACTGATGGGGGTCCAAAGCTCGCGGAGGGCCCCGGTCCTGGACAATGAGGGTTTCCACGCAAACCACGAAGCACGGAGGGGGTGGTAGAATCGCGAGAGGGGCCCCGACCGCGCACATAGATGATCTAAATCAACCTGGCCACTATTTCCTCGTAAATTGCAGAACCGCGGTTCGCAACAGCTCCCAGAGACCTGCCACGTCCGTTCGTTCGGCTTTCCTCGCTATTTTTCATGCCGCGAACGCTCGCAGAGATACCGATCTAGCTTTTACGGGGCAGCTGTCGCGGCCGATACCTTCGCCGACGTGTACCCCTGTATTTATAATCTCCGTGAGAAATTATACGTTGCTCGTTCATGCAGAAGACGGAAGCTCGACACCGTTAAACCCGCGTCAGAAACACGTAGTACAACAAGGCTCTGTTCGGCCTTGCTCGTGTCAGAAAAGTTCGGAACGGTCCCTCGGGGGTGATGCACGAGGGAGGAAGGGTGAGGGGGAGTTCCGAGGATCGTAATTTCCTTGGTGCATGGTTATTAAACGTATCCATCGTACTGCTACTCGCAGCCACGACGATATTGTTGCGAGAGATGCGTATCTGAAGTGCGCGGCCGGCGTACCAACCGCTCCGTGATTGTTGGCGATAGGATCCTGTTCGATAGTCCGCAACAGTGTGAGTCCCGGTATCTTGGTAGAATCAGAAACGTGGGATTCTAGTACCTCGATTATTAGGAAATTGACTGGGACTCGGTCGTCTTGGTTTCCAACGGCTGGACTCGCAGCTCGGCAGAGATTTGGTCGGATAAGCTGGGGGTTCGTTGCGAAGATCATTTGGCTAGAGGACGTGGAAAATGTTTCTGGAAATCTCAGGTAGAATTAGGTCTCTTGGGCTCCAACGATTCACTATTGGAGAACGACTGATGATTGGACCGACACTATTGGAACCCCCAATGAAGATTTGATCAGATCAGCTAGGTGTTCGTTGTGAAGATGATTTAGTTAGACGTAGAAAACGTTTGTGGAAATATTTAGGAACAGGTCTCTTGGGCTCCAATCATTCACAAATCGAGTTAGACTGGTGATTGAATTGATACTATTGCAACCCCTAATGAAGATTTGATCAGTTCAGCTAGGTGTTCGTTGCGAAGATTATTTTGCTAGACGTGGAAAATGTTTTTGAGAATCTCAGGTAAAATTAGGTCTCTTGGGCTCCAATCATTCACAAGTGGAGTTAGACTGGTGATTGAATTGATACTATTGCAACCCCTAATGAAGATTTGATCAGTTCAGCTAGGTGTTCGTTGCGAAGATTATTTTGCTAGACGTGGAAAATGTTTTTGAGAATCTCAGGTAAAATTAGGTCTCTTGGGCTCCAATCATTCATAAATGGTGTTCGACTGATGATTTAATTGATACTATTGCAACTCTTGATGAAGATTTGACGAATTAGATGTTCGTTGTGAGGATTTGGGAATTGAGCGAAGATAAATTGAACCACAGTTGAGATTTATCCGCGAAAAAGTAGCTAACCACTGAAGAGATTAATGACGAACGGTGTAGGCTGGCTTCGAGTTTCGCGGACACCCAGTACTAGGTTGCGTCCGATCGCTGGATAGGATTTTTGCGACGGTTAACGGCGAAACGAAAATTGCACGTTCTCCACTCTGCTGTCTGTCGTTCGAAGCACACGGCGCATCCTTCTTCTGGCTGGCACGACTATCGTGCACGGTGTACTGCTACTTCTAAGAAGACGCCGCGCAATCCCTCATTTCACGTTCGGTACGCGCTGGCCGAGGACGCGTCCGGGGGACGGTGTAATTTGTCAGCGAACCACGCCGAATGTAATAGCAGCACGCCACGAAGACGTACGGCCGTGATTAGGGGTGAACAATTGCGATTACGGTCGTTTTGATGAATCGCGACGCGCTTCCCTGCGATACTTTTTCGATACGTTCCGCGATAACGCTCGGTTCGGGCACTGGTCGAACAAATTGTCTATTTGCAATCATCCCTTCCAACCAGCGTCATTCATACTATTAGATTATCCAAAAAGTAGGCATTTTTTTCGTACTTAGACTATTATGATGGCAAATATTCTTATTTGTTAATTTCTCTTTACACAATTTATGCTGAGGCTGTCAGCTGTCTTATGTTTTACGAAGTCTCCAAGTACACCAAGGTAGAAAGAATTCTTTATAATAAATTTTTAAATTCTTCAGAAATTCAAGAAATCGTTTTTACCCCTCCGACAGCGGCGACTAGGTCTATTTTGACCCAGGATATACATATAAATCGTCATTTGCTTACTCAGACTCAGCTGATTAAATTAAATGAACGGCTGTCACAGAAAATCGAGCAAGGGGTTAAGAGGTTCGAAAAATGATTTTTAAAAAATTGACAGATACATCAGAGCTTTCTTCGCTTGGCCGTACATCACTCGAGATTTCACGGCCACCCTGTAGACCCGCCACCGTACATACTCGGCTACCAAGCTGCTCGCAGCCGATCCGTTCGCCAAGATTCGAACGTGACCGTAGCCGTGCTTCGGCTCGAAGAAAGAGAAAGACGTTCGCGGCGAGGTGTAGGTGTAGCAGTCAGAGGTGGAGGAGGAGAAGAAGAAGGAGGAGGACGAGGATGGCGGCGGGTAAAGGAGGAGAGTGGCCCGGCGAAAAAGTCACTCAGCCGTTCGGTGTTTGCGTGAGTTTGAGCGAGAGCTCGCTCGCTCGCTAGCTCGCAAGCAAGCAAGCGACTGCTTTAAGCCCGGGTAATCCGGCTTAAAGCTCGAGTTAACGTGCAGACCCGTCGCGAAAGCCACGAGGGCCCGCGCTTAAAGAGATTTCGAGTCGTTAGTCGAGTTACGAAAGGGGTACGATCGCGGAAACGAAGGAAGAGCCACGGAAAAGGAAGCCAGTAGGTGGGAGTCGCGGGGGCCTACGGGGCTTGCTAGAGAAGAGAAGCAAGAGAGAAAGAGAGAGGAGAGAGTGGTTGAAGGGTGGCGAGTAACGGATGCGGGAGAGGGTTGGTAGTCGGGGGGTAGACAGGAAGAAGAATATCGACCTCGCGAGGTACGTCCACCGTCGAAAACTCCTGTAATTAACGAACTTTTCGCCGGTTTTCCACTTCACGTCTTGCAGCTCCGCTGGCCGCCGCGCTGCCGCCCCCTCCCTCCCCCGGTACAACCCTCAAAAGCGGGTTTTGTTTGGCAAACTGCAATTTTTCTAAACGATCAAAGTGCTCGGAGCCTCCCTCCTTTTCCACCCCCATCGCGCTCTTTCATTTTCTCCTCTCTCTCTCTGTTTGTCTCGGTCTCGCAGACGACCAGTCACCGCGTCTCACTTTCTCGGGAGTCCCCCGGTTTCCACCGGGGGCGAAGCCGGAAGTCTCCTCGTAAAAATTGCATCGCCATTGTTTGAAGAGGTCGGAAAAGAAGCGGATGAAAGGTAAGATCGTTTCCTTAGGACGAGCACCGACGCCGGACCCAGACCGAAGGGGAGGGAGGTGGGTGGTTGGCCGAGAAACGCGGGGGGCGGAGGGGCCGCGTCATTAGCGGCCGCGAAACTTCGAAGCAATGAACCGCCACCGCGGCTGCTTAATGAATCGGCCGTAATTGCTCGGGAGTTTGACATTTCGTCGCGAACCGCCTCGCTGTTCCGCTAATATAATAATTCCCGCACGAAACTTCCGTCGTTCGTGATGTGACACCGTCCGCGGAAATTGAATCGTTCGCTTCGCCGAGGAGCGCGGGCGCGAGCGCGAGCGCGAACGATCGATACCCGGCTTTGATCTTTCCGCTCGGATCCACTTGCTCTTTTTGTCGGGAAACTCTTTTATGAATATACAAGTTTCCACTGTTCAATGGGAGACCGAGGTCTTGGCTCTCCGCTGCCTTGTTTTCCAATAATGCGTCCTCGGGGACTCCGGAAACTGGTCGACGCTGCTCCGCGATCGCAGATATTGGCCCCTTGCTAATCGCTGGATTGAGATTGTTTGCGCAAAGTTTTGCCGATGGATATTGTTCGGTTTGTTCGTGACATTCGGTTTGTATGCTTTTTATTGTTGTGTTTGATGTCGTTTCAATGGAGGAGCATCGAAATAACATAACCGATAGAAAATTCTTGACGAAATTTGCGATTGGAGCGTCGAATGTTTGCGTTTAGTTCATGAATATTACGACGTAGAAAAAATGATTCGAGGCTGTGGATCTTTATGCGAAATAAGAATTGTCCGACCGGGACTTGTTTTTAATTAAAGCAGCGAAGCGTGGCTGGAAGTTCAAACAGCGAGGTTTCGGTCGGGATAAAATTCACGAAGTTTCCATGACTTCGCAGCACGTTTTAACGCGTAATCGTTCACAAACACGAGTGTTCTTTGTGACGTAAGCCAGCGGGTAATATCGTCGAGGGCTGCCCGCTATTGCGACTCGACGACGCGTGGCGTCGTTTAATTGGATTTGTAAAGGATTATTAAAAGGCTTATCCTTCGCAGAGACGGTCCGCTGTTGACTCGGCGTGGGTTACGGCTGCTCGCTGCGTGAATTATTTACCGAACCATCTTTTATACTCGAATTGCGCCATTTTCGACCCAAACAGCATCCGCAGTATTCTTAATAATGCATTCAACGACGCACACGAGAGCGCATTCGGAGCCATTATGCCTTTCAATGGCGATATTTTTACCGTATCGACGTTCATTCCGCTCGAGGATATTTAATTATCGGACTGCGGATGTCTATGCAAGACAAACATCGTACTAAATGTAAAACACAAGAGAGCCACGTGAACATTTATTTCTTTCCACAATAATTTAATTGTGTTCGAAACATGCGGTGGTACTTTTAAATTCTTCAAATACTTTTTCTGTTTTATATTTCATCTACTCATCATTTGTCATTAGTGTTAATTATTATGACAGTATCATGTATAGAATAATGTATTTTATAATTACTGGTTTTTGTGTAGTTATAACAATTTAAGGATGCTATCGCGTCACTTTCATATTAAAAATCAAGTTAATTTTCGTTAGTTGTAAATGATTGGTTTGGGCAATTTAGGCTGTACAGTATTTACTTTAAATTTGTTATAAATTCAAATTATTGTTCAGGAAATCAAGAAATCGTTCGAAGAAATAATTCAATTAAATCGCAGTGGGTTTCGTTCACGTCTTTTTCCCGTGTAAATGCATTTCAACCCCCGGGGCGAAAGAATTACGCCGCTGGGCGTTATCAAGCATTTGTTCCGGCAAAAAGGCGGAAGATATCGTGGCCGACCACTTCAGAACGCGCGGCCAGCAAAAAGAACTGGTCGATTGGAATTGCCGGACCAGGAACCGAATCCGGTCCTTTCATTTGCCGGACGACTGCTCTAATCAATTGAGCTGTCCACGCCGCCGACAAATTCCTTCCTCCCTAAGTCTAATATTCGAAATCACTGCCCTCCTGCGTCCGAGCCACCGGTAAAAAGAATCTCCGCTCTGAAAGACATCAGCCCCGATCCATTAATCCCACAAACTGAGCAGTTTTCTACGATGGTTCCCTACAATCGATAACTTATACACGTTTTATTTATTTACAGGCGAAAGTTCAAGATAAAAATATCAATGAAATGTTACACGCGTATAGGATGGATACCGACGTTATCTCCCCTCCTCTGTGCGGACGTAAAACTATTTAACAGAAAAACTATTTGCAAACGGCGGAGGTACGAAATCAACATATAAAAAGTGTCTATTACGACAGGAGTACAGACTTTCATAAAAATAAAATATACAGGTCCCGAGGGAAAGTTATTCAAAGCAATGGTCACTGTTTCAAAATAAAACACTGAAACACTATATTAGGCTACTGTTATCGCATAAAGTGATTATTCGTTAACATACTTTATCCTGTTCATTCATCTTAGCTGAACGCAATAAATCTTCTGACAAAGAGCGCCGCGGGACTAAACAGACCCGGCACCGTCCGCGCGCGATTAAAAAAGGGTGACAACGCGCCCCCGTCTCTCTCTCTCTTTCTCTCTCTCAAGAAACTCGCCCCGACTTCGAGGGAGACGAACGTGAAACCGATCCATTCAACGAAACGGGCCCAAAAAAGGGAGCCAATTAAACGAAAATCGCGTGTCACTTCCGCGTAAAGGTTACCTGGGGACGAGGGTGCGGCTACGTCGGGGGTTGGGGGGTCGGCGGTGGTTGACGATGAAAAAAAGAATCAAATATTTCGTTTGCCTCGACGACCATCCCCCCGGGGCTGTTCTCCTTTGGCGAGGGTCAGAAAGGGTCTCTCCGTTCGTCGGCCATGTTGAAAGTGACTATCTTACGAGGGCGTTAGCGCATGTTTGACTTGTCAAAGAGCTTTTCCCTCTCCCCGCCCCTCCGGCTCGCCTCTCTCTCTCTTCGGGCTGCCTTTGCGTCTCTTTAGGGGTTCTTCTTCCGCCTCTGTCTCGTACTGTCCAACATCGACCATAGTAATTCCCTTCGCTCGCTCTCGCTCCCCCCCTCCTTCTCCCTCTTCTCAGCCATATCTGCTATCCACTTCTACAACCACCCCCTTATTCGCCGTCCCTGCACCCCTCCCCGTTCTCGACGTGCACCCAACTATTCACCCGCCCTCGCTCCCCGCTGTTGTTCTTCTCTCTTTTCCACGCGACACCCGTCGCGGCAACACGAAGCGCCGAATTGTCGATTCGTGCTTTGCTATTCATTCGCTCCCGCAGCACCCCCGAGCGCCGGCAACCTTTAGACGGCGCGCCGTTCGTCCATCACTTGTCGTCAAGACACGCGAATGTATCGAGCCTGTAACGTGTAACGTGTTCAACGTATTGTCTACGTTCCGCGAGACCCCTTATCGCCGACAAGAAGCGCCGACAATATGATACCGTCTCCCGATGGAAAATTCAACCGATCCACGTCCCCCGTTACGCGGCTCCCGTTACCGTCGATTTTCATTTTTCCATACCGTTCGCCCGTCTACTCAGTCATTTTCTTTCCTCGCTTTATTGCAGCAACTCCTCGCAACCTTCGCCCCTCCGCATCGACGAATACCTGGCGCGTATCCGGTAAACTCGACGATTTTGATACCGTGTCGATACACTCTGCGGTTGTATAAAATATTAATTATGTTTTCGTTACAAGAAATTTAGTGTGCTTCTATAAAATAGATATCGTCAGCCCTGTTGCGAAGGCAACATTGAAATGGTCGTCCCGTCCCTCGAAATAAGAATTTACAACCACCGCATTCCAATAGTTTCTACCCTAACAGACGGCCAACACGTGTGACTGACCCACCGAAAACGACCACCGGACTTATAAATAACGCCATCGACGACTAAGACAATACCAAAAGAAATCCTGACAGACTCCCACTTCTCAACTTAAAAATCCTTCCATGCATCCACGTCCAATTAGCAAACGCTATTTTTTCCCACCGAAATCCCATCCTCAACCAATCACGAAAAAACAGAGGTGACGATAAACCGGACACGACAAGACAGAAGACAGAACACCACGAACACACAAAAGCGAACAACCTACTCGGGGCAACGTAATTTTAAACAGATCGCGAATCAGCTTATGTACAAAGTATAATAAAGTGTTTTTATAGTACAGAGTTTGTTCTTAAAACCCAATGTGCTCAATATCGATACATAGATATTGAGAGAAGGCATCAACGGTAAATAAGCGAGCGGACAATTTTGTGTGCCGCTGCGTGCGATAATAATCACGCGTCTCGAATGAACTCGGTATTAGGAATTCTTTTTTATTTATTTATTTATCAAGGTCAATTACCACGGAAGAAAATTGTATGAGCAAACCGAGGCAACCGGCAATAACCTACAGATTCAATTTCCCGGATCGATCGTAGACGCGCGAAGACGTCTAGGCGTGGGCGGACGAAAAAAAAAAAATGAAGAAGAAGGAGAAGGTAAAACGATGACCGATCGCGATGCTCGTGACAAACGCGATCGACAAATAACGACTATAACGAGGTTCTTCCGTTTCCCATTTATATTCGACTCGGGGCGCGGCGGCCTCTTTCTGATTTCCGACGGTTGCCCGTTCTCGTCGAAAAACAGACGGGTCTCCGGCTGGCTGACTCGCGCGTTCCTTTTTCCGTTTTTCCGAGTTTCTCCCTTTCTGCCGGGCCGCGCGAGCGTATAACGAGGGTACGCGTGCGATATATCTCGGGCTTCTGGAAAACGGCCGCCTGTCTCCGTTCCTTCGTCGAGGGGGGGGCGTCGCCGTTCTATCGAAAGGGGCAACAGGGGGCGCGGTCTCGTTGCCGTCGATTTATCGTTTAATAAAAGGTGATGCATGGCCCCCGATGTGATGCGATGCGATGCGAACCGATGCGATGCGGCGGTTTTTATTTTCCAACAGCGAGGACCGACCGCGAGCTCCGCCGATCCTCCTTTTAATCCCCGATACACTTTTGCCGTTCGGCGCTCGTTAACGGAATTGTTTCGAGTTGTCTCATCATAACCAGATCCGCCTCTCCACAGAACTGTCTGGTCTGCGATATTCAAAATATCAATTTTCGTAAATCCTTAAGCGAAACTGGTATGTGCTCCATTACGAGAATACCAAGATTGAATTTATTTGTGCTCGAATAAAAAGATCTGTCGAATTTATTGTATATTTGTAAGTTTGAACATCAAGACCGTCACGACAGATCGATCGATCGAACGGTGATCTGAACAATGGATTTAAGAGGTGATAAAAATAAGAATAGACGTAAAATATAATAACGAAGTTGTGATCAAATTGTTGATTCGGGTTCGTATAATATAAGTAGGAAAGTATCGTATCTTGTGTTAATTGTATAATCCAACCTTTGTAAATAAATTTCAGTTGTGTTTTTACAAGGCATCAACACTCAACTTCCCACAAACCCACCCCTAACCTCTATAAATAATTAGAAGTTTTAAAGTTGTTTACAAGAACAAACCTATATATTAAACAGTATACATTACTCCTGTCCATAAGTCACCGGACACTTATTCATATCTGAATTAGACAATTTTTTTTATTTTTACAGGATCTATATTAAGAAATAAAATTGGTACTTGCCAATTTTTTCTAATGTAGAGAACATACAAAATAAAATTCTATGTCAAATATCTGACCAAAATACCTTATATTTCCCAAATTATAAAATTTGAGTGGGGCGATTGTTTTTTAATTCGGCTTCTGGAGCTGTTCCTAAGCGCTGTTTCGATTTCGAGTAGACTTCTCTTATTCTATCGGATCATTTTACAATTTTTCAATCTCTTTTTTAAACATTTATTCAAATTGGATATGTTTAATTTTGTATTTACCTAAAAATTTATCGTACAACAGCTACTATAAAACATTAAAATCAAGCTGCAAACCCTTATTCTTGTTTCAATTACCATTTTGTTGAAAATAAGTGTCCGGTGATTTATGGACGGGAGTGTACCAATTTTATGTATTTCTGATACACAGCTGAGAATATCTTTAAAACAATTGTTTAATTTTGGTCATAAATCAACAAAACGAAGATTTTCGAGCTCTTCCTTGATATAGCACAAGCAAATACATTCTACACAAGATCGAAACTAAATTTCTGTTTGAAAATTGGTTAATGGGGGCACGCATCGCCAGGATCGCAGAGCCGAACCTGGGAAAATGGCGAATCGGTGCGAATCGACTAGAATCGCATCCGCGATTTAAGATTTAAGAATCAAAGACAGGTGGGCGTGGGTGGAGGGTGGGGGAGGGTCGGCCTCTGTGTGAAATTAATCCGGATCCAATTGCCGCGCGGCCCGGGTATTTGTCGAGCCGGCCAGATCGATGTAATTAATCCAGGGTAATTAACGATAAAGCAAGCTACCCGGCCGGGAGGGAATATTCCCGAGCACGCACCTGGCTGCGTGATCCCGCGTGCCGGAGGTTTTAATCACGGAGAACGAGAGCGCGGCTGTGGGAGTGTACGCCCGATGGGGTTGGAAAAGACGGTGAAGAGGACACACCGCCATTTTCGTAATTACGCGCGAACGACGCGCGCGCTGGATATTAATCGAAAACGCGGGGACACGGGTCGAGGGAGGGGAGTGGACGAAGGGGGTTGGTAGGAGAGAGATATTCTGGGTGGAGGAACGAATAGGGGAGGGGGGTCAGTGGGTGGGTGGTGGCGAGTTTCACCGGCTAGCGCGTCGACACGTGGACAACGCGAACCGTTCGCACGATGATCATCGACGCTCGCTCGATTCCGCGAGCCCGCCAGGGGATTCGACAAGTGTCACTGACACGTTAAATAATTGCCATGATGTTGACCGACCGACCGGTCCAATTAGCGGTCCACCTAATTCCACGGGATGAAAGAGCCAGTCCCTAATGAGATGGGCCGGGACACTTTTATCATCCGCGATGTTAGGCATTGTACTGCCGACCTGCATTCGACTCGCGAAATTAGCCACCATCAGCCAAATACCACCGTTGACCCTCGCTAGGCTAATGCGTTCGATGATTTCCTGGACAGTCACAGCTCTAAATCCAGTCACATGCTTTTACATAGTTCTCAATTTCGAGGACAATGTTGATCTCACCTTGAACCTTAGATAAATAACTAGACTGCGGATTCAAAGGGTTAGAGGAGTGGTCGACAAACAGCGGCTCGCCAACCACACGTGGCTGTTTGGCTACTCGAGTGCGTCTCTTCCGCGAATGATGTGTTTAAAATAAATTCATTTTATTCTTATTTCATGGTATTTTGGTACAATTCAAGATTATTATAAATTATGATATCTAGTTTTATTTTGTCTACCTAGTTTTATCCGACTTCTAAAAACAGGGTTTTCGTAAAGAAATTTTGCTCTTTCGACTAACGAGTTCGCCGACAACTTGGTTAGAGTAACCAATTTTTAAACGAAAGCTGCGCCAAATTTTGACACTTCTTAATGCGAAGTACCAATGTTTAAAAATTCAATTTTCTCGTACGGTGGTTCTAATATTTGTTCACAGCGAAAACATCTCTTGATCCCTTAGAGCCCCGAAGGCCACTACGAAATCTACGAGAGAGAGAGACAGCGAGAGAGAGAGAGAGAGAGGCAGTAAATAGTCAATCGCAGCCGCGATTTTCTCCCCCGGAAAATAAAGTTGATCGAGGAATTCCATTCTGAGCCGCGAATCCTTTCTCCCCGAAACGATTTGTACATCTCGCAAGCTCGCGAACTATCGCCCGGGGCAGAGCCGCGGGAGATAGAGAGCGAGAAAGCGAGAGCAAGACGGAGGAAGGAGAAAGAAAGAAAGAGAGTCGCCGGCAGTCATTTATTCGGATTGCAATAACTACACGGGGGCGGCGAGATGCACTCTCGCGGAAGCAGATGAAAAGGTTAAAAGAGAGAAGTAAAAAAAGCGGGGTGGGGGATAGGTGGAGGAGGGGGAAGGGGTTAGGAAGAGAAAAGAGGAAGAAAAGAAATGTGTAACAAGAAGTGAGACGGAGAGGCGAGGGTGGGTATTGAAGGAACCGTGAGCGGTGGAAAAGGGGTCGAGGAAGACGAGAGAACGCTCCTCACAAAGGAATATTCGCATCCTGCGGCTCGTGAGAACTCTCTCTCTCTCTCTCTTTTTCTCTCCTCTTCTCCCCTTCGTTCCTTCTATCTCTGTCTCTACTTTCTCGTACTTCTACGCACCTTCAATTCTTCTTGAAATCTCGACGCGCGCGCGCCGAAACGGATTTCTGAACAGCCGCCCCGGGAAAAAGCTTTGAACGGTGAACGCCGGCCCATTACTTAGGAACGCGGCTCCCGTTGTTTTCGTTGCAGCTCGCCGACGTAGAGTGCAATTAATGGAACACGCCGCGCGCGGATCCCGTGAACCTGTGCGTCGACAATTTAAGAAATTGCTCCTTCAAGCCCCCCTCCTTCGTCGTCACGCGTTTCCGAAACTCGATTATTCCGGACTCTCACGCGCGGCTTTACTCCTTGTTCTGATGTATGCAGCCGCGACGCGTGGCTGCCCGCGGAATCCATTTTCAACTCTCCTTCGCACCGGTGAGGATTATTTTCAATTTATTCGTGGACTCTCTTTATGCATTACAAATGGAGATACGCCTCGTTAAAAATCAATTAAATTCAATCAGAATACTCGGTTTTCTTCTGATATTCTTATCGATATTTTCTTGAAGTAGGGTAGACCGGCGCCAATCGGATCGAAATAAGAAACAGTTGAAATTTGTCATGTTATCATGGTAAAAATCGTCTAGGTTGTGCATACCCTCTTTCCCTAGACGTCTTTAAATTGTTTTGTTATTTTAACTTGTTCATGTTAAATGGGTACTTGTTACGAATTTATAAGAAAATATTATGTTCCTAAATTTTAACTAATTTTTTTTACCACGAAATGATAAGCGATCCGGTTCGCCTTAGTCTACCGTAAGTGTAATTCCGAAACAAGTTCATCGACCCCTAAGACAGTGGAAGGTCGTGGAAGGTCGAGGAAGGTGCTTCGGGACCCGGAAATGGAAATTCAGAAGAAAAATAGAATTCCGCTCTGGCAGCGTAGGTTTCCTTTACGACGATGATCCGGCGGAGGCGAACGAGTGCTAAGTCGAGGCAAGATTAAAAACAGTAAATGCCGTTCGCCATAATGGCCGATCGTAAAAGTCGCTCGTTCCGGCGCGTAGAAAGCGGCGCGCGGCGGCAGCGACGATCCGCGCGTTCCGCAGGAGAGACAGTCGCCGGGGAACGCGAGCGTAATTACGAGCATTCTCTAATTCCGCGATTATGCTCGTAAAAGTTCCACGCGACGACGCCTCCCCGCAAAGGCGATGGAGTTTCCCTCGCCGGTTGCTCTAATGCCCCGCCGATTGCTCTTTATGCCCGTTTTCGGATTAGAAAGCGTCCTCGAGCGGAATTACGCGCTCGCCGATCTTCTTCCTCTCGCGTGCGAGCTGAACATTTGCAGTTTCTATCGCGGGCAAATTTGCGGAGAGAAACGGTACAGTTCTATTTTTACGCGGCGTTTTCACTTCTGGTTAATATCTCGACAAAAATTCATGCATTTATGACGCGTACGTTCGAATTTCTAAAATACTTGGAACATTATGATCAAAAATATTGATCTGTTGTTGTGTGCGTTGAGATTGAAAATTGTAGCATTCAAGTAAAAATGAAATCTGCTTTGCAATTTTCCGACATCCACCCAGGGGATCGATGGCAATCTCGAGGAAGAAGCTTCAAAAGCCCGTAAAAGAAAACGGCCGCGTAAAAATCCGAGCAATCCCCGCCGTAAAATCACCAAAATCGCTCGGCTCGCGAGAGCCAAGTGGCGATACCTAATTTTTGTCCTCGCTTCAGGAATTCCGTCGATAGATCTTTACGCAGAATCAAGACGATCCGGCGGTTCACCGGCGCAGACGATCCACATTAAAACTTGTCAAAATGGTCGAGCTCCCCCATGAATCCGGGCGGGAGGGTGAGTTGCAGTAAATACTTGGAAGCGGCGTGTAAACGGTCGCCGATGGGAATATTGTCGAAGGGTTGTGGAATCGCGTGGATCCCGTGATCGAGCAGATTTTAAGGGCGCTTAAACGGCGCCGAGGTTACCGGTGGAATATTTTTTAAAGAGGGGGTGGCGATGGGGGTTAAGTAGTGCGTGGAATCGGCGGGGTGTTCGAGTTCGAAGCTGCCGGTGCGGTGGTTTTACGTCGTCACATAGTAATGGCGATTCCATTTGCCGTAGCACTGCAAAGCCTCCTTCTTCCTCTTTCTCTCTTTCGATTTCCTCACACGCGATGCCGTCGCACCGAGCTCCGTCGTTCTCCTCGCCTACTTTTATTGGACAGTTGTTTTCATTGCGAACCTCGACACGATCCATTAAACGCCGCTGCCTACGTCAACACCGGAGCCATTAGCTTTTGTTCATCGAACGGCGACCAAGCTGGCCGCGCGATCGATCGATCCCCGCCGGACGTCCCTACGCGGATGCATAAAGGATATTCGAGACGAATTCGACTCCAGACATTTTTCACCGGCGCGATATCGATCGAGTCGCTCGCGCTGTTTCGATCGTCGGAAACCGAGGTCTTCGCGATTCACCGGTTCAATCCTTCACCCGGAGGATTTTTCGTGAGCGATGAATAGCGTGCGGATCTCTCTCCAGAATAAAAAATTTTTACTTCGCAATTGCACGAAACAGATAATAATATTATTAAATTAGTTTAATCGATTTAAAATCGCCCAGTTCCTTTTTATATCTCACGCGAATGGACGTGGTTTATTTAATAATTATCGTTCCGCGATAAATCTTTAGGGAGTATTAATGTGTAATATTCAGCGTGTAAAAATTAGCAGACGGAGAGAAATACAAAGTGCACCGACGCTCGTACATAGTAGTTGTCTACCGTATATCGATTACTTCAGACTCGTAACATGTAATTTAAAAGAGTGTAACTGACAAGCATTATGTGTATCTTACGTCTCTTCTTTTAAAACACATTATGTCCTAGTTTGAAAACTGTTATAATTTTTTAAATTGTAGCGAGAAGAAGTACACATACTCGTAGTAAAATAGCTGTCCCGTATTGATTACTTCAGGCTTGTAACATATTGTTTGTAAGAGTGCAATGAACAGGTACGATACCCATCGGTGTACAGAAACCATTGCGAAATGTTGTTTGGAGATTTCATGCGTTTATAAAGTTTTTTTCTTCTCGAACACGGCATGGAAAGCTGTTTCGAAAAGTTCGACAAGATATTTATTTCTTTTAGAATTTGACAGAACAAACGATTATAGCGTGTTAACAGCCAACCCTGCGTAAATGTATAAAAACAGAAAATCAGGAATAACAATAGAATTGTAGAATTACGATCGCCAGAAAATTGCAAAAACGCGTCGTCGATTAACCGTGTGCCCGTTTTCGCCCATAAATCGGTTTTCTCCTTACGACTTTTCCTTGCATGATTTTTGGTAAAACGTAAGAGAAATCCGGAACTAACGAAGCGAGTACGCCGAGAAGAATTTTCGCCTCGCGTATTATTCCACGCGCGATAACATTTCGAAACGCAAACGAGTGGCTCGCGATAGGACTATCTCCGGCGCGTGCTTAAAATATTCAAGTTCCAGTAATGCGATCCATTGGGCTACACGCCCCAGAGTGTGTGCCCAGGTCACGGTTTACTGGGTGACGCATGACGGATTTGCAGCGCGCGGGGATGATATTTTTCAGAGCCCGTGTCGGAATAAGCAGAGCATTCCCCTGTGCCACTCGCTGCTAAAACAACCGGATTCGTAAATTCTCAGATTCCTTCAAATATTCAGAAAGTAGGATTTTGCTGCTCTGGGATATCATTCTTCGAGAAGTAGTCTCGTGTTCTCCTCGTATGCGAAACGCCACGCTACGTTCTTCAGGAAAAATGTTCACCCGGAACATTCTGTTTATCGACAGCGTCTGTTAAATGTTCGAACTCGACTTTAATAATACCCGTTAAATTATTTTCTAACCAGACATCCGCGGAAATATTTCTGAGGCTGCCAGCGTGGAGGAACGCGATTACGATTATCATATCGTTGAACGAAGCACGTTGCGGCGCAGTATATTTGTAACCTCGGTGGCGGACGATAGAATACACAGGTGGCTCGAACGACGACGTATTCCTCGTTGCCTGTGCGCCGTAGGAGGAGAGTCGGACAGTTGAAGTTGGGAAACTGGCAAGGAGGAACTATTCCAGCATTTTAAAATCCCACGAGGGGCCGGCTCTCTCTCTCTCTCTCTCTCTCGTTCCCGGTTTCTCCTTTTTGCATGGCCGGGTGTGCAAGGCGATACGGACGGACGACCGAGAGCCGCTGCTTTGCGATGAGATCCGCCTCAAAACGCTCGGAAAAGTATAACATCCGATACCGTAAATTTTTATTTCGTCTCTACACTGGCGGAATATTAATGCGGAAAGTTGCGACGCCGTGCCGCGTCCCGACTTTCCCGATCGGGAAAAGAGATTCTTTCGGACACGTGTTTATTCGATCACCGTGAACCACAGGGCGTCTCGAAATGACCTGACATTTTCATTTATTAATAAAACGTATAATTTATTTGAAAAATGCCAGTGTTTTTATTTTAATATAAAGTACAAACATGGCGGTTATGCGTGGAACGCAATATTTGGTAAATGGCCGCCTCGTCCATGTTTGCAAAGGATCACTCTTTCACCGAAATTTTCAATAACATGTTGGCATAATCGGGGACTAATTTCAGTAATTGCGCTCGTCTGATTGCTTCCTCGAGTTCCGGAATGGTTTGGGGATCATTGGCATACAATGGCGTCCAATGGCGTCAAATCGCACGATCTTTGTGCGTGAGATAGCACGACCATGAAACTTCGTTTGCAATAAAAACTAATAAATTTTCACAATTTCTATGCGTTGCTCGATCGTGTAATTCTCCATGACTAAACCCCAATGCTTCCAAATGCCAGTTGTCAAAGATTAGTACTCTATGTTCGCCACACAAAAAAAATGGCGCGCAATTTCTAGCTGCTCTGTAGAACGACCCGTTCGATACTTCACGCGAACCATTTATTGTTAACAACGACTGAATGACTTGGATGCCTTGTTGTTCCAACAAAACCGTGTGCATGCAACGAGAGATCAGTACGCCCGGCACGTTCGCCGAACAAAACAGAAATCGCTCAGCAACTGCAGCGTCCTTCGCGTTCTCGATTACAGCCGTCTGACAAAATCGATACACAAATTGTTCATAAGCAAAACTCATCAACTATACATCGAGGAATCGATGCGTCAACCGTATCGATTGCCTCCTACAAATACCGAGTAATCAGCAATCAATTGCAGCGACTCTCTAATCCGGGTAGGTCAGCGAACACTAATCCGAGGAAAGCCGTATCCACGCATATAATCCTCGCGCGAACTGCCGCAAAGGGGCTCGATATACGAGGCGTGATCCAAAAGAAACCGCTCAGTCTCCTGGCGAAGATGAAGTTAAACAACTCGGCTAATCCACTGTATCGGTAAAGAATTTTATGCATTTACGAGCGACACAAGCGCAATTTAAAACAACAGCAAAGAATCTAAGAAGAAAGTAGCTCGTAAATGAACACAGTGTCTTGCAATTTTCATTTTGCACGAAGATCTGCAGTCTACTTATCAGTATTATGTGAAGAATTATCGGCGCAAGGTTCGATCAATTAATACAATTAGCTATGTTACGTTCTTTAAAACGTTATTCGGATGTGAATCTGTACAACGTCTATTTGACCACGTTTGCTAAAAATTGTTTTTCTATTGAAAGAACAGGAGGTGGTGTTTCGTCCTAGACCCGCTAGAGGACTCATAAAAAAATTGATCGAACCTTGCGCCGATAATTCTTCACATATATATTATAAAATTTCGATCGATAAAAACTTTAATATTATTCATAAATGGCGAAAAATTTAATGAGTTTGAGAAAAAGATTAGTTTCGACTCCGTCCGCAAGAGGTACACATCGTCGAATCCTTTCTCGCTAGTTACTGAAATGTCATCAAAAAGTCTTTCGACACGGTTGTGTCTAAGCCAGGGCCCGCTAGATAGCTTTACTGATGAATCCCCTAGCGGGTCTAGGACGAAACACCACGTCCTGTTCCTTCAATAGAAAAACAATTTTTAGCAAACGTGGCCAAATAGACGTTGTACAGATTCACATCCGAATCGTAACGTTTTAAATAACATAGCTAATTGTATTAATTGATCGAACCTTGCGCCGATAATTCTTGACATATATATTATAAAATTTCGATCGATAAAAACTTTAATATTATACTTATCAGTATTCCAAATATCATCCAGCCGAATACTATCACAAATACGTGTTAAAATATCCGCGGCTCGATGAAAATTGACAGTACGCAAGGAAAGAGCGTCGAGCGGAGCTATCGCGATTTATCTGGCACTGTCGCGGGGCAACTGACAGAGTCCGGTTTCCTTTTGATCACACTTCGCATGGAAAACCGTCGTTCGAGTTTCCAGCTGTCCGGTTCCTTTTTTCCCCCATATGTTTCGAGTAATAACACGCGCGCAACGATGACAGGCGAATAGAGAATAGCGTCTAGGCGGAAAAGGTTCGAGGTTGCTCTCTCTCCTTCTCTCTCTCTCTCTCTTTCGGTTGCGAGGTAGGCGTCTCACGGAGGGAATCTATTCCATCTGTCGGTTGGTCTGGTGAACCGTGCCGTTGATTGCCCATGGGAGCAGCATCGCGATCCCGCAGATGAGAATACAGTGGAAAAGTTTCTCCTCTGCATTGGGATATCGTAACGTGCCGCTCCGCGCCGCGCCACGCCGAGAATGACGTGTAATGTGTCTTTTTAAGCGGGCATGCTATGTGCTTGTCACGTCCGCGATTCTCATCGACGTTCCCCGAACGTAATCCTATTCCCCTCGAGGGAGCAAATCTTCGAATATGGTTTTCCTCAAACAATTTCTCCTGTGCCCTTTTTATTTACTGGGCGGCACCCACTCTTTCATTTCTTTCATTATTCTCTCCCGACTCGACGCGCAGGTGTCCTCTTCCCGGACACCTCGGACTCCCTGTGATTGTTGTCGAACACGATTTTCTTCACAGATTTTTTCCATATTCGCACGCGTGGGTGGTGCGAAACATGAAAATTATTCTTTCGAGCAACTGATTGTCTATTGATCTGTTAAAGATTGCTCGGAATTGTAAGTGAACTGTTAAGAAACTTCAAGACCTGAATATAAAAATCGGGTGGAATCGCATGACCAATAAACAAGCATAAATCAGCATCGGTCGGTGACGTATTAAAACATTAAATCGGTGGGAGCAGGGTCCGGATCACCGGAAGAAAGATCGTTTTCGTGAAAGTGGTACGAGAGAGAGAGAGAGAGAGAGAGAGAGAGAGAAAGAGAGGGAAAGAGAAAAATCCGCCAGCCTCCGCCGCCATGGAAAACTCGAATATCCAAGCCACGGGTCTATCTGTCCCCCTCCGGCCCTCCCGCGTCCTCCCGGTGCCATCTCCACCCCCGCCGGGCGTCCCCCATCCACCATTTCTGTCTCCGAAGGGATAAAATACTCCGAGAGCAGCAAATCCCTCGGGCATTTGCGGTGGCCATCCCGGCCGGACCGAAAACAGGGGTTGGAGCACAGGAAGGCCGATAGAGCAGAGCCATGGAAGAGGAAACCGACGGGGGATGGTGTGGGGGGTGTGAGAGTTACCCGTTTCCATGTTTTTAATCACTTTGCACGCAGCCAATGGCATGGAACAGGGGGGAGGGGAGGGGACGACGGGCGGGGATGGTTTCGCGAAATGTTTCCTACTGTTTTCAGCCTGCACCCCTTCCTCCGCCCCATCGCTGCACCCTCAACCCCCTATATCTCTATACCGGAACTATATCTATCCGCCAGATAGTATTTCTCCAGCCGCGCGCTCTCTCTCTCTTTCTCTCTCTTTCTCTCCGTTCCTTATCTGCCCAACTATATTTTTATTTTTTTTGTTCCTCGCCGGATTTTTTAATAAATCCGTTTCGCTCTCTTTTTGTCCGTCTACCGCGTTTCGCGTGTTCGCCAGCCGGTTCGGTGAAACGTTCCCCGATGGCTCGGACCCCGACCGAGAGCGCATTTGCATGCGTCATCTATTCTCGGACGTCCTCTATTATGCATCTGGGCTTTGGGCTTCTCATGGGCGACTCGTTCTTTTGCGTTCGTTGCGCTGCCTCTCGCTTTGATTTCATTCGACTCGCCTCTTCCGACAGGGACGTTCTTGATTGTTCGCTGCTGAGTCTTCTTCTTCTTCTGCCTTCGATGTTTCCTGGACGTTTATCTGTGACCGTCCGGCTGAACGGGAATCTTATTCCCGGGTCTTTGCCTCTGGACCACTCTCGGTCTCGGTATATGTGTTTAAACATTGATACACAAACGTTCAAATTATCGTTTCAAGTTGTACAGTAATGCCTCGATGTGCACTGCTGTGTAAAAAAAAGAAGCAGCCGGAAATAATTTAATAGAAAAGCGTAAGAACTCAAATTTCAAATAACTCAGTTCAAATAAGAACACTGTAAGTTCCGCTGTTTAATTAAATAGTTCTGAGAATATGTGTTATCGCGGATCATCTAATACTTTACATGCTATAAATCAATCATTGTACAATACAATTTCTACGTAAAGAAGTTTGTCATTACATCTTGTAATTATACTCGAAAAAATTTATCCCAGGTACATCGGCTGAGATAGTCGACGTTCTATTATATTGCAAATTTAACGAGCATTCAACAATACTTTGATCTCCAAACAGCAACAACAATCTACTCTCAGCAAGCTCACTTTTCAAACTCAACCAGACCAAACCAGCCTTAACAATAAAATCTGAGCAAATCACAGATTCGGCACCTCTCTCTTAAAAATTCCAAAGTCATCCAAGTCCCAGCACATCAGCTTTCTCAATCTCTCCAGCTCACTCGCAGTCCCACCGAGAGTCAGCCCTCTCCCTCTCGTTCCCAGCGAATCAAGCTCAATCAATCATCCCCCGCGATCTCAGTCACTCGGCGCGTCTCAATCTCGCCGATCCAAAAGTCTGCCAATTATCATCTGCACATCATCATCATCATCATCATCATCAACATCTCACAGTCGCAGCATTTTACATTCCACCCTCGCGGATATCGTCTATCTCTCCCGGTCTCTGCTTGTATCTTCCCTTCAGAGCTAATCAATCACTCGGATTCCCTCATCTCCCTCGAATTCTCAGCGGGTCCGCCCACCCTCAGGACCGGTCTATCATCCTTCCAGCATCCCCAGCCGCTCTTTCGCGCATCTCGCGACGCACTATCCGTCGCTCGCCACTTCTTCCTTTTCAATTTTCTCTCCGCCCGCGCCCCCGCGAGCAATAGAGCCGTCTCTCGCGAAACCGTTTTGTAAGCTCCGAAACCGTGGATGCTACTGACACCGGGAGACGAACACACCGACGCGACGCCGGCGTCGTTTCGCCGTGAAAACGACGCGACGTCCCGTTGACAGTCGTGACCATTACGCGACGCCGACGTCGAGAACTACGAGACGCGCCCGGCATTTTCCCCATGCTACCACCAACCCCTTCAACGTTGTTGTTGTTGTTGTTGTTGTTGTTGCGACGACTGCAGCCACGGTTGATGCTGTTCGCGATGCTGCTGATGCCGTCGTTGCAGCTGTGTGTTACACGCCGCCGGAATGCGGTCTACGTCAAATGCGAGAGCGACGAAACGACCCGGCGAACGTTCAATGGGATAAATGCTAGGGCGAACGGGGGCGGAGGGCGACAAGGGGCCCCGGCGTCAACTGTTAAACGAATACTTCTGGTATTCCTCTTCCCGAGGAATCCCGCTCTCCCGAGATAGAAACACGCCACGGTAATCGATACTTCCTGTGTGTTCTGCGCCCCCCGTCCCCCACTCCAACCCCCCGTCCTCTCCACGGCATTCTATGACTCCCTTTGTGCGTCGCGGAAAAAATCGCCGGATCGCCGGAAACGAGAATCCACGCGTCAACGGAAACGGAGGAATTTGTTTGGATAATTTGACCAAAGCCTCTCCCGGCCGATTAAATAGACGTTGGCGAACGCCTTCGGCGCGAACTCTTTTGATCGAGGAACGTTTTGAGGGTTCGTTGTCTGAATTTTTTGAGAAAAGACAGAGCGATGTTAGTTCGTTTGGTTTGTTTTACAGGGGTATCGTTGCAAAAATCTATTGAGAAAAGAGTGACTGTATGTTGCGTGATTATTCAGATTTCGACGCGAACACAGGATGTAATGTGCGTTTTCAGATTAGTCAAGCTTCTCTCCTTGAATAAACGCGTGAACTTTTGGAATCTGAACGATGTGCCTGAATGGACATTCTTGTTCAGTATACTTACAATTGGTATGTCTCTCGGGAATATTGTTGCAACGCTTTCTATAAATAGACCGATGTTAATTTATCTAGCCTAGCAGGCTGTACATTATTAAATATGCAACGCACAAGTGCGCTCGATGTCATTCACTCGGCCAACCGGAGTGTGTATACTATACATCTCAATAATTCTGTTACGTGTGCTGGGTGGCAATGTTCTCTCTGCCACAAAGTGTCCATTTAATTGCACTCAACGTTGAAAGCACCGCCACTAAGGTGTTCATAACCATTATAATGTACACCCTGCTTTTGGTTGCACCCACTTTTTGTCTCTAGCCGCGCCTCGCTGCAACACTACACTGCCATGCACGTCGTACTTTTATCGTTTCCTCTCAATGCATTTTAATTAGCTTCTTGATGAACGGAAATTCTTCTCTGTCATATTTTTACCGCGCGGCTACAGGGAACCTATTAATAACCAGATGTGTTTTGTAAAAAAGGAACAGCAACATGTAATAAAGAGGGCTGTGTGGATGACTGCTGATTTTTATGCGGAGTGACAATGTATTTCAATCATCTTAATAAGTCTCAGATGACTTAACAAATCCATACTAATAATTAAACTACAGATCTTTATGCAAAATGAAAATCTTTCGCATTGATCGTGGAAACCAGGAATAACCCTTAACGTCCTTGTTACGTTAAAAACAACGCTTGAATTTTTAAAATCTTTTACTGTTTTAGTCTTGTCATTTTCATAAGCTAAAACAATTTAATCGTTGTTCGGTACGTTTGGCGTTAAAGCGTCGAGAAAATATTACGATCGATTGTAAGAATTCAGGCGATGAGCACGCTAGGCTCGGGGGATAAAACAACGGGGCCTAGGAAATTTCGGGTGAGAACGAAGTCCTTCAAATATTGAAGCGATGCTCCTCTCGTTTCCAGGCGAGAAGAGAGCGAGCGAGCGAGCGAGCGAGAGAGAGAGAGAGAGGAAGAGCATCGATTTCCCCGAACCGCGGTTAATTCATCCCCGTCGACAGGGCGCATCTCTCTTCTTGCGGCCACGTACACGAGGCGGAGAGCGTTCGGTGGCCCCCGTGTATCGATTACGGGCATATCCGATTCCCCTCGTTCTTTTTGCGCGTCCTGTCGTCGACGACGACGACGACGGCGGCGGTGACGACGTCGTCTGTACGGCTTTGTTACCCGGGTAAAACACTAACGTCGACGTAAATGCGCGCGCGACGGCGACAGCGACGGCGGCGACGGCGGGAAAGCGGCGTTGAGTTTCATCGTATCGGAGACGGCCGGAGAAGCGTCGTTACGCGCGGGCTCAGCCCGCTTTCACGATCCCGAACCTATTGTCGAGCCTCGGAGAAGAAAGGATCCGCTTCTGGCACAGGATAATTAGCTCAGGTATAAATGTCACCGGCCCGGCCCCGGATGATCTTTCGGTTTCCCAGCCCGGGAACCAGCTAACGCTGCGTATCCACGTGACATGCTGGTTTCGCGGCTCTTTGTCCGGATTAACCTTTAACCCCTCCGACACGAGGTCCGCGCACGGTATTTATATGTACACCGACAATTAACTCCGCGCGCAGGGCTGGCCCCGTTTGAATTTAGCCCGCGCGATCGCGTTAGAAATAGCAAGTTCCCGAAAAAATGTTTTACGCGAAATTCGTCCGGTTTCGAGTCTCGCGTGGACCGTCCCGAAACCATCGCAGTTTCCATTCCAAACACAGAAACTCGCGACAGCGACGCCTGAAGTGGACACGCAGCGGAAGTGTATCAAACTCCATCCCTTCCAGCCGAACAATTAAAGGTGGAACTACCTCGAACCTGATAGCTGTAATTTCTGGACAGCAAGACTCGGCAGACCACCGCTTCGAATTTGACACACATGCGAAGTGTATCAAACTCTGTCCGATGGAACAGTCCGGGATTCCCCCGCGCGGGGATACGATTAGACGATGTTTTTGGGAACGATCGTGTGGACAAGTCGCAGATAAGGAATTTGAAAAAGAAATCCAGGCTTATCGTTGCATTGTCCTTTTTTACGAAGGTAACACGCTCGCTGCCAGTCAAATTTAGAGCGTTTTGCTCTGGGCGCCTTGATTACAAGGAAAACACATAGATTTTCACAAAATATAACAATATCTAGTTGCAGATATAGTACTAAAATGGATTTACAGTAATAAAAAAAAAAAACACCATGAGGTATCTCGTAGTTTCGGTACAGACGCTTCGTGAATGTGTTAAGCTATGTCCACACTGAAGCGACAACGAGCAACATTTTTAAAGAACTTCTCTGACATGGAAAACACCAATGTTTGGGGGTTGTAAAATAATCATGGATCCTGTTTCTCATTAGCCGGATAGTCGAGGCAGCAAGAGTGATTCGCGTTTATTTTCGAAGGTCTCTCGGAACGGCCGCGTTCCAACCGGGAGAAATCACTTAACCGGTGGACACGGAAGCGAATCGAATAAAACCGAAGCAGGAATCGCATTCCCCGAGTTACTATGCGATAGATAAGCACCGTATCGTCGAAGGATTTCGCGTTAGTGCCTAGCAGGGGACGGTCCCCGTGCCGCGGAATTAACTTTTAAGGGTGGACGGTGATTTATCGCGTCCCCGTTTCGAAGGTTTTCCATTCTGCAAGGTGAATGCAATGCACTCATCGATTATCGTACACGTTGCTCTCGTTGTCACGCGGTGCTTCATTCGGTCAACAATGCTCCCTACACGTACTCTGCCTGTTATTGATCACCCATTTGTCACGTACCGTTGTTTTTCCTCCCCGTTTTTAGCCCCGGTTTTTACCGTGCCCGGCGTGGCGTCTCTCTGACACACGCCGGAGAAAAATTTCCGGCTAGCCCTGGAACAGCCGCTCCTGTTTACAAATGTTCCAGCGTTTATGCGAATTTTTTCGGCCCCCCTTTTTTAACGCCGCGCCGGCCAAAGTGATTAGAACTCTAACGCCGTCCACCACTTTCTCAAATGAATCTTGCGACCCGTTCTATTGGATCTCTGGGGAATTCGTTTAAATGCTGAGTTGTTTATACATTTACGCTCCTTAGGGGTAGTTGCTTTATATTTCCGATCAACGAGAATTATGTTCTGCTAATTATTATTTTATCACACTCCTTCCACATAATTGATTCAAACAAAAATTAAAATAAATTGAAAAATGTATTAACTTATAATTGTAGGTCCGCTAGTTATAAATAGACTGCGGATCTCTATGCATTTATGGCTTCTGAAAATGTTCGAGAAATGCTATAATATGAAATTCCACAGAATTCAATACGATTTTTATCCATTTGAGATCTACAAAGGATAGTACCTCTGAAAATCAAATTTTATCTGTCTCAAATGTCTTAAAATTTGCCTAAAAATATTGGACATCGCAGAAAGATCCGCAGTCCGATTATAAATTATAAGGTGCGTGTCATTATCCGACCCAGATCGTTCCCAATTAGTTCGGATAACAGCTCCAGCGCGACGGCGAATTAATGCACGGGGACGATTTCGGTGTCCGGTACGCATTTGGCAAGCTTCCGGGTCGCAGGGCGACGCTATGCGGGAAGCCGTTGCCGTTCGTTTCTGACTAATCGGATAAATATTTGAGAAATCCAGGATTGCCCGGGCGCGGACGCGAACGCCATAAGACGTAATTCCACGGTCGACGACGTGTTAAAAGGCGGTCGGGTCCTGCGGCGCGGGTCGAGTTACCTTAGCCGGAGCACCCGCTTCCGCGGAGGCAGAGGAGTAGCGGTAGTAGTGGGCGTGCACGCGACAGAGAGAATTAATTCCGAGCCTATGGCTGTCCCGGTCTACCGCAGACCGTTTCTCCCGTGCTTCGGACGGGGCCGCGGCCCGTGAATTTTTCATGCATCCTTTCGGAGTCACGTAATGAAGGATAAAAGTTGCACGGGGCCCAAGTATGTCGGGAGATAAGGGAATGTAATTTTAAAGCCGGCGCGGCGCGAGCCGTCCGCCGAGACGCGGCCGAATCCCGGAATTTAACGGCCCTCGACGACGGCGTATTCGTCGTCCCCGATTAAGCGCAACAACTGGAACGATTCGTTCCGTTTCAATTTCGAGCCCGGCCCGGCGCGCCGTGAATTCCACGGGAACACCGGCCGAGAGGGATGCCTGAATCTTTCATGCCTCTCTGTTTTCAAGACTTAAATTCTACCGGATCTCGAACACCGACGCGACGCCCCGACACCGTCCAACGGACCTTTCTCCCTGGCGACAAATTGTCACGTTGTTCTACCCTGCCATCGCCAGATTCCCCGAGCCGTTCCACGATCTACCGTCTGGGGGAAAAAGTCTACACACGTCTCTGTCCAACTGCAATTGCTTCGGGAAGTTTTCAATTTTGCTCGTCTCGTCGACGATAATTTGTTAGACCATCGATTATTACGATATTCGACGATTTCGAGAACACTGCTGTATTAGTCCTGGCTTATTGCAATCACTGAAAAACTAACGTCTAGGTTGAAATTGACAAAGACAATTTGTATTTTTTCATAGAAATCGAAGTTACACCACCAATTTTGTAACGAAAATATTAATTGGGGCATAATCATGCGAAATTCCTCAAGTTTAAAATGATCACGCGTCACGACAAAGTCCGACGACGAATGGTTTCAATTACAATGAAATAATGCTCCCTCACGGTCCCATGGGAGTTTCATGTCTGAACATTTCTAAAAAAAACACAAGATTAAACTATTCGTCTGATATTATGAAACGTATACGCGAATGTGGCATCATCATGCGATAATCCAATGAGCGAAGAGCTGATCAGTCAACGTGACTTATTATTGGATTACGGGTGTTCACGCAAATCTACGTATTTATAGTCGAGCATTGATAATGTCAGATGCAATAGAACTCTGTTCCCTGTGGATACCAGTAATACCATTAAACAACAAACAATGAAGTCCATTGGGAGTTTCCTGTCCCATTCTAGTTTTTAAAATGACCAAATGAATATATTGTTAACATTGCTCAAGTTCTGCAGATCCTACGAGGCTTGTTAAGAATAGAATAATTCTGACGAACTAAGGATTTATTAATCCGAAACCATGAAGAAATAATACGGCATTAAATGACAAGCTTCTTGTTCTGATAAGAAAAATATCGCACCGTCATAAATGTTTTAATTCTAAAAGTGATCCCTCCTATATTTTTCATTTTACAATTATAAAAACTATGAAGTTGCTTGCATGGAAATTGATTGGATAAATTTTTTTGTCCAAGCACATGTTGTGTTAAAAAATGCACAAATTCTAAATAAATAGGATCTTGTCATTTTTGCAAGCTGAAACATTTTTATCGCTTTTAGTGCTCGGTAGGTTTAGCCAAATGTTTAAAGAAACATTTCCGAAAAGGAGAAGTATGCAGTGATATGTTAAAATTAATCAAATTACAAACTATTTCACCAGTGAAAAATGAACGCTGATCGTCGCAGGCGAGATCGGTCGGGTCAGAGAGAAGTTCCAGCTTGTTCAACAGCGATTTTAAAGAGGAAAGGTTAGCCGGGGAATGGTAGCCAGCGTCTCGGACTCCTCAGTCGATCGGATACGCGAGACCAAAGTGATTATGCATCAAAGCGAGCCTCTTGAGGTCCGGAATATCGAATCGATATACGAACCCCTCTCCGTGCACCCCCACAACCCCCCTCGTTCATCCTCATCCTCCTATCCACAACCTGTACCCCACTCCTTTTACCGAAGCGCTCCCCCTTTCCTGTGAAACGCTACGTGTCTGCCTTTGCTTTCTCTCCCCTACACCACGCTAATCTCATGATTGCACTGATTAGCCCCACCTGCCCCTCCCCCGCGCGCCAGTCTCTGTCCCATCTGATCCCTCAATCGCGAGACTCGATCATGATCCACCTAGTCAGAATCGAGCCGGCGGCAGGGGAACGATCCAGAGGGTTGGAGGACTGATCGCAGCCACGGAGCCCAGACAGAAATCCGTCAAACTCGATCCGACTCGAAGAATGTGGCCGTCGAGGATTCTTCGGGGATTCTGATCAGGGACAAATTGGATCAACGCTGCGTGCGAATTTTTAGTTAATAAACCCCGGCCAACGAGGCTGGCCTGTATGGTTTAACGAGCTCGAAGATCTGTTGCGGAATCTCGAACTGATTTTCGTGGGCTCTAACGTAAACACAGTTATGTACCTAGATGTTGCGAAGGCAACATTGAAATACAAATGGTCATCCCGTCCCTCGAAATAAGAATTTACAACCACCGCGTTCCAATAGTTTCTACCCTAACAGACGGAGAACACGTGTGACTGATTCACCGAAAACGACCACCGGACTTACGCTCATAAATAACGCCATCGACGACTAAGACAATACCAAAAGAAATCCTGACAGACTCCCACTCTTCAACTTAAAAATCCTTCCATGCATCCACGTCCAATTAGCAAACGCTATTTTTTCCCACCTAAATCCTCAACCAATCACGACAAAACCTAGGTGACGATAAACCGGACACGACAAGACAGAATACCACGAACACACAAAAGCGAACAACCTACTCGGGTCAATGTAATTTTAAACGGATCGCGAATCAGCTTATGTACAAAATATAATAAAGCTCAATATCGATACATAGATATTGAGAGAAGGCATCAAACGTTAAATAATCGGTTGCCTTCGTATTCACTAGATTAAGTTTTTATTTTGATTTTGAGCATATCAAATCTTGCTGCAATTAAGTACGATGTACAGTCCCCTTTGTGCAGAATTATATTCAATCGTGCATGCAAATAAATTGTGCAGGGTGATATCTGTAACTGGTGGTGCAACCGAGAAGGGGTTCCACATGAAAAATATATACGAGGTAAAACAAAATTTTGTTCTAGGTTTTAGATTTATTTTCTCATTTATAATCATCCCCTTTTCGGTGACATTTGCCCTGTGTATCGACGATAATGAAATATAATTTTATTCCGGATTAAAATCGTTTATTATAAGCAGTTTCGCGTGCTTGAAAAGCTTCGCGAAGAAATCGCACGATTCACGGAACAGACTGATGCATATTTAAACCGGTTAAATCGCGGGCACGTTTTTAAGCGGCGATCATGCCGCCGCATAGTTATGGAACATGCATTTTCTATTCCCTTAGTGTAATAGAGACGTTGTAATTAATGCAAATGATTCGTGCCGCTTTCGCCGGTAGCTCTGCCAGCCGCCGTCGGCAAGAATCATCTGGAACTATCTGCATACATTACTGTAAATGATTCTAATCGCGTGAACCGTAAGTGTCCGGCTGCGGCAGATAAGCATAATTGAAGCAGCGTGTACGTCACACACCGCCGCGGCGAGGTGAAAGTTCACCGGTTGAATATTATCGCGGTGCAGGTGGAGCAAAGGGTTAGTTGAATGTAGTGTGCCAGCCGAAGGAATGAATAACACCCGGTAGGAGAAACGTTCGTTTGAATGGTGCGTGGATCGGAGATCTGAATAGAGTTCTACGAACAAAAAAAAAAAAGAAAAAAAAGACGGCAAAAGGTTCGACGGGAAAATAGCTGTGAATATTTTTCTGCTTTTTACGGAGGGAAAATGGTGGGAAATATCGGTTGCGTAAGCGACACGCACGATTTATTGAATTCTTTGTCGGCGAATAGTCGAGAGCCTTTTTAACTAGAATCGAAAATAACTCGTTGGAGGAAGAGTCTATGACGGTTTTATATATTTTTTTTTTTTTGACCAAAGCTTTTAAAAGAATGTGTGCATCTTCGTTCGAAAGCGTAATTCGGTTTTGCCCGGAGTCGGGAGATCGGATTAAACATTACGAATTTATGAAAATTTGCAAAAATTTGAATTGAGTAAGATTAACATGGATTTTAATTATGGCAAAAATGAATGAAAGAATTTAACATAATTTTAAGAATACTGATCAAGAAGAGAGAAATGTGTAAGAAATTAATAGAGCAAATTTTTTATTTTGCACAGACACCTCGAATTGAACAATAAGATTACGGTTTATTATTTATTCACTGAATTCAGCACCGAGGGGGACAGTTGTTTTAATTCCCACTCGATTTTCTGCAGTATAGATACGACGAACGAGCAAACTGAATCTAAAATTATTTATTTGTAGCACATCATGTGTACACGGTGCAAGTTAATATTCTATAGTACTATTAATTATTCGAGAGAAAGCACGTCAGTCCGGGTCAGTGAAGTAAGTAGAAAGTTAAGTTTTTCTAAGGAAAATAAGGTCGTAGTTGTCAGGCATATTAACGACACTTCTACTTTGCTTAAAAGATTTGCAGAAGCATTTCCTTCGAAAGAAAAGTTCACCTTTTATTGCATAATTGAAGCACACATTCTCTCTCCTTACGACTCTATTGTCCCCATTGTACTCGTGACGGCATTGTTTGTTTTACAAGAAACTATTTTAAACTGTTTGAAACGAGCTCTCGCATTAGCTGGGGAACGATCTGCATTCTTAGGAAAAGATGGAAGCGTCATTCGCAAGACCTGCGAAAATCATAATTTAATAGTCTGGATGATACATCAGATTTACAAATTAATCTGTGGCCCCTTTCAGGATCTAATTTGTAACTAATCAATTTCGAAGAATTTTCTTTTTATCGTTTCCAACTGTTTTAAAATGCCAATTAAATTACGCCGAAGGAAATGAAACGGGTGATGATCCGAAGGATCTAGATCCGACGAACGAGCCACGCGAGGGATATACTACCCTAACCTTTTAACTGGGGATGACAAGTTAATTCGTCATTCGTGTTCGCCATCACACATTAATTCTCTTACTTTATGTGACCGTATCGCACCGTTGTATCTCATTCTTTTCATTTTGAGGATTGATGGTAGCAAAAACCCAATGTGACAAGTAAACGAGTTGAATGCAAAACAACGTTACATTATTAATTTCAGCGTGAATGAATTTGCACTCCGAATTCGTCAATAGACTGCGCATTTGATGTATTTAAAAACATGTCTATTTTTTCATAAATATTCGGATTCTTCTGCGATCAACAGAGATGAACGCAACATTGATCACAACAAATTGAGCAGTTATAATTTTTCACCAACTTATTTTCTATACAGATACAGATTCGAGATAAACAATCTTCTCGGACTACTCGAAGTTCTATTTCCGTTAAGCCCTTGCCCTACGATTTATTTTATGGTTCCAGTGATTAAAACTTTTTTGCAGTTCGTAATTTCCTAAAAAAGGAGAAAATTTATATCTATCGTATGCGTACAGGAAATTAATAACATACATATTTATGAGATAATGAATCAATTAATGATTTCGGCGCTACAGGTTCGATCCAATATTACTAACTAGCAATTTTGCAATGTAAATTATTCTCAACCATTATCAAGAGAAATTTGTAAAGTATTGTATAATATTTATTAGAATCTGTTAAAAATTATCATCACGAGTTCGACACGATATCGTAGGGCAAGGAGTGCAAAATGAATTGGAAAATTAGTTGCCGCGAGTGAAATTGAAATAGAGATCCGCGGTCGATCAAGGTTGCATCGGAGCACAAAAGGGACTCGTCAAGATTGCGCATCGGGGCAGATCGTAGCCGGTCGTGCAAACAGCCAGTCTATTTATTATCCGTGGATCTTGTCGATCGGCCGATCCGTGCAAACAGTGGGAGGATCGAGGCGTTGCAGTACGCGCGATTCGCAAGCGTCATTGCATCTCGAGTGGCTGAACAATGGGGAAAGTCTCTCGAAGAAACAACGCTCGGATAAGAAAAGGGACGGTCCTGCGAAGGGGTGGTTGGTGGTGTGGATGCAGGGGTGTTCGGGGGGAGGAGGAGGAGGAGGAGGAGGTTAGTGTACAGGCGACGAAGGGACACACTCGTTATCGGTGTACCCGTAACGGGTTTCCCGATCGCGTTTGTACCGGCGACTCTTGAACCGAATCCCGTGGCTGGATCGGATCCAGTGTAAACTTCGCTGAGCCGCTCTCGATCCAGATTGAATGTCAATTCGATCACGACGCAATTCTGTCGAGGAGACTACCCGACGCCTGGGGTGGTTCCGCTCGACACCTGACGGATCCGAGAAAATGGACGGCGAAAGTAGCGACGGACGGTTTTTTGGAAACTGTTTCAAGGTTTCACGGGGGACAATGAGGCCCGGAATCAACCTCTTGCAAACGCAATTTATTTTAGGGTTGTGAAAGAGTGCAGAGATTCGAAAAATTTGGGAAGGAATATTATCCTGAACTTTTTACAATCGTTGAAGAGAAGCACAAATTTCGTATAATTGACGGAGACAATATTGATTTTGCAATGATCGCTATGTGCCTCGTAGTGGTTAAAAAAAAAGTTTGTCAAGAATTTTTGATCGCTGTAAATTTAATTTCATATGAACGCAAGTGAAAAGTCATGTACATCGATATTTTTGCTAATAAATACAGGAATTCCGCGAGTATGGGATCCCTAACGAAGATGGCGGAAGACCATGGAACAAAATGGCCACTAATAACGCGGGCAGGTTTAGTCGAAGCTCGCGTGGCTTGAACAATTAAACAATGGAAAACTTCGGGTACCGTTAACAAGTACGGGTTTGTATAGGACCAGAAATTTCCCAGTATACATCATCATCGTCGTAAACCCCTCGTTCCGCGCGAAACCTTCGATCAAGCGACCGACATCGGCCGCGAGGACATAATTCCCCTCGTCGAAGATACACGCACACACATATACACCGGGGAACTGACAAAGAGAGGAAGAGGGCAGAGAGGCAGGATTGCCAAGGGACCCGCTCACAATCTGCTTTGAATGAGATCGAATGGAGGTGCTCGCGGGTCATAATTAAGAGCCAGCTATTGACGTAATGCCGCACGTCACGTTGCCTCATTGTTGCTACCTACTTGCAATTAGCTGCGCGAACAGCCAATTTGCTGGCGGCGTAATAATTTTCGTTTTCGGGGGAGAGGGAGAGAGAACCGGGCAAATGGGATCCTGGAATTTTCGAGGCGATATTGTTCCGGTTGGAACGATCGATCGCTCGAAATGTAGAATGCTAAACGCTCCTCTTCATCCGCTAATCATACTCTTCAAACGCGCCACCCCAAAAATAGTTGCACAACGGGTCTCCCGGCATAATACTTGACCCATTTTTACTTTACGCTTGAAATATGTTTCCTTTACGATGTCTCGGATTCAGAGGTCCACCATTTTTTTTAATTCAAACGGAAAACGGTAACTTATTTATCTGTCAGCTTTCTGGCAGGGACTTCCGGGTCTATTTTGACCCAGAGCATAGAAGTCGCCATCCAATTACTGCGTTTCTGGCGAATTAATTAAATGAAGATTGTGTTAGGAATAAAATACGTTTTAAATTTTTACTTTATGCTTGAAATATGTTTCCTTTACGATGTGTCGATTCAGAGGTCCACCGTTTTTTTAATTCAAACGGAAAACGGTAACTTATTTATCTGTCAGCTTTGTACAGGGACTTCCGGGTCTATTTTGACCCAGAGTATAAAAGTTTCTGGCGAATGAATTAAATTAAGGTTGTGTTAGGAATAAAATACGTTTAAAAAATCGACTTATATGTAATTTTGCATGGACACTTTGTAGTTCAATAAAGGAATCGTGGCGCAGTGAAGGAACCCGGTGGGAAAATATCATTCAGACTATCTCTTTGGAGACAGAGGCGACCGGTTCCGTTGGCGAACAGTCTGAGAATATATGTATATATACATATATATATATACCAGTAGCGAAATATTAAATTCGCTCGCGATTGAATCGAAAAGAAAAATCGAGTCTGCTCTCGAGGAGCCCGCGCTCCGGAGGAAAACCGACCGCTCCGAGCTGAAACAATCGATGTCAGTCGATTAAACCGTGCTCGAGGGGAGGGCACATTCGATCCGGATAGGATATCGGCTCGATTACGTAGCAATTCCCTCGGGAGATGGCGGGGGACGCGTTTACGGTTCCAGGGATGCGAGACCGGAAAGCGAAAGTAATGCGGACTCGCGGAGGAAGACGATTTGCTGTGAAAATCGGTAGAACTTGCGAATGCCGTCTTATTCGCGACCAATACTCCGCTGTCTATAAACACGTCGTTGAAACCGAGCACCCGATTCCCATTATTTCTCCACCGTTGCGGGTTCGAACTTTAATATTTTGTTTTAAAACATTCTTCGATATTCGCGGTTCTTTCGGTGTATCTATTCGATATTTGCTCGTGTAATCATTTCTATAAATGATTTAGTACTCCGTTGTTTCATGGCGAAGATTTCGACGATTTTATAAATGCAGGATAAAGAGATAATATCAAATTCTTTGAAATTATTTGTTTCTGATGTTTACTTCCGCAATTATTGAAATTAGAGAAATTTTCGAGAACTCTTTTGTTAGATAAGAGAAATTGTAGGAAATCGGAATAAATATTGCCACTATTATATAAACATTCATTCTTGTGTTGGGAGTGTTAAAAGAAAGAAAATAAAATTGTTTAAGTCACTTTAATCCTTTGCCCTCGGAGCTATTTTAGCTGGACAATTAAACATTTCTTCCGACCTAGAATGATTCGATTCTACATGATTTTTTTCAATTTACGGATATGAAATTGACATAATACCTCATAGAATATTTAAATGTCTAGTAATTGATAGCAACATATTTAATAAAGTATACAATATTGTCAATAATGATAGAGCAATTTATTTTTTTTGTAGCGAGTGTATTTGCGAACTCAATTAAACGCATTGTCCAATATTGTTAATTAAATTTTACATTGTATGGAGCGTACCAATATTTATCTGAGATCGAGAGGATCGAGAGAGCGTTGAACGTTTCCGTTTCGTTAGGTAAATAGCATCGATCCAGCGCGTCTTTTGTCGTTCCCGCGTGGGGGGAGGGGGAGGGGGCGTTAAAGGAAGAATACCGAATATCCTCGCAGGAGGAAACAGAATACAAAAGGAACGTCGACGGAAGTTATCGCGTCCGGGCTCGCGCCATCATATTGTAGTTTTCGTCGCCGGGAACGGAGAAAGTTCGTTGTAAACGGCCGTTTAATGACCGCGCCCGTTTCTGTTTTCGTAATATGCAAAAGTTGGCTCCGACGGTCCAAGTGTCGTTAGCCCGAAACGCGGGCGGCACGTGCGGCCGAAGCCTCCTTCCGTCGTGCCTACGTAATCCCTTTAGGGCAAAATTTGAGGGTTAATCGTGTTAGGGTGATGTATATCGCTAAAGCCTCTGAAAGGATTGAAGCCCGGCAAAAATGAGTGAACCAGCGCCCCGTGGGGAAACGCCTTGCCCTCGTCCGTCGATCGCGGAAGTTTCGCCCGTTGTCGCTTATGCGAACCCACCCCTCCGACTACCACCCCCGACCCTTGTGTTCTTCGGCGGTCAGGGATTCGTTCCTCGAACCTCACGGCCGGAATTCTTTGAACTAAACCGTTGAAATTCGTCGGTTCTCGCGTTTTTTCACCCTATGTCATTTTATTTATTTATTCACTGTGACGAATATTTTCAAATTTCTTACGCGTGCATAGATAATTAGCAGATAATTAGATGTGTTGCATTAATTTAAAGATCCTAATAATTAGATACGTGCTAAACTCGACGAAAGCTATAATTCCTGTAAAAAAAATCTAAATGCCCTGCAGGCTCTACTAACGTCTGCAACTTCATAAACATTTTATGTTCAACACTAAACCTACCACTGCCGGTGAAATGACCGGTTTTATATTTTTCATTTTGCAACTATTAAACTAACGAGGTTGCTTGCATGGAAACTGGTTCGACAAATTTTTTCGATCCAAGCACACATTTAAATAAAAATTGCACAAAATCTAAATAAACGGAGCCTTGTCATTTTTACAAGCTAAAACATTTTAATCGCTTTCAGTGCTCGGTCGGTTTAGCGTTGAAAGAAGCTGCGCATTAATAAAATAATCTGTTTGCAGCACGAGGCATTAGATGTAGACAGAAATTCGTCCTCGAAGGATTAAAACAGCAGCCTCTGTCGGCGAGAAGGCGACGAAAAATTTCGTCTGTGATCCCGACTTAATATTTCGCAAAGTAGGAATAACCGCGAGCAACGTGGGAACGTTGCAATTAGGCTCGGGACCGAATAATCGCGGTACAGTACCACCGAACGAAGATTTCCAACGCGAACAAGCGCAACGGAGCGACGCGGCGCGTTGGAGAGAACGCAACAGTGCTTTCCACTGAAAACAATTGCACGGTCAAAGGGTTAATGAACTGTGGCCACGTTGCGTGCCGGCGGCCTAGTCGAGAAGATAACGCTAATAAGGTGCGGAATAGCGGGAAGTAAATTATCACCGGGAATAATGGAAACTCCTTTCGCGGAAGCGAGTCGACCGAGCCTCGCTTCTCTGACCCTCCGCGCTGATGAGGAATCGCGAAACAACAAGGATTAGGCGACTGCGCGCGACTTCCTCGCGAGAAACATTGTCAATTACACCCGGGAACAACGGTAACGTTGCCGCAACCTTCGAAAAAGATTCGTATCGCGCCGCGCGCCGCAGTTTTAAAGGGCTGGATCCAACAATGGCGATGTTTAACCCTTCGCACGCTACTCTCTGATGTATATACTCGCGCGAAAGATCGTCCGATACTTCGACTGTTTTACACTTTAATCGCACCTACCAATTACGTTTCATTCAGCGTTTCATGTTTTAAAAATCCCCGATAGACCGTCCGACCTTTGCGCAATAGCATAAAAATTTTGTGCATTCGTTACCGAAACCAAGAAAAATATGTATCTATTAGTTAGGTCGTCTGATAAGTTCGTGCCGCGGATATATGTTTATTCTTTCCGCGCTGTGTTGTATAAACATAGAGCGATAAGCGCCCGGAGAGATTAGAGTTGCGAGACAGAGAGAGAACGATGAACAGACGAGAGGGTGATTAAATTTTTTCGTAAGCTTCAAAGGTATGCTTGGAAGAGATTTAGAAGGATTTAAGAATATTGTTACATTCTTATCGAGACTTGAACTCTCATTTCTCGCGATCGATTTGGAAAGTTTTTAATTTCGTGTGACAAAAAATTTTTAATTTGTTAATAGAATCTTCACTCGCGAGAAGTACAAAACGGACTCAGCTTCAAGCAAAGATCGTGGACGTAATTTGATGGTAGCGAACGTTTCGGCCGGATGAATAAATTGAATTAAAGTTCAGGGAAAAATGAATTGTTTACGTAGCCGGAGCAACGAGGTGCAAACAAAAGCAGGAAACGACTATTCAGCCGGAAAGCGATCGGATTAGTCGGACAGAGACAATAGATGGAACCGCGGCATCTATCGCGTGCTCCGCACGCCGATGTTTTGTTTATCTGCGCCGACTCGGGCCCCGTTCAATAGACCATCGTTGTACATAGCCGTTTCGCGCCGGAAGCACGAGTTCATTGATGGAAGTATGCATCGAGTTTTATCAGCGGACCCTGCGATCCAGGAATCCCCCGGCCAGCGAGGTGCACAACAGAGTAGATCCCCGATGAAGAAGTAAGTCACGACGAAGACGAAGATGTTCTTTTAATTGTAAATTTCCGAGTTCCTCAACAGTTTCCCCCGAAAGTTGGACGGTTTCAAACGATGCTTTCATCCCTTATTTATGGGAATACTTCTATCCCAGAGTGAAGTTATGGAAGAAGAGTTATTACTGTCCGGAGAAGACCGGCGCGCTCTCTAAGAGTCCACTGATTAACAACTTCGGGGGAACTTCACTAACACGGAATTATTAATCTGTAGAGACGATCGTGTGAATCAAATTTCCTGCCGGTTAGGACGCGGATCTCGCGAAAGATTCAGCGAATCGTTCAGGCAAAAATTGTACTGCCGCGCCGTTGGAAAGAAAGCGACACAATCAAATTGCAATCCGAGGAGAACCGGACCGGGTAATTATGGATTAAAAACTTTCGGAACTCGGACGGCTGAAAGTTAATCTAACGGGAACCGAAAGAGTCGAATACCTCGTAGAAATAAAATTTCATTCTTTGATCAGAATTTATGGACACCGAGAGCCGAGAACGTAGACTCCACAGTTATCAATTAATAATGGGAGAATCGGTCTAAAAGGATCGGTATAAATGAAGTGTCTAGTGGGAATGAAATCCAACTTTATTCTTGGGTCAGCATTTGTGGAAACCGAGATTTAAAATTTAAAAATGCAGCTCTTCCATCTTATGCAGAATAAAAATTCTTGAGATTCGTTTCTGGTTGCATATTGTACAGGATGGTGTAATAAAATATTTTCCTCATCTTTTTTTTTAGTGGTTGTATTAACAATTAAATAATTGATAAAAATAAAATATCTCGCACAGTATAATACTGTTATTTTAATTTTCAGAAGCAAAACAATCGATTCCAACGAAGTAGCCGCACAGATGATAACACGTGGGAGATGCCGAATGAAAAAGAGAACCGGTGACCTAAATATAGTACAGGAACGAAGAAAAGAACCTGCAGGGTGGAATCAGGAGGATGAACGTGGGCGGCGAAGTAGAAGAGAACCTCGGAAAGTTCGCCGGGAGTTATAAAATAATTTCGTGCCGGAAACTCACGTAGCTAAGTGTATCTACGGCGAGGCTCGAAGGTAATTCGAGGTTTATACCCGCGGGTGCGGCTCGTTTCGAGTGAGTTTCGTTCGTTCCTTCCCTTCGTTTCTATCCCGACGTGTCCTATTTCCGATTGTGGTCAAAGCGACCCGTTAATTGTGTCGCTAATGACTTTCGACGATATTCCCGCGGAAATCATTACTCGGGCCGACCGTCGAATCATTCTTTTCGACTTCGTTCATCCCCTTTTCCCAAAATTATAATCTTTGTAGTGTAAGAAAGATTATTTTAAAATCACGTATAAATTTTAGTTATAAACATTTAATCTCGTGTTAAAATTCAGAGTGCGTAGTAAATGGATTTTATGCATTTATGATAAAAATTGATCAAATGCAAAATAGAGAAAATATTTGTAAGCATTATTTTTGGTCTGCTAAATAACTTTTAATTGATTATGTATGATTTATAATAATTAGCCAATTCTGTGATTAACAATCAATATAGACAATTTTTATTTTGCGTAATGGTATTTTATTCATAACTACTTTTGGTACGAAGGCGCGATTCAATATTTTTAGTAGGAAGATGTAGAAAAATAAGAATTAAATACAATATTATTTAATATAATATATAGTACTTTGTTATTAGCGATTAACAAGTTGTTATTTGTGATATAATATTTCGTCCGATAATTTTATAATACGAGTAACGATTATAGTCCTCCAACAATGCCAACAAACGAGCCACGTGTGCCGTACGTTAAGTGAAACAGCTGTTTCGGTCACTCGGTACGTAATAAAATTCAAGCCCGTTAATTATTCCGGATAAGATAAGGAATTTCGAACACGCGACTAATTCGTGGCAGTTCGGAACACGTCGAGTGGCTCGGAATCTCGTCCGAGTCGTTGACCATGGCGAACCCGCCGATTCGAAAGACGCGAGCTCAGCCCGCGCTGCCGGAACCGCATCTGCGCGTTGCACATGCACCGGAAACCCAGCCAGAAGACGGTTGTTTCGCGATTACACGCTCCAATTCCGATTCCACCCCGATTCGGCCTCCGGATCCGACGTGGCGCGGGGAGGGAACAAGAAAACGAAACGACCCGTATCGTATAATACGAACGACGTCGTTAGTTTCCTCGTTAAATTCTCCATCGACTTCTCGATAACTTACTGACAACCGTGTTGATTATTAAAGCGGACGAAACGAGCGGTCTGCGGTCGGCAAGATATCTCTTAGCTGACTCTACAAATTGCTGCCTCCGCTCCCCGATCTATCCTGCTGAAATAATAGCGCCTCCCTGCAGCTATAGCGAACGGGACCGTACACGCGCTTATAACGAACGGTGGACGCGATTTCACTGTTAGCTGTGCCTTATCTCTACAGTGCATATATCCCCGGAAAATACAAATTTTTTAGGTCATGGTAGGAATGAGTGCGATAGAGAGAGAAGGTAGGAACCGAATGGGTGAGTAAGGTAGATCTGTAGGATGTTGTAAACCAAGTCACGTTTCTTAGCTGTAAGGCTGAAATAAATAATAATAATAAAACTTTTTGAAGTAGATTGCAAAACACAGACGATTAAAAATGTCTTTCTAGTGAATTAACACACTCGCACCGGATCATTTCTGCAGGATTGTTTTAAATAAACTAGTTCAACTTTTTAACGAATTCGTACGTCTAAATCTTGAAACGTTTATCGTAACATATCTGAAGATTAAACTATTCCATTGATACTAAGCCAGAAGAATTGATGAAATAATTATATCAATATGTATCAATAAATCAATAAATATTATATCAATAAAAAAATGGTCAAATTGTAAGAAACGGAATTCAAATGTATATTCTAAATGAATAGTGGAAGATTATGTGTCCTTAAATTCTCCTAGAATGTCTTCCCAGGTTTACATTTGTCAGAAATGCATAAAATCCGCAGACCACAGTAATTAGTTATGGTAAAAATGAATGTCCCGAGCACAGTGCCGTATTACTTCCCGGCTTCCGGTCCGTCCCGACCGGAGCGGCGATCGCGCGAGGAAGCAGAAACGCGAGGAATTCGCGTGAAATTCCTGAAGGAATTCGAAAAATCGCCGCCGTGGCACACGTGACTTATGATAAGTGCTTCGCCCGGGATATTCCCGTGGTATCATCAATTTTAACGTTCGCCCGCGTTTCGTCCACGTCGCAGCCCTTAACCCCGCAGCCGGACCCCCGACCTCCTTTTTCTTTGACCCGGTACCTCTTCTCCACGAACCTCTCGCAATATATCATGAACCGGCGAATGCATTTCCGGGACGTGCACCGGGATACAAGGAAACGAGTCGATCATCGGATGCTCGCGCTTTAATAACGATACTACGGGAAACGGACGCCATCTTGCTCACGAGGGCCATCAGACCCACCATCGTGTCCTTCTTGAATCATCAAGCTTCGCTACGTTTGCGAACGTCGACTTTATTGATCGCAGTTAATAATATCGTTCCATGCTGGAAATATTTGTTACGCTGTTCGTTTTTTAAACGATTCTCTCGGACGAATAACTCAAGAATTTTTTATTGCTTTATTCAAATTTTATTCAAGACGATTTTAGATTTTTTTCAACTTTCTACGATGCATATAGCGATAGTGAAATTTTTATTTCTCAATAATGAAAGATGCTTTCCTATTACAATTTTTACAGTAATAATTTTAGAGTAATAAACTGACTTTCCTGAGCCTTTAATGGAAATTGTGCTGGCGAACAGAAATTGTCATAACTCAGCAACTAAACGTTACAAACAATAAAATAATGAAAAATTCTTCGCAAGAATAAAGTAGACTTTCGTAAAAACTCGTTAATGATTTTGTTACAAATACATAAAAAACAAAGAATCCTTTGCCGTACTAACAGTAACAAAACTGTCATGAATCAGCGTGAAAAAATTCTAGAAACTATTATCAATTCCTCCAGGTGTCCATAGAGTGTACCGTAAAAGGTTCGAACAGTCGTGTAAAGTGCGATTCACATGATCCCCGGTGCAACGATCGTCGGGGATCGCCTAAGTGCGTGCGACGCCGATCATCGGTGAGCGTAACCGGCGGGAAAATTGACTCTAAAGGTTGAATCTAATTTACGATAGCATATTTCAAATGTCGATTCGAGACGACACGATCCCGGCTCGGAGGTACTAGTGGATGCCCGTGAAGAGAAGGCGCAAGATTCTCTCTCTCTCTCTCTCCCTCTCTTTCGTTCTCTCTCTTTCTTCTTATGTCCGTGTCACGGGAAAGAAAAGGATCGCGGAAACTTTAAGCGCTCCTCGAAGCGTTCGGCAACTTATCGTCCCGGCTCGATCTTCATTGGTTTCGCCGTGCTCCGTTACATTCGCGGCGTTCAGATTGAAATCAGGCAAAATTCGATAGGAGGTTCGGTATCTTTCTCTCGAAGGTACCTCGTAAACTCCGCGACCCGATAGGATGCATTTTATTCCTCCCTGCGGGACGCGTTATCCGAAACTCGCTCCGCGATAGAAACCCGCGTTGAAAAGTTATCATTTTTTTTTCCTTCCACCCCACCACCCCTCTCTTCTTCTTCGACATGCAGGTCATTTTAACGTCTTATCGATTCCGACCGCGAGAACCTACCCCCGGAGAGACACTAAATTTTCATTTCGGCAGATTAAGAGACACTGTCCCAGCTTAAGGAATTGCGCGGAAAAAGATTTCTCTTAATTCCGCCCTTCCGCGCGCGACAATTATTTTAACGGTTCTGTTATTTTAGCGCTAATTGCTTCATTTACGGCCACTTTACCCGTTCGTGACAAAAACGGCTGGCCATCGAAAGCTGACGTTTCTGCGTGCTGCAATTGTCGGGAACGATTTTTATGCAAAGCGAAGCTGCGTTATTTATTTCTTCGCGGTGCTAGTCAGTCGGCAATATTGTGTAAAAGTTAATTCGTGACTCAACTCACAGCCTCTAATGACTATCGGAGGTCGATTAACCACTGTGGGGAATTACTAAAGAAATCTGACTAAATATATTATATGCAAATATTAGACAGGTAAATTACAGCACAGAAATTGGCAGACCATTTCTCCCGGCGTAGGTCTACAATTTTTCAAAGGAGGAAGCATGAGATCTGGACATGTTATCGGTCTTTTTCGGTAAACAAGCCCTGCCCGCCAAAAAATTTGCCGAACCGGAGCACGTCCGCGGAAGCGGAGAAAAACAGCGGTTCGCCTAATTGTATTGAGGGACGTAGAACTGTCCGATAAGTTCTTAAAGGGTAGAGAAGCGAGCGGGGCCGGCAAAAACAAATAAACTTCAAAAATTCGTCAAGTTTTATCGCGGCATTTTTCGCCGAAGATAACTTCGCTGGGTTCAACGACACCGCCGAGCCAAATTCTTCTCCCGGTGTAAGTGTACGGAGCCGAGGAGGAGGAGGAGGAGTAGGAGGTGGAAGAAGAAGAAGAAGAAGAAGAAGAAGACGAAGACGGGCGAAAGAAGCGGAAGATGAGACACGCGTCCGCGAACTTCATCTCACGGAATCACGGGGACGGATCAACGGGAGGGATCCTCGAGTTGGCGATCGTCGATCGTCGCCGGGACACGTCGTCGCGTACAACTTTTTATCGGTTGGCCCCACGCGCTCCAACTTCCTGCAACCCCTTTCAACTCCCCTTACTCCTTTTCCACCATCGCTGCCGCCACCGCCGTCGCCGCCGCCGTCGTCGTCGTCGTCGTCGTCGTCGTCGTAGTCGTCGTCGTCTTACGAAGCAGAACTTCATAAGCGACAGAGAACGAACCGGAAGTTTGCTAACGGGCTGAGTCAGACGGTTCCGCGACAGCGAGGAAATTCGCGGTAATACGCAACGATTCTGCTGAGGAATCGTAAAAATGTCCGCCCCGGTGAATTTCGTCAAACCGCGCGCGCGGGCTTCGAGAGGGACAATTGTCCAAATCTACCGGGTGTAAAAATACAAGTTATTCTACTCGTCCGTGGGGAGGGGGTGGAGGATGAATCGACGGGAAACTCGATTTCCGGGAACCTCTAGGAACTGTCTGAAGGGGTGAAATCATCCCCCGCGGTACGCCAGAGCACTTGCTTTGTGAGATTGCCACACGATGCTGCCAAGTGGTAAACGTGAAACATTGGAACGCAAATGTGCCTGTACGGCGGAGAGATTTTGCGGATTTTACGAGAACAGCTCTTTGCGAGAATCGTTGATGTGTTGTTGCGACGGATGAACGTTTACGGGGGGCTGGGAAAATTATTATATTTATAAATTACTGTGTCTAGTTTAATCGTTAAGCTTTTATCTGAAAATTTTTATGACGTTCGAGAGTGGATACTAGAATGTGTTTCCTATATTATTCGAAATATAGATAGGCATTTAGTATTATACAATTGAAGCTTGGACCTCGCTTACTTTCTAAAAAAATTAGTTAATACTGACTAAAAATATTGTAAATTATGTATCTTGATTGGAGTCGAAAAAGCTGGAAATTAGAGTAAACCTCCGGCGATGAGAAGAGAATAATTTTGAAGGATTTCTCGATGGAGCGTTAACCTAATGGAAGCGTAACGAAAGTGACGAAAAATTACACTGCGTTGACGCGTCACGGAGGTTTAATGTATAATTTAGTGGACCGAAAATTAGGGGAGAAAAGCGGAAAGTATTCGAATTCGCAGAAAAGGAGCGGACATCCTCAAATAACGTTCCTCTTGTTCCAGCACGACAATAAACCTGGGGTTCGATGGGACTTCCACGGCTCTGCCCCGTTAGGAGTGGTATCGATTCCGGTGTTCTTAAATGAACAGAGAGGGAGAGAGAGAGAGCCTAGCTAATTATAAAGTTAAATTAAATATTGATATGCAAGGATTTAACTTCCTCAGCGAGATAGGTTGTGTTCCGTGGAATTTTGCGCGGGCCTTCTCGGGACACGGTGATCGCTGATTACCGGGGACATTTGTACACAGAGAATATTTAAATGGACCGCGCGCGCACGCGGCAACTCCCCTCGGTAATTAGAAAAGAAAGTTACAGCGGTATTAGCCACCGTCGCGACGCTGGAAATTCAGACTGCGAATATCATTCGACGCCTCGCGAACGCCTCCTAAACTTTGACGCTTAATCACACTTTTAATTGGACGACGACGCTGCGCGTGTACTACTTACATGTGAACTCCGGCGACGATGAATTTGTAAGACGTTGCCGAGGCGATGGGAATCCGATCACTTTGCAAGTCTGAACGTTCGACACAATTTTAAAGTACGATTTCGAAGGTACGAAAATAGAGTGGAAACAGGAAGATAAAAGACGAAAATTGAATTGCAATTTTTCGCACCAAGGCACTGAATGGACTTAAAGCTGCACTTTCCAATTAATGGAATAAAGTGTAAGAGTTAACGTTGTAAGTCTGACCATTCGAGGTAATTTTAAAGTACGATTTCGAAGGTACGAAAATAGAGAGGGAACATTGAAAACAGGAAGATAAAAGACGAAAATTGAATTGCAATTTTTCGCACCGAGGCACTGAATGGACTTAAAGCTGCACTTTATTATTTTACAAATAATATATAAGAATTAACGTTGTTTGTCTTATTTAAACAAATACTACTAGGCTCGAGGAGGCATTTCCTGCCGTGAGACTTTCTCAAGCTATGTTACAGCGTTAAAAATGTTTAAAAAAAATGTTATTTCATTTTTACCAATTCAGGAGCTGATAAGCATGACGGAAGACCCGTGTCTAGGACGTTTACCCGCTGACTGTAGGCGACGCAGCGTCGCGAGATTAAAACAAACGGCGTAACAGCGTCGCGCCGCAACAGTTGACTCATAATTCGCGGATTACTCCAATTTTACCCCGGACCGGGGTATTTATATAGGTTATTCGGGAGTAGGTCCTGTTTCTAACGAGCTGACTCAACCCAACCTTGCCGTTTCATCGACTGAGAATCTCGGATTAGAACGCGCCGTCGTCTGAAATCGCAGAGCGTCGCTGCACCGGTGCGGTGCAACGGCCAAAGTGCACGCCGTGACACGGCCGAAGTTAACGCCGCGTTCACATGACCGCGCGCGCTACCATGCCGCCACCAACGATCGATAAATATGATCGCGAGTAGAATGCCGCCGTGGCGCAATGGCCGCCCACCGTTCTCTCCGAAATCGCTCTTCGGTCCCCAGATGCGAGATTAGCGCCACCAAATCGTTCCTTTCCACGCGATCCTACGTTCGAGGAGAACGTTACGCTTCACACCCCGAAACCAGATCTTTCCCTCTCGCGATCACCTGGATACCCACCTGACTCTCGTTTGCTCCTTTCAAGGGTGTTCAAAGTTTGCCAAATTATTTTGACTCGTGCAACGCGATTTTTTCGTGATTTCTTCGGGGCTGAACATTTTTAAACTATTTTAATTCGCGGAATGATGCGCAGCTCAGTGGTGTACAGATCAAAATGGTTGCTTCGGTAGCAGAGTAAACTATTGATAAGGAAAACTTTGTAGTCTCTGCTACTGTATACCCTCTATCTAGCTATTAAAGGTTTGCATTAAAAATTATTTTGTAGTATGTAATCCTACTGGTGATTCTAAAAATCTTTACTACTTTGCACTCTCTATCAGCACCAGCTAGTAAATATTTTCATGAAAAATTATTTCGCGGTATCTGCTCACACTTGTGGCTCTAATCGTCACAACTGGAAATCAATTCAGTCACAATATTTATCTATACAAATATGAAGTTCAGAGTAGTCAATTTATTTTATACAATTTCAGGAAATTTTATAAAAGCGAGTATTTATATTATACAGTTATAGAAACGAAGGTTTGCGTTAACGCGACTATCGTTTCAGTATTAATGGACCTTATTGGACGTACCACTACCGAAAGGAAAATTATATGCATGATATTTATATTAAAATATGCTTGGGCGCATCTCTGTTTATCGTCCTAAATTGTAGGATCATCCCATTCGTTTAAAGGAGTTTAGCTCGACTTCCCTCCGTAAATCGTTATCATCGTCTGGAATTTATTCATACCATAAAGTATGTATCTATGAACTTTCTACCGACTCATCCTCTGTTTCCCGTCCCTTCCCCCCACCCCTCCAGCTCGGTGTTCTACATATAATCCTATTACATTTGAACGAATACGAGTCAGTTATAATTCTACACTGCGTTTAAATCCTCTGGAGTTCTACCATTAATGATAATCTCGTTTGTTACGTATTCTCCGCCGTAATACTGACTGTTTCATAACACACGTGACATTTTTAAGTGACCGTTGTATAGAGTCTGCTTGGGCGAAGCTCCTATTGTGTCCCTTCTGATAAATCCGCTTCGCCGTTCACAAAGGAGATGAACGTATGTAAACAAATGCAACGGCATTTAATTCAAATATTGCACTGATTGTTCTGCAGCGATAGAGTCATTCTACGAAGCGACGGCTCTAAAGACATGGTAATTATTTACTTGGAAAGATACGATAGTGATATATTTGATTGCTCGTTGAATCCCGATATATACTTTTGTAATAACCAGTTAAAATTGAAATTTTTCTCAGTGTACCATAGAAAGATAGAATAAAATAATCTTGAACAATAATAACTAAATGGACTATGTTATACTGTCAAGAACACACGTTCACTGCCAGTCAAATTTAGAGCGTTTTGCCCTGGACTCTATGATTTTATTATAAAGAAAACCCATAGATTTTCACAAAATATAATAATATTTAGTTGCCGATTTAGTACTAAAATGGATCTACAGTAATAATAAAAAAACAGTACGAGGTTTCTCGTAGCTGGCAATTTTGGTACAGACGCTTCGCTTACTACGAGATGTCTCGTAGTGTGGCAGTGAATGTATTAAATCTGTCGCAGACATCAAAGCTAGAAGACGACTCGAAGCTTATAATGTCTCTAAAATCCAAGCCCAACACTAACAATAACATGATAAGAGACAGCCCAGCCAGCGCTCTTAGAAGATGCAAGTAGCCAGCCAACCGGTCAATGTCTCGAACTTGGTCACTATCAAAGAGCCCGAGAGGGGATCTAAACACGGGATCCCTTTCGGATCTCATGCAGTAGCTAAAGGGAGACGTATAGCTAGACGAAATCTAGCGATAGTAGTAGAATAACAGGAAGCATCTGAGTCTCCAAAGTTGCGCAATTAGCCAGCGACGTGGTAAATGTCTTCGACTTGAGTAGCATCAAAGAGCTGAGAAGGTAGCCTAAACATGGAACTTCTAATAAACATCGCAAGACAGCAGAAAGACAACAAATACCTCCAGAACGGAGACCTAGTGTCAGAAAGAACAGGACTTCCTAGTTCTTCAGTGGCGTAAGCAGCCAAATCCTGTTAATGTCTCAATTTTAGCTAGCAAAACAAGTCCCCAAACATAGGACTCGTTGAACGTCATAGGGTAGCTAACTCTCGACTAGCAGTATCTCCAAAACCGAGACCTAGTGTCAGAGAGAACAGGACTGCCTAGTTCTCAAGTAGCGTAAGCAGCCAAATCCTGTGTTAATGTCTCAATTTTAGCTAGCAGAACAAGTCCCTAAACATAGGACTCGTTGAACGTCATAGGGTAGCTAACTCTCGACTAGCAGTATCTCCAAAACCGAGACCTAGTGTCAGAGAGAACAGGACTCCCTAGTTCTCAAGTAGCGTAAGCAGCCAAGTCCTGTGTTAATGTCTCAATTTTAGCTAGCAGAACAAGTCCCCAAACATAGGACTCGGTGAACGTCATAGGGTAGCAAACTCTCGACTAGGAGCATCTCCAAAACGGAGACCAAACTGGCCAAGTGAAGGACCCTCATCCGCGAACTCGCTCGAGCAGTTAGCCAGCCGGTCAGCTTCGGTTTGCCCAGCATCGGAGAGTGGGGACCCCGACCTTGGCCGGTCAGTATCATCGGCGCTGTTGGCGTTGCACGCGAGCAAGAAGAGGACAGAGAGTACTCACCGGACTCCGAGACGGATGGACTGCCCGTAGACCTGTCGGAGTTCATGGAGCTGGCCGTGGAGCTGGTGGAAGAGGCCGTTCCGAGCGAGCACTCGGAAACGCTGCGCCGTTTCGATAGGAGGGCTGCGGTGGCTGAGGCTACGGCCGCGGAACCGGGTCCGCAAGAGGAGCCGGTCGGAGCGCTCGTGCTTAGCCCGTGGAGCCCGTGGAGCTCGTGGAGCCCGTGCAGGCCCGTCTGGCTCGTCAGCTGCTCCAGCCGTCGCCTGAGGAACCTTTGCTCACGAGACAGCTGTTCCTTGTGCACGGCGTGCTTGCGGTCACGCTCCTCCAGGTTCTGCAACACAGAGCGAACGAAGCCGACGATTATGCGCTGCACAACCCAACGTATACATATTGTATAAAGATGTGTGTATAGTCGTGTGTGTGTGTGTGCACGTGTCCCTATGATGCGTTACGTTGCATCGTCCTACGTCTCTCTCTCTCTCTCTCTCTCTCTCTCTCTCTGCCGGATCGATACCACCGCTCTCGGAATCCTGTACGGTCCAGGCGAACGCCTGGGGCTCTGGGATACACGGCCCAGGGAATCCGTGTCCGGCTCGACGTCGACCTGCGAGGGATTTCGGGATCGGATTCTTTGCTCCCTCACCAAAGAGGCTGTCTATTAAGCCGGAGGAGCTGGCAATTGATCGGGATAGACGGTGGTGCCGGAATTCTGGTGTAGCCGGAATCATAAGGCGATTCTTCTGGGAAAATATGGTCCGGGAAAGAATGACGATTTTTGGGATCGAGGTTGTCCTGCTTTTCAGAATTCGATAGACGCTATTTTGGTGTACACAATGGCGTTCGTAGAAGTGGAATATTGTTTAATATTAACAGCTAATCCGAGGAATATATTTATTTTGAATAAACAAGAAAATTGGTTGTTAAACTCATACAACAGTAAAGCTGCTCTCACTTGGAATCCTCAAGTTCACAATATTTATGAGCTAAAGAAATTACCACAGGTCAAGTATTTAAAAATTCTGAAACAAGTATGGCGACAGTCGCGACTTCCTTCGTGTCCCTCGAATCGAATCATCAACCCCGGCCAGAACTGACAGGCCCAATCGGACATTTCGATAAAAACGATGATCGTTATTGAAAATCCTTCCGCATAGCTCGTCGAAAAAGACTCAACAAAACAAACCCGATGTCTTCGGGTTCGATACGATAAATTAACGTGGCACGCTTTAGTGGATCACTCTCGAGCGGACTTTCACTCGGGATCGTCGAAGGCCGATCGGCTCACGGATTTTTGCGAAATAACTTTCGCATAAATTCGACGTCGGTCGGGCCCGGATTACCGGTCGTTTAATCTTCGACGTTTAATCCGCTCGACCCCTTTCATCCGTTCGGCTCTCGTGCGCTGAAAAACAGATACGGGGTAATCCAGTCCCGGCGCGGCAGAGCTGGCCGGAACCGAGGATTTCTTAATGCGTTTATGTTAAATTATGCGAGACAGAGAGTGGCTTCCGCATTGCATAGAAAGAATACAGATATTTAACCGCGGCGGTGGGCGGAGCTTTTTTCATTCCGTCTTTGTTTTGCGCTCTGTCGGTCCTTGAAAATTAATTCGATGAACTCCGAACAGTTTCGCAGGGAACGCGGCTGGCTCCGCGCGGCGAAAAATTGCGGGATTACCGGGGCGAACACCGCGGGCCCGGATTACCGATGGATCCGCGGACTTCAACTTTAAATAATTTAACCCAGCTCCCTCTCTCTCCGCTTCTCTTTCTCCCGCTCGCATGCGAAACATTCGTTAGCCCCTGATGAGAGAGCCTCCGGAAATATTATTTTCCTCCCGGGCTGCTTGAGAAAGTCCAGCCTTTGTCCGCGAGCAGAACTTTTAAATCCTTCCGGCTGGACGAGTTTTAATTGCGAGTCGCCGCGATCGTGCGCAGCGAAAATATCCGACGTGCAATAATGACCGGTTGCGTAATGCATTTATGGCCCGAGCCTGGAACGCTTCTCCCTTTGCCATCTCGAATTTATGTGACGACCTCTCGACGTTATTAGAATCTAAGCTTCAGATAAAATTAGGTGTTCGCGACGCGACGTGTCGATTGTAAGTCGACGGTTTAACCAATTTCGCTGTGTGTACACGCATAACAAAACAATAAAGAGCCGTTGTTAGTGGATTTAGAGAGTTGACCCGCGGCTACTCTGGGAATTGAAGTTACACAACTTCACGGACGAGCACGTTCGCAATAAGAGGAATCGATGTGCGACGATAATTGCGCGAATGCTGGACAAGCGTAATACTTATTTCTGCTGGCATAGTGTTCGAAGACTATCGTCGCTATATTTTCATGCAATATTTATTATTCAATTTGGACTTATTCGAAAGCTTATATGCGGTGAGATTCTGTAATTATTTACATAATTTTATTTTCATAATTTGATTATCTAACGTTTTCTAATAATAATATCGACAGAATGCTGGAGTTTTAAGATTAGCAATGTTTCAATGGATCATTGGAAATAATTAAATTCTTCTATATCCTCGATTACATCTTTCAGCCCAAGTTTTCTAAAATCAGAATAATATCGATGAAATATTGAAACTGTAAAATTAGCAATTTTTTTACAGCATTTCACGAAGTTTTAGCGAGGCCGGAATAATGCCGATAAAATATCGAGGCGTTAAAGTGAGCAACGTTCCATCGAACCGTACAAAGGTTAGGGTATTTCTGCGAGGGAGCAGAGAGAACATCGTGGAACAACGAGATCCGGTCGAAGTGTGGCCAGCGTCATCGGAGACCGGGTCCGACTAGATTCAATTAAAGAAGACACGACGTACCGACCGTGCATCCGGAGTGATCGAGAGGTTGCGCAGTAATTAAGGCGACGGATCACGCGATCGTGAATTAAGAGAAGCCGATCACGAACGTCGTTATTGATTCGTGTCCGAGTCGCAGGACATTCTTTCTCCCAGCGGCCACGAATCGAGCGAGTATCGATCTTCGATGGCGGCGACTACGTGTCCGCCGTTAAACGAGCGACAAAGAATTATCCTACGGCGTCGAAAGAATAAATCCTGGAAACTTAACGTATCAAAGAAATTCTCTTCTTTTGAGGATAATCAAGCGAGAAGTGTTTTTTTTTAAATTTCATAATACAAATTGTAGTGTTACGCGGTGCATTGTCGATTTTATTTCGAGATTAGGGGAGGTATCGTGTTCGTTCATTGAACGTCGCTCCGTCCACGCCTGTCGTTTCGCAATCCGCCAATCCACGAAAGAGGAGGCCGACCAGTTCCGGCGTAGAAGGCCAAACGCGAAATAACCGAGACTCGTCGATTGCATAGCCGCGATTAGTCGGGCTTCCCATTGCGTCACCGGCGCAGCCAGAAGAGTGGAGAACGCTGTTTTCTTTCTTCCGGCGCGTAATCGACAAGCATTTCACTTGACGCTCGCTGCTGAATTCACTTTAACTCTCGAACGACTTTTCATTTACATAGTACCAGCTACGCTAGTAAGCAATCCACTGTTCCTCTTAAAACCCCGATAACACGTTTTACATTTTAATTTTCCCACACCTCTCCCTCTTAAGAAACGGACGACCGTGGCAGAAAGAGAATTTCACTCGAGCAACGCACGCTTCTTTTCTTCGCTCAGATCCTACCGCGGGGTAAATATTATACAGTCAGATTTTATATTAATAATACATTTTGTTCAAATTCAATTTTATCGATGAATTTTGGTAGGATATTTTAATAGTGGTAAATGTTATATAGTTAAATTTTATATTAATCGCGAATTCAATTTTATCGATGAATTTTAGTAGAATAATTTAATAGTGGTAAATTTTATATAGTTAGATTTTATATTAATCGTGAATTCAATTTTATCGATGAATTTTAGTAGAATAATTTAATAGTGGTAAATGTTATATAGTTAAATTTTATATTAATCGTGAATTCAATTTTATCGATGAATTTTGGTAGGATATTTTAATAGAGATGAATGTGATATAGTTAAATTTTATATTAATCGTGAATTTATTAAAATAAATTTCACTGGTGGTTTCGCTCAAAATATATTTATATAATGTTGAACAGATAATATTTTATACGTGTACGATTATTTTATACATATTTGTAGAATATCTTGTTTCTGAGAAAATCTATCAATCGTACTAAAAGAAACGTAATGAATTTAATTGCTCAAAAACTGTAGGACATTTAAAACCGCGGCACAAAATTTGCGCCTGATTCGATCGCAGCGTTAAATAAAACTAGTAAAGTTGATTAGACGGGTGCAGAGCGAATGCGTGCGGTAAACCCGAACAGAGGGTGCGCTCCACATGCAGAAATAAATGGGAATTGTGGAATAAAATTTTTTTCGCGTGGCGCTTCGTTTCCGACATAATCGACTTCGAAAGTTTGCTGATGCGCATGCATTCGTGGCTGCGCGAAGTAGAAACGGTACGCCATGAACAGACGCGTTGGTACAACAAATTTTTAGGTTTCATTCGAACATTTTATTCCGAGCTTCTCGTTTATTTTTCGAACAAATAAAATAGTTTGCTACTTTATTACTCAGTATCTTAAATATTTCTTGATTAATTTAATCAACGAAGACTTTCGTATTCCGTTTAAGCACAATTTGACAAAAGCAAGCATTTTGAAACGTTTATTAAAAATAATGAGTAGTGTCACCGGTTTTTTAAAACAGCAGCGAATTGCTAAATTAATTTAACAGTCTTTCGCAGTCTGTTCAAACACGATTTGAACATGATTGATGGAAGATTCATTATTTAAGATTCATTCCGGTTCCGTGATTGAAATGTACACGTTACGCGAGAGCCCTGTATTAATAATTCCTGCAAGCTCGTTGAGGGATTTCAAAGATTCCAAGTGTCACGCGAATAATTCAAGTTATAATGTTCGAATTCGGTGTTTTATTCTGGAAGGCTCGACACGGTCACGCCTTCTCGATGCATTTTTCAGTTGATACTGTTACGTTTACTCTCACCTGGTGCCACGTAAGACGGTTTCATTGTGTGACGAAGCTTCCCGGTCGAAAGTTATACAAATTTTATGAAAAAAGTTCTCTGAAAGAAGAAAGTTACGCCGGGGAATACGTAAACACGAAGACTACAATTTCAGTTCGGGGAGTATCACGTCAAGCACAGTGTCCCGTATTTCTTCAGCCCCGGAAGAAGAATGAGCTCGCGCAATACAAAATTAATTAAAGTTCATGTAGAATCTAGTGAAAAGTTTGCTAATTGTACAGCAACAATCGGTGAACTTCCTCTTTCAATTTCCCTCACTGTCGTACATTCTTTTCCGAAAATTATGTATAATTTATCATTTATATTTACCATATCTTTTTACCTTGACAATTTTAAGTTGGCTTCACTGCCTTATTATTTTTATTCCAGACCTTGTTTCTGAAGAAACCGGTAAAAAAATTAGCTCTCGTGTCTGACTATGGCATACTGTTTCTACTAATGGCAGCAAATATATTTATGCAATGAATTACGAAATATAAAATTGGTAATTAGAGCTAGGCAGTGGATTTTTAAAATTAAAAATTGTTCAAGACAATTGAAGGAACAGAAATTCCATAAAAATGTGTTTTCAATATCAATAATTTAAATAAGCCGAAAATAATGTAACAAAATTCTTGCAACGTATTTACAATTTTTAATTCATTTCTTACAGAATTTTTTACTTTTGCACGACAGGATAATTCATTAAATGCCATAAACAATTGAAGTGTCCAGGAAAAGACTGATTCGTCGAAAAAATTGTTTGTAACTTGGAAAGCGTAAACTTTTCGGTGAATGTTTCTCCTGTATTTAGCGAATGTAGCATCGCAGTTCTCAAGTCTTTTTTATGGTCCGGTAGAGTGAAAACGAGCGAAGACGACGAAAGAAGCAGGCATGTAAATAAGGACAGCAGGAAGAGCGATGGCGACGCGATAGGGGAAGCTGTTAAGGGGTATGGGGAAGCAGTCTGCGATTTATGACACCCTTCCAGAACACTACACAGTAGTCCCCTGTAATCACTTCTTCTATTCGGAAGAAGCGAACGTCTTGGAATAAGAGGGACGGATAAAAAGTGAGGACAGAGAGATGCTGCGATAAGAGACTGGAATGGGGCAGGAATAGGACGGTGGATAATACGGCGCGGACGATTAGAACCGAGAAGTGTTCGTAAAACAATCGTCTGACGGATCTGCGAAACAAAGGTATCTGGTATCCACAAAATGACAAAATCCATGAAATATAATACAATCCACGAAATCTATACCTGGATTCTAGAAAAATTTTAAAAATTTATGAACATTCATACAACTAATTAACGAACAATGCAACCAAAAATCATTTCCAGATACAGTCTATTTGATATTCATGAACTGTACATTTTATGAGAAACATAATGGAGTACGAGAAATAAATTTCTGTTGAATTATTATTTATTTACTGATGCTGTAAACCGTGGTTGGTTAAATTTCTGATCAATTTCAATTTTTCCATGAACAACGATGTAAATTGATTAGAATAATGGGAACGCAATTATATTTGACACGAGCTCGACGAACTTTTACCGGAACGTTGAAAATCTCAATAAACAGTGGTTGTTCAATAGGGAAGAGGAATAATAGAAATGCGAAGAGCCGGAACGACATGCACATTCGAATTGCCAAGACAGAAGTAGTCGCCCCGAAGAAACCTCATGATTCACGGTACTATTATCACTTAAGAGGATCACGCATCCTTAAAAACGGGCCACTTTCGAGCACAGATTAGAAAGAAAATGGGATTAACGCACAAATATCAGCGAGGAGGCTAATTAAGACTAATTACACTTTTAACCTTCTTTCCACATGCATAATTAAGGCACAAGTAATCTGTGGAGGGCGATTTTAAACCTTCCCGACCTCGGATTATTCTCTGAGAATCGCGAATTCACATAAAAATCTGCAATCCAGCGATGCTAGTCTAACAATGGCCTTTTAATACAGGGTGAATTCGATAAAGCAGGACACCTAAATATCTCCGTTACTTTTCGTTGTAAAAAAAAACTTCGTAGGACAAAGTTACACTGTTTGAAGGGCCACATATAACGGTGTAAGGGAAAAAAAATTTCAAGGTCATTTCTATGAGATTTCAAGGTTATCGATGTTTTTTTAATGGAATGATATATTTTCGTTAACGTAATGTTGTAGCTGACAAAATCAAATGAATCTTACACGTTGAATTTTATTTATACCATTTTTCTGGGTTGGAGGTCATTTGAAGGTCATATTGTGTTACATGCATGAATT